>CM040239.1:13119842-13719842 GCA_022545495.1 Chrysanthemum lavandulifolium | reverse complement strand
ACTTCCAACCACAACACTTTGTCTGAACTCAGATCTTGAGAACCCAAACTCCTCCTCTTCATCTAAACTACTAGTGTTGTCAAATGAGTTCAAATAGCCTTTCTTCTAGAAGCTTCCTAAACACTTGTATTGTTTAGTGGGCCCTAACAACTACGGCTAGTTTCGCCAAACATAGCCTTAAAATTTCACTTTAGTAATTCCCATGTCAAAAACAACACGAAAACCCAAAACCAAAAAAAACAAAAAGCCTAGAAAGTAAGTTAACACGTCTTTTCGTAACTAAAGCGCTTTTATAAAACAAACAGCTACCGCTAATCTAGCCACAAAATCCAAATAAACCAACAAACCAAGAAACCAACTAACCTGTCTTTTGATATGGGATTTCCTAGTATTAAGAGCAGCAGACAACAACCTAGGCAACCTATCAAACTCAGCAGCCTGAATCCTAGGAGGCCAAACACTTGGTTTCTTATAACACAAAAACACATGTCTTTCATAGTACTTAACATTCCCAACAACAACACTTTGTCTGAACTCAGATCTTGAGAATCCAAACTCCTCTTCTTCATCTAAACTACTAGTGTTGTCAAATGAGTTCAAATAGCCTCCGTTCTAGAAGCTTCCTAAACACTTCTATTGTTTAGTGGGTCCCAAACTACTACTGCTTACAGCTACTACTAGTTTAAGTCAAACATAGCCTTAAAAATTTCACTTTAGTAATTCCCATGTCAAAAACAACACGAAAACCCAAAACCAAAAAAAACAAAAAGCCTAGAAAGTAAGTTAACACGTCTTTTCGTAACTAAAACGCTTTTATAAAACAAACAGCTACCGCTAACTGCGCCACAAAATCCAAACAAACCAACAAACCAAGAAACCAACTAACCTGTCTTTTGATATGGGATTTCCTAGCAGTAAGAGCAGCAGACAACAACCTAGGCAACCTATCAAACTCAGCAGCCTGAATCCTAGGAGGCCAAACACTTGGTTTCTTATAACACAAAAACACATGTCTCTCATAGTACTTAACACTTCCAACCACACCACTTTGTCTGAACTCAGATCTTGAGAACCCAAACTCCTCCTCTTCATCTAAGCTGCTAGTGTTGTCAAATGAGTTTAAATAGCCTTTCTTCTAGAAGCTTCCTAAACACTTCTAATGTTCAATGGGCCCTAACAACTACTGCTAACAGCTACTACTAGTTTCGCCAAACATAGCTTTAATATTTCACTTCATTAATTCCCATGTCAAAAACGACACGAAAACCAAAAAACCCAAAACAAAAAAAACCGAAACCCTAGGAAGTAAGTTAACACGTCTTTTCATAACTGCATCTACACCTATGTTACCAAACACTTTTATAAAACAGACAAACAAATACACGCTTTCCTAAAACAAACAAATACACGATTTTATAAAACAAACAGCTACGGCTAACTGCGCCACAAAATCCATATAACCCAACAAACCAAGAAACCAACCTGTCTTTTGATATGGGCTGTCCTAGTATTAAGAGCAGCAGACAACAACCTAGGCAACCTATCAAACTCAGCAGCCTGAATCCTAGGAGGCCAAACACTTGGTTTCTTATAACACAAAAACACATGTCTTTCATAGTACTTAACACTCCCAACCACACCACTTTGTCTGAACTCAGATCTTGAGAACCCAAACTCCTCTTCTTCATCTAAGCTGCAAGTGTTGTCAAATGAGTTCAAATAGCCTTCGTTCTGGAAGCTTCCTAAACACTTCTATTGTTTAGTGGGCCCTAACAACTACTGCTAGTTTCGCCAAACATAACATTAACATTTCACTTTAGTAATTCCCATGTCAAAAACGACACGAAAACCAAAAACCCCATAACCCAAAACCAACAAAAAAAAGAAACCCTATAAAGTAAGTTAACACGTCTTTTCGTAACTACAGCTACACCTATGTTACCAAACGCTTTTATAAAACAAACAAACAGATACACGCATTTATAAAACAAACAGCTACTGCTAATTGCGCCACAAAATCCAAACAAACCAAAAAACCAAGAAACCAACCTGTCTTTTGATATGGGCTGTCCTAGTATTAAGAGCAGCAGACAACAACCTAGGCAACCTATCAAACTCAGCAGCCTGAATCCTAGGAGGCCAAACACTTGGTTTCTTATAACACAAAACACATGTCTTTCATAGTACTTAACACTCCCAACCACACCACTTTATGCGAACTCAGATCTTGAGAACCCAAACTCCTCTTCTTCATCTAAGCTACTAGTGTTGTCAAATGAGTTCAAATAGCCTTCGTTCTAGAAGCTTCCTAAACACTTCTATTGTTTAGTGGGTCCCAACTACTACTGCTTACAGCTAGTACTAGTTTCGCCAAACATAGCCTTAACATTTCACTTTAGTAATTCCCATGTCAAAAACGACACGAAAACCAAAAAAACCCAAAACAAAAAAACAAAACCCTAGAAAGTAAGTTAACACGTCTTTTCGTAACTAAAAGCGCTTTTATAAAACAAACGACTACTAAGCGTGCCCCAAAATCCAAACAAACCAAGAAACCAACCTGTCTTTTGATATGGGTTTCGTAACTACAGCTACGCCTCGTTAATAAACGCTTTTATAAAACAAACAGCTACCGCTAAGCTGCGCCACAAAATCAAAAAACCAAGAAACCAACCAACCAACCTGTCTTTTGATATGGGCTGTCCTAGTATTAAGAGCAGCAGACAACAACCTAGGCAACCTATCAAACTCAGCAGCCTGAATCCTAGGAGGCCAAACACTTGGTTTCTTATAACACAAAAACACATGTCTTTCATAGTACTTAACACTCCCAACCACACCACTTTGCCTGAACTCAGATCTTGAGAACCCAAACTCCTCTTCTTCATCTAAGCTACTAGTGTTGTCAAATGAGTTCAAATAGCCTTCGTTCTACTGAACAACAGAAGCTTCCTAAACACTTCTATTGTTTAGTGGGTCCCAACTACTACTTTACAGCTACTACTAGTTTCGCCAAACATAGCCTTAACATTTCACTTTAGTAATTCCCATGTCAAAAGCGACACGAAAACCAAGAAAACCCAAAACAAAAAAAGCGAATCCCTAGAAAGTAAGTTAACACGTCTTTTCGTAACTAAAACGCTTTTATAAAACAAACAGCTACCGCTAACTGCGCCACAAAATCCAAATAAACCAAGAAACCAACCTGTCTTTTGATATGGGCTTTTCTAGCAATAAGAGCAGCAGACAACAACCTAGGCAACCTATCAAACTCAGCAGCCTGAATCCTAGGAGGCCAAACACTTGGTTTCTTATAACACAAAAACACATGTCTTTCATAGTACTTAACACTCCCAACCACACCACTTTGTCTGAACTCAGATCTTGAGAACCCAAACTCCTCCTCTTCATCTAAGCTGCTAGTGTTGTCAAATGAGTTCAGATAGCCTTCGTTCTGGAAGCTTCCAGAAGCACTGTTGATGTCTGGTTCTGAGGGGATTAAGGATGGTGTTCTGTTGTGGTGGGTGTATGGTGATTGGGTTTCTGGGGTTGTCATTATTAAGGTGTTTGAAAAGGGGTGTTTGGTTTTGGGTTTTGAGGTTTGACTGGTGTGTGACTGTTTGTTTGTCTGAGTGTGTGAGTGTGAGTGATGATGGTAGAGAAAAGGTGTTGAAATTCAGATTTTTATTTTTTGTTTTTATATTTTTTCTTGTAACAATTTGAGATCTTTTATGTGCAGATTTTTTTTTTAATTATTTAATTATTTATTTATTTACAATAGAATTTGTATCTATACTCGGAAAACACGTTTATTTAAAATTTAAAAAATAATTGAAAACTTAAAAAAATAAATAATGTTGCAAGAATAAAATATTATTAGTCAATAAAAATTTTAAATATTTAAATACTTAATTATAAATTAAACCCACTAAATTTTTCATTTTAAAAATAATTGCACAAGTGACAACTGTGAAGAGTAGTGTTAATTTCGTGTGCAAATTTCTTTTTTTTTTTTTTTTTAACTATAATTAACGTTTTGGTCGATTAATCTACGGGGTTTGAATTAATCGCCACACATCTTAAACTAGATAAAGTCCTTTCTTTCAAAAAATTGAAATAGCCGGTTAAATTTTTTTTGCTGTGAAATTGAGCTTAATGTATATATTAACGTGAAATGAGTTAAAAAAAAAAAAAAAAAAAAAAAAAAAAAGTTGATGTTTTAAATTATAATTAGAAATAATTACGTGTTTGGTCACATGGTTTCTTGTAAAAAAAAAAAAAAGTTGATGTTTTAAATATAATTAGGTTTAATTAAGTCGTTTTATTCTGCACGTGTCTATTTTGAAGCACGTTGCTCATTTAGTTCTATTTAAAAATAGGGATCATCGTGTAATTATTTTTATTACGGATAGTTCTATTTTTACATAATAGGGACTAAATGTGCAACATATTTAAAAATAGGTATGTGTGGTGTAATTAAAATGACTTAAAGACTAAACTTGTTATTTGGGGTAAATCATAGGGACCAAACATGTCTTATAAATACTTATTTATTTATTTAATATATTGCATTATTTTATGAATTTTACTAACAACAATCTTAGAATTGTTATTGACAACCAATTTCTGAGAACTAAGCACACGATATTTATTATATCGATACAAAATCATGAATAATCAACAATAATTTCTTTGATTTTTTTTTTTTAGCGGCAATTATGGTTCACGTGGCTCAACTTTCGGAAGGCGTAGCGGTACGCAAGGGTTGGATCAAGTAGGAAAGAAGGTAATGGCCTTTCCTTTCTGCAGCGGAAAAACCCCTGTCGCGCAGACAAAACTCGAGCGAGGCGCTTCACAGGAGGAAAAATCCATCTGGCTGGGCCAGGATCTTGGCTGGTAATTTATTTGATTTTTTCAAACACAAATACAATGCACTTTGAACGAAAACAAAACTACACATAAAATGTTAAGTATATATGGTTGCAAAAAGCGTTAGGCGTTGATCGGTCAGTCGACCACCGCCTAGCCTCTAGTCAATTTAAGCGAGGCCTAGACGCCACCTACGCGGATTGAACTTTTCTATATATTAAAATTAAAATAATATGTATATTCATATTTTAACATAAATAAATAAATAGGTCTAATAAGATTGATGTTGGGCTTTAAATGTAAATTAAAGCTTTAACTTAGTTAAATTTAAAAAAAAATTAAGTAAATACTTATTTTTCTTTTTCTTTTCTAGCTATCATCTCATGTCTCTCATTTTATCTTCTTGTAAAGTGTCATATTCAGTAATTATATCACAAAGTTCATTCTTAGATATCATTTAAAAAAAAGATTCGACCAATTGAGGAAAAAAAAACAAAAGAACAAAAAAAAAACCTAAGTTAAATTTTAAAAAGCGTGTTAACTAACTTTTTGGTAGCTGAGTGTAAAATCGAGGCGGTGGTGGTCGATATTTTATAATTCAAAAATCATTTATTTAAGGAAGATGCATCAATATATTAAATACAATCCTTTTTCAATTTAACCAATTTGAAATTTTGAATAAACTATTAACCACCTGCATCGTATCCAAGTAAGTAAAAAGTTCATAATAAAATAATTGCGATAACTATTTGAAATGTGTAAAGTGAATTTCATTTAGTTTTAACATGTATGGGAAGTTATTAAAGGTTTGGGTAAAATTTGACCGTGGGTGGTAAATTGTAAGGCAAATTAACCTTAGGTTATTTCAAAATGTTTTTAAAGAATTGAAATAGGTGTAATTAATGAAAAAGAGGTGTTTCTTAATTTTAAGATGTTTTAAAAAAAGTTTAAAAATTTGTGAACAATTTCTTTAAGTTTAAATTAGAAATTTTAATAATTAAATTTTTTTAATTAACCCAATGTTAATTAAAAGCAAATATGTAACTTTTTAAACAAAAAATTTAAACAAGCATACATTAGTCGGATGAAAGATTCTAAACATGCGGATTCGAGCTCGATTTTGGTTTTTTGCAACTTCACGCTTAAATCCCCGCAACCGACTCAGTTTCCGCTTCCTTTTTTCAGCTCTTCGTGTTCTTTCTGAACAGTCTCAAGCTCGATCTTTAAAGATTCCAGCAAACTTTTTAACGACAGTTCTTCTTCAGCCACTTTTTGTAACGACTCTTTAGCACCGTCAAGTTCTACCGTCACGTTTTTCAATGTATCAAGATCCGAAATCCTCGCATTCTCCAATTCTGATTGCAGTTTTTTAATCTCGGAATTTGTTTCAGCAAACTGAGTTTCAAGATCTTTTGATACTTTAGGGTCTATCTGCTCCCGTAACGCGAGTAGTTTCTTGGCAGACTCTTCAAGGGCAGCTTTATGCGCTAGTTTTTGAACGTTTTTCTCAGCATATATCTTTTCTTGTTCTTGTTGAGCTTCGATAGTTGCCAGCTTCACCTGCTCGATCATCTCTTTTACGGATATAATCTCGTTCGATATCTCATCGACACGATCGGAACCCGCTTTGCTCGTAACTTCAGCCTCAGTTTCTTCCTTAACAGCCTCAGTTTTTTCCTCAATAACGGCTTCACAATCCTGACGAATTCTTCTTAGCTCTTGTTTTGCGGCATCGAGTTCCTTAAATACCGCAGCATACTGTTCCTTTGTGTTTTCTAAATCTTGTTTTAAAACACTATTATCGTTTGTTTCACCCACATCGAGTTGTTTTGCTTGATCTTTGCTGCTTCTGTTGCTTTAATTGCTGAATCTTTTGCCTCGTTAATGACTTCGAGCTTTTTGTAAGATCATCAACGGTCCTTTAGCTCGCTCGAGTTCGGAGAGTGCTCCAGTTCTTGTAGTCTCGGCACTTAGCCGTTCCTTTAACTTATCAAGCTCTTTTGTGCCATGTGGAGCTTCGCCTCCTTCACCAACACCCTCTATACAAATTCAAAACATAAACTTAGTACAAAAACAGCAAATTTTATTACAAGATCCACCCTCAAATTTTCTACCATTTGACACTTTGACCCTTCAAAATTCTTAACTTTTTCGCATTGTTATCATTCCTTATCTTAGTCTTATTCAATTGTGTATATTTATCGTTGTAACAAATTTATTTTAACGGTAAAACCAGTAACGTAGTACATGAGTAGTTAAAAGTAACAAACATATATGTTTAAATAAGACATAAAAGTTAAAGAGATAAAACATTGCTGAGAAAAGCTGAAATGTTAAACCGCCAAATAGATGAAAATTGAGGATCAAAACATTATTAACCCAAAAAGAAAGGACATACCTCAGCAGATTGAGGTTTTATTTTCCTGATGGTGTTTCTCTCACCCGAAAAAGCACGATCACCAAAAAGATTAACAGCATCTTTAACAGATTGGAATGGTGCACGTGTGTCTATCTCCCCAACCTCCACTTTCGGAGAGTCAGTTTTGCCTTGACGGTCTTTTGCAACCATACTGCTCCACAATTATATAAGAAGGCGATATTACAATCATTTATATCAACATATTGAGCTAATTAATCGTTTAATTAAGTACTCCAGACATGCATGCACTGTCAAACATAATCTTGAATAGCACCTTTACAGTTTAAGTTACCTTATTAACGGGACCCACATTCTCTACACATGTCATATAAACAGGACCCACGTAATGAAAAATGTTTATGATAGTCTTTTGTTATTAAAAGTGACTGCCATCCGTTTCACATGGTAAAATAAATGCATTCATTATAACCATTTATACAGAACGAAACTGTAAACTATCAACAAATTGTGTTTTTGGAACATACTTTATAAGGGGTGTTTTATGTTGAGTTTTGTAGGCGACTATGTAATATGAGATAATTTGAATGAGACAATCAGTTGTAGCACATCGCTGCAGGAAAAAGTTTTTGGATGAGATATCGCTTTAGACAATAGGTTATTTTAGTGTTTGGTAATTTCTGATTATTTCTGAAACAACATGTCAAAAAAATACCACTAAATAATTCAGATGCATCATAAGTAGTCTGGTTGCAACTACTCCTAAACTGATCACCCAAACACCCAATATGTCTACTTTTGAAACCTCAGTACAAAAGTAAAATGCTAATTTAAAACAAACAGTATCAATTTAAAAGCTCCCAAATACTCAGGCACAATCAGAACCCCAAATAATGAAACTGACACAGAAATAAACATTTCAAACCGAAATATTTCAACCCGAAAACTAAATTCATTCTACTTATATAATGATAAAGAAAAAGCCATTAGAAAACCTTACCTGATTAATTAAGAAGATAGTTCAGTCCAACGGATTTGTAATGATAAACTAGCAAGCTCAAGGACCCTGCAAACCGAATCATATAACCATATTAGCAATTCTAAATTTTCATATATATTTCATGATGAAATGAAATACTTAAAAGCACATAATTAGTTCTTTTGGAGTCTTTTGCAGAATCCGCTTTTTTAAAAACTAACACGAAATGACCCGTTTATAACAGAACATGCGGTATCCACCTAAATTTTAAGGGTGTTTGAGATTGCTGAAATTGAAGCTACCAAGCTGCTTATATTTGTATGAAAAAACACAACAAGCAATCCCAAACACCCTTTAAAACTGGCTACATGTATATCCAAAACGCAATAATTAAACAATCACTTTCACTTCTACTATGCAAACAACAACTTTATATAATTGCATACAACAAACCATCCACATAAATACAAACTTTTATAAAAAAACAACAATTCACTACAAAACCCTAAAAGCATATGAACCCTAAAAACACAAAAATTCACTTAATCAGCCATCAAAACAAAAAATAAAAGATACCCTTTTTACTTTCTCAAAAATAAACCATACCCATATCAAAATATTGCTAAAAAAATTTAAAATCTAGCTAAATATCAAACCTTAAGTAAAAAACCCCAAAATACTATCTTAATAAACGCTTAATCATTGATCAAAATAAAACTAAAAATACCCTTTTAATTTCTTAAAAATAAATCATACCCATATCAAAAAATCATCAAAAGAGCTTTAAAAAAATATAAAAATCAAACTTTAAGTGAAAAAAAATACACCAAAAATAACATCTTTTTAACACTTGATCAACCTTTAAAATAAAAAAAAACCCTTTTTAATTTCTTAAAAATAAATCATACCCATATCAAGAAATTGTTAAAAAGAGCAAAAAATCAAACCTTTAAGTGAAAAAACAGCAAAAAGACAAATTTTTCAAACACCCTTTAAACCAAAAAACATAAAAACATAAAAAAGTTTAAGGATTTAGTTACCTAGGAAGAATCAAAGGGTATGTATGTATGTATGAATATGAAAGCAGATGAAAATGTTTTGTGTTTGAATGTGTTTACAAAAAAGTCAGAGAATTAAACAGCGAAGTGATTAGACACACATTTTTTAGCCATACACCACTAATCAAGATGCGTACACGGTGTTGTACTGTCTGCATTACAGGCGTATTTAGTGGTGTGCACACCACTAAATTTTTAGTGGTGTACAAATCACTTCCCTTAAAGAAATCAGAGTGTGGGAGGCAAGTCAGGTTGAATGAATCAATATTATTTTAGTAATGTTTAATGTTTGGTGTTGTACTTTGTGTATTGTGAGTTGTACTGTGATGTGGCAAGCTCTGTCTTTTAGGACCCGTGTACCAAAAAGTAAGTCACTGGTTTGACTATTTAAAGTTAGAGCCTGTTTGGTGACTTGTTTATAGGGCTGATATATAGTGAAAACCGAACTGAATCGAAAAATAGAAAGAATCGGTCCGGAAACCAAATTGATCATATTTGATTTGGTTTTTGGTTTTATATATTTATGATTTTTGGTTTCGATTCAGTTTGGTTTGAGCCAAAATCGAAAAAAATACACCTAAACAATATGGACTTAACAGACAGACATAAACCGAACCAAACCAACCAGGGTTCGGTTCTCAGTTCATGTCTTTCATAACGGTTTTTGGTTCGGTTCGATTTTGATATGTTCGGGACAGCTCTAACTCGATGTTCAGCCCTTCTTTTTAATGTACAAGATGTTTAGCTATTCTTTTACTTTCAATAAATGTCATGTCGCGTATATTTGAGTTATAAAGTATGCACATTTACTTTTTTAGAGCATCATTGTTGAAGCAAATTCCTGTTGTCCGACAAATCCCAGCTATCCGGAAGAAAGAATTGAATTCTTCCCGACACTAAGCTAGATTGAAGCTTGAATATGACTTGATCTTCTTTGCTACAAAAGAGATCACTAATATGATATGAAACCGAGTTAGAAAGGTTAGAGAAGATATGTATGAGAGTATGTTGAGAAAGGGATGAGAAACTACTGGGCTTGGCATTGCTATTTATAGCCAAATGATGTGAGCTGCTCACGGACCGCGGACCCCTTAAGGGTTCCGCGGTGTACCATTTTGTACCGCCGGCCCGACAAATAAGATATCAAATCTTGCCTAAAGTCAACTCTATCTAAGTGAGATTGTGCAAGATATGAAGAGTACAAATCTTCACAAAATATCTAATGGAATCTTCTAATGATTTCCATGATGTAATACATGATGTCAAATGTTGTATTACTATTTATAGAAATATGCAATGCTTAAGTAGTGTTTGGTTTTAAGAACCCAACACATTCTATAAACTACTATCATACATAATGATTAGTCATATCAAGATGTTACTAATCATAAATGTAAATGCTTGAATGATGACAGACACGCGTTAGCCTCGCCCCGGGTGTTGTCCCGGGACCAAGCTCCGGCGTGAGAATAAGTGGAGGGTAATTAAAATGGTATTGGTAATAAATGTGAAAGTAAGTGTAGGTGAAAACTTAATTCAAAACATTAAATGTGTTGGGGTATTTATACTACCCCAACCTTATATCTATGTTACTATTCGGCTATTGTTCAGCTACTGTTCCGCAAGCCTATATTACCGCATGTAGGTCTATAGTCACCCTATCTAGTAGGTCACGTGGTAACAAATCTCGTAAAATCCGCTGACATGGTCGGTAGTTGTTAGCCATCGACCGGACGGCAGAGCATTCCGTCCGGTTGGTGAGTCTGTCGGATGTCAGTCCGTCCGGACACATACGCCAACATGTCCCCCCCAGTATTGTATTACTGGAGGAAGGTCGGTGATGCAATGCTCATAATTAGTTGGTTTGCCACAGAGGTTCATATCGTTGCCAGTCCTGGAGTTATGTTAGTTGGACCCGAGAAGTGTGGGCTACTCTGATGGGCCTGATTACATGTTGGGCCTTGCCTGACTTCTCATCTCTTCTACCAATCGTGGACGGCCCAAATAAGCCCACGTCACCCCCTTACTGACTGATGGGGCGTTTTGACAATCAGCTAGGGTTTTTACAGTATAAATATGCATTTTTACCCCATTTGATTTTTACGTTTCACACACATAGACTGCTTTCTTTCCTCCGGACGTTTTCCTCGTTCTTTTAAGGTTTGTCTCACCCTCTTCCCGTAATTATTTGTAAATTGTCTTGGTATCTTTTAGAAATGGCGAAATCGAACCGAGGGAAATATTCCATCTAGAGAAATTGCATCCGTCCCACAAACGGAGGAAACAAACGAGGAACCTGTCCAAACCGTAGTTCCTAAGTTCGATATGCACATCTACACTTCTAGGTTGAAACAATCAGAGTTAGATGACATAGTCGCCGAGTATGGCATTCCCATTGATCTACGTCTGGTACTACCTCCGGATGATATGACCATGGATCAACTGTCGGAGGATAAGATAGGGATTTATCCTCAGCAGCTAGAAACAGGGGGGGTTAGGATTCCTTTCTCTTATTTCTTGTTGAATGTGATTAGACATTTTAGGGTTCATATTTCCCAACTAGTTCCGCTAGGTTTGAACCGGGTGACCCTTTTTGAGATAAGATGCTACAGTCTGGGCGTACAACCTAGGGTTTCACTCTTTCGGGCATTTTACCGGTTGTGTAAGCAAGGACACTGGTTTTCCTTTGAGAACCGGACGGGAAAAGGTTCGTATAAGTGCTTTAAGGAAATCCTCTCCAGCTTGAAACATTGGAAGGAGAAGTTCTTTTGATTGATAGGAGAGCCATTCCTTACGCCATGGCGTGGAGGCATAAGGATTCAAAGATCACGGATAATTTTCCACCGGTTTTCTCAAGAGGACACCGTCAAACTTAAAGGAAGATTATTCCATGCGCAGAACCGACAGTGAGCCTTTTGTGGATGTGCCACCTTTCCTTGGTTTTCAAGAATCCTAAATTCGAGCCCAATCTAAAAGATGCTCGGGGTCATGGTAATTATTGTCATCATAGGATTGATGTTTGTTTTCCCGGATCTGCTAGTTTATGTTTCTAACAAATTTCGTTGTTTTTTCAGTTGTTGATATGTCGGAGTATCTCGAACTTCCAGACTAGGAAGGGACGGTGGTGAGCAAGGGTCCGCCGGTTGACCCGAACCGGGAAAAACCGAAAAGAACCACCGATGCCCTGCCCGTTGGAGGGAATATTCCTCCCAAGGATGCCCTAACTAAAAGGGCCGAAGAGGCGGACCCGGAAGTCGTCGCCGCTCAAGAAAAGAAAGAAAGAGAAGCCCTTGCTCGCCAAGCGGCGAAGAAAAGAGGTGAGGGTACTTCTAGGGTCCAAAGCAAGAAGAAAAAACAGCGCCGCCAATACGTTGAGCACATTTCCTCCGGATCCCCCATCGAACATGCAGAGCCCTTGAACCAAGTCCATCCGGGAGTTGGTCAAGAGGCAAATGTGAATGTTAATGCAAAGCAGGAGACTCCCACATTGCCGCCGAAGGGGTGAAGAGAACGTGGCAAGTGAAGGGATGGGGGATAATGCGGCTGGAGGTGGGGAACATTTGCAACAAATGCCCATCTCTCCCTTTAATGAGGGTGGCCATTCTCAGCTGGCGGGCTCGATCCCGCACAACTCTGAAGGTATGTGATTCATCTTGTAACTTGTTTTTGTAACTTCCTTTACTCATTTTGTTATTCGTTATGTCTTCGTGTCATTCGCCCATCACTCGCGCTGGTCCCCAGTAGCATTGAAAAGGTCAACCTAGACTCGGGTATGTTTTAGTGTTCTATCACCTCGCTTTACTTATTAATTGTCTCTTATAATTATCTTTCCCCGTAGTGCGATGAAGCTACAAACGTTTTATCCCCAACTGGGCTCTCCGTGATGACGTCCGGATAGATTCTTACCATTATGTCGGGAGCTGATCGACAATCTTGCTACTCCCGCCGAGAGAGAAGCTCTGGAAGAATTGAACAACATTCAGTTGACCCGCCGGGCGTATGAGGAGTTTGGCTTGAGCGTGGTGACCTAGGGTGAGCTTCTGAGGAGATTCATAGATCTTTCGACGGGGTGTTGGCAGTTGAGTCACGCTCATAATGGCTGCCAAGGGCTTGCCGACAGGTTAACTGCCGCCGAGGGTGAAAATGAAAGATTGTCGGAGGAGCTGAATAAGCTAGATGCCGATCGTAAGGCTAGTGTAGATAGGGAGAAAAGCTTGGAAGATGAGGTTGACAGGCTGACACGAGACAGGAACGAGTGGCGAGAGACTTCTTCCGCACAGGCTGAAAAAAATTAGGAAGCTGGAGAGTGAGCTAAATGCCAAAAATAAATCTTTATAGTCTTTACAGGCGGAGAAGGGGAACCTAGTGGTTGAGGTTGCCCAGGCTGAAGTGGTGAAACAAACGCCGATTTCACGCCTTCTACCCTTGTTGTCACGGTTGCTTGACGATGTTCGAATATAAGAAGAGCATGGCGAAGGTATACAGTCTGACATACCAAGCCAGGTTCGTAACTGGGGCGAGTGTGGGGAGGAAAGAAGAGGAAATAAACGAGGCCCTGAAGGGGATTGCCAGGGTCAACAGGGAAGCTCCAAAGTTGTGGAAAGCTGAGTATAACAAGCTTTTTGAAGCTGAGTATCCCTATATCTAAAAACTAGCTGATTCATACCGGCTGCCCTTAGGAGATTTGCTAAACATGGAGCCCGAAGCCCCTCTTCGCAAAGATCCTATCGGCCCTTCCTCTCAGCCTCCCGTCATAACCACCCCGCCTGTCAACACTCCGGCCACTGAAACTCCGGCGGAGAATGTCTGAAGCTTAATTTTAGTGTTGTGTACTTGTGAACAATGATTCGGATAATTATGGTTGTAATAATTAATAATTTATCTTTTGTGACTTATTATTTTGTCATCCTTTGTGATCGGACAACGTTTATAATCTAAACAAGTTTATATGCATTATATATTGTATGTATGTTTCTCTTGCCCTTTCCATCCTTGTTTTGTATTGACAAACCTCCTTTAGATTATTCTAGGGCATCCGCCGCACAGTAGGCCGTGCATCCGTATTCTGGGCATCCTTAGGGATTTCAGGGCATCCATTTTGGGCATCCGGCATATGTGCTCGGGCATCTGCGTGGTCATTCCACCAGGCATCCATAGTGTTTGTTTTTCACTTGGGCATCAGTATAAAGTTTTCGGGCATCCGGCAGAAATACCCGGGCATGCTTTTACCAGTTATACTCGACGGGGCCGGTAGTCGGAATAGTCATACATTACACGGTTATCATGGAAAATTGTCTCCCTCACGTGGAAGACTTTCATCATTAAACAAAACGAACATGATTAATTTAATTTACATAGTAGCTGAGGATTCTCGCCACAATAACAATTATAAGAAACAATTTCGAGGTTGGTCGCGTGCAGTCCGGGGACCTCTTTTCTCCATCGTTTGTAACTTATAAGAGCCATTCGGTACGCTCCTACTACTCTATAGGGCCCTTCCCAATTAGGCCCTAATTTTCCTTGGTTTTCTGCTCGACTTGCTTCGTTCTTCCGATAAACAAAATCTCCCACCTTAAAGTTCATCGGCCTAACCCTCCGGTTGTAATACTGTTCCACCTGTGTCTTATATTTAGCTTCTTGAATGGCAGCATTTTCCCTTCTTTCTTGCAAAAGATCCAGGTTCAAGCGTTGCTCTTCCTCGTTCTGGTCCTCCCGGAACATCATTGTCCGGTGTGTAGGCATTCCTATCTTTGCCGAATCACCGCCTCGCTTCGATGTCAAAATGAATGGGGTTTCCCATTGCTTGTTTTGAGAGTTGTCCGGTGAGCCCATAAGACGTTAGGTAGCTCATCGACCCATCCGCTTTCTCTCATCCTAGCCTTGTTTTTATTCCTCCATCAAACTTTTGTTAGCTCGCTCCACCAATCCGTTGGCTTGTGGGTGTGCCACGGTGGTATTCATCGCTTGATTTTCAACCGCTCGCACCATCTTTTGAATGGGTCATTGACGAAATTGGTTCCGTTATCCGTGACTATGACCCCCGACAAACCATACTAGCATACAACATTCTCCCATACAAACTTTATGACATCTTTCCTCGTCGTCTTTACCAATGGTTTTGCCTCTATCCACTTTGTGAAATAGTCAATAGCCACTATGACATATTTGATCCTTCCTGGCGCTTCCGGGAAGGGTCCCAGCACGTCCATTCCCCATTGATAAAAGGGCCATGGTGCCATGATGGAGGTCAGCAGCGTTTTGGGGAGCTTTGGTACCGGGGCGTGTATCTGGCAAGAATCACATTTTTTGATTTCTTCCCTTGCGTCTCGATGCATGGTAGGCCAATAATACTCTTGCCTCATAAGCTTTGCCACCACGGTTCTGGGTCCGGAGTGCATTCCACAGCATCCCTCATGTACTTCACGGATTATGTAATTCGCCTGTAACCATCCCGCACACCTTAACATTGGTACCAAGTAGCTCTTTTTAGAGAGGACTCCCTCTTCCATCACGTACTGTGGAATTTTCATTCGGAGGCTCCTAGCTTCGTTGGGATCCTCCGGCCAGATCCCTTCCTCCAGACATTTGATGATTGGTGTCATCCAGTTGTCTCCTTCTTCCTCTACTATGGTGTTCACCATTCCTTCTTCTCCTGAAGGTTTTTCTAGGACCTCTACTAGCACCTTTTTGGTGAGATGATCAAAAGCTACCGAGGCTAGTTTACTCAAGATATCCGCTTTTGATTTTGAGCTCTCGGAATGTTACAAATCTTGAAACTCGAAACCAAGTGATGTATTCTTTTGCACGGGCCAAGTATTTGCATGCTTTCCTTGGTGGCCGTGAATTCTCCATTAATTTGGCTTGCCACTAGCTTGGAATCCACCGACGTCCAAAGTCTTAATTTTAAGCTTTTCACGATCCGAGACCGGCTAACAAAGCCTCATATTCGGCTTCATTGTTGGTGCTTTGGGAAGTTAAGTCGTAAGGCATAGGTTAATTCTTCTTTCTTTGGACCGATGAGGACCAATCTGCACGGAACCTTTTTATTGGACGCCCGTTTGTGTATAATAACCATTCTCCTTCATCCCCACTTCCATTATGTCCCTATCCTCTCCCTTGTTGTGAGGATGTCCGGATTCCACGGGTACCTCGTGAGGAAATCTGCTAGCACTTGTCCTTTAACCGCATTTCTAGGGACATAGGTGATGTTGTAGGCTCCCAACTCTACGGCATATTTGGCCAACTTCCACGAGACCTCCGGTTTATTTAATATCTGCTTAATGGGTTGATCAGTGATGACCCGGACGGGGTGAGCCTCGAAATATCTCCGTAACCGTCTGGATGCATGCAATAGACATAGGGCCAATTTTTCTATCGGGGCATAGTTTCTCTCCGCGTCATGCAAGGTCCGACTAACATAGTGTACCGGCAACTGTCTTCCTTCCCTTTCCACCACTAACACCGCGCTTACCGCCCCCTTTGATGCCGCTAGGTATATGAATAGCTGCTCCTTCGGTTTGGGGTGGACAAAGAAGGCAATTCCAGTATCAACCTTTTCATCTCCTGAAAGGCCGCTTCGGCCTCCTCCGTCCAGCGGTATTCGTCCTTGTTCTCCTTAGTGATGTTCTTTAGTGTGTCAAAGAAGGGTAGGGATCTCTCCGCTGATTTTGACAAGAATCTATTCAAGGCGCCAATTTTCCGCTCGGACTTTGCATTTCTTTTAACGTCTATGGGACTTCATCTCCATGATTGCTTTTGTCTTTCGGGGGTTTGCCCTTATGCCTTCTGATGTCACCATATAACCAAGGAACTTGCCCTCCTCCACTCCAAATGAACATTTCCGTGGATTCAACTTCATATTTATCCTTCTGAGGTTATCAAAGGTTTCTGCTATGTCGGCTATCATCTCTCGCTCCGTCCGGCTTTTTATAACCATATCGTCCACATATGCTTCCAAATTTCTGCCTATCTGTGATTGGAACGCAGAATCTACCAACCGCTGGTATGTTGCCCCAGCGTTCTTTAATCTGAACGACATTTTGGTGTAACAATACGTCCCCTGTTCCGTATAAAATGCCGTCTTCTCCTCATCGTCCCTATTCATCTGAACCTGGTGGTAACCCTTGTAAGCATCCAGGAAGCATTTGTACTTATACCCCATGACAGATTCAATCTTCCAATCAATTTCCGGTAAGGGATAGTAATCTTTCGGACATGAAGAATTGAGGTTTTGAAGTCGATACACATTCTCCAACTTCCGTCACATTTCTTCACCAACACAGGATTAGATATCCATGTCGGGTACCTTACAGGCGAACTATACTGGCTTTAACCCATTCCTCAACTTCCTTGTGATCACCGATTTTTCTCTCGCGAACGTCCTTCTTTTCTGAGCGATCGGTGTGTCCGAGACATTTACATTGAGAGAGTGTTGAATGAGACGCCTGGAACTCCGGTCATGTCCGTCGGTTCCCAAGCGAACACCTCTTTGTTCTTCCTCAAGAGCTCAATGAGTTGTTTTCGACACCCAGAGAAGATAGTTCTTATAGTCACACGCTACTCAGGGTAGGCCGCATTAACCAATATATCTTCCGTCAGCCTTAGCTCCTCCTGAGCCTCCCGGTCCACGCTTCGCTTTCTTTCAGGGGAACAACTTTTCCTGGGATCTTGCCTCTCTTCCAACCTTCTGCACTCCATAACTACCGCCCTTTTGGTGACCAAGGTGGCTATTCCTCCAGGCGTGGGAAACTTCATCATAGCATGGATGGTTGAAGGTATGGCTCTTAACTCCTTTAAGTCCGTCCGTCCCAGTATTACATTGTAAGGTGAGGGTGACTTTATGACCGTAAATTTCATCATGACCGTCCTGAATAAGCCATGATCTCCAAAACGCACCTCCAACTCAATCTTCCCTAAAGGCTGTATGACTTCTCCGGAAAATCCCACCAACGGTGAACTAGTTTCTTGTAGCCTGGATCGGATGGACGGACACAGGTTACTGAAGCAATGTTCATACATTACTTGGAAGGCGGCACCTTCATCCACAAATACCCTTCGGACCAAGTAACCTTCTATTTCCGCTTCCAAAATCAGAGGCTCTTCGGACAAGTCGTCCGTGGCTATCCGGGGAAAAGATATGGGGACATTCATCCAGTCCTCGTCGTAGAACCTAGCCTTCCTCTTCCGGTCTTCAGCATAATGATTGACCATGTTGATCACTTTTTCTTTCCCGTTATGACCCCTCGGTCTTTCCCTTCCTCTCTGTTGTACGTTCTTTACCAAGTGATCCAACTTTCCCGATTCAAGCGCCATTTCCAACTGCTTTTTCGGTGGTACGATCGTTGGTTAGATGACCTTTTCTCCATGGTATTCACAAACCGTCCTCGTTTTCCTTGCTTGGTTTTCCTTGTAAGGGGAGGTGGAGGTAAGTTTAGGTGGTGCTCGGTGGCCAATATCTCCTTAGGTCGCTTGGATAGGCGGAGAGCATGACCCCGTGATTGTCGGGCTTGTTGAGATCGTTCGTTACCGAATTCGTTTTGGGCGGCGTCCACTTTTGGAGCAACGTGGGAAAACACCTCCTATGCCTGGAATCATTTCTTTCCCAAGCCCTCCGATCGTTCCTTCTTTTGTCCCCAAATCCCCCTCTAGAGTTCTGATCTCTTGATGCCGGAAGGTTTCCCCTCCGGGACAACTCGTATGCTTCTCCCTTTGGTAATTCCGTGTTCTTATAAGCCTCTTCTGCTCGGATGTAATCATCTACCCTAGTCATCATTTCTTTAACAGACTTTGGGACTTGATCAGAAAATTTCTTAGCCAAATCGGGGCACCGATGAGCACTCATGAATGCCGATATCTTCATGAGTTCTGGAACTCCCGGTATCCTGTTGGCCTCGTCGGTCCAACGTTCTTTGAAGTCCGGTAGGGCCTCGTTCGCCCTCCTTACAATCCGGGTGATTTCTGTGGGATCTTTCATGTTTTTCTGCCGTAGGGCAAACCTTGTAGTAAATTGTTCTCTCAGGTCGTCCCAACTATCAATGCTCCCGGGTTCTAAGTTACTGAACCACCCCTGCGCAGCTCCGTCCATAGTCTGCTGGAACATTCTGCACCATACCGGCATTGGCCATTCCCTTGGTTCACTGTCCCTACAAAACAGTTGATGTGATCATCCGGATCAGCTGACCCATCATACAACTTCAGGTTAGTGGGCATGGTATACTTGGGGCCGGAGAATTCCACTATCCTTCTCGTGAAGGGTGACCTAGCCACTTCCTTGTGGGGTTTACTAAGATCATCCTTGGGGTCTAGCTCAGCATCCTTTTCCCGTTCATCGTCGTCATCTCCGAACGTCAGCCGGATAGGTTTAATGGCACTGGCCCCTGTAGCGTTGTACTTCTTAATAAGAGCCTCTAATGACGCCACCTGGGCTTGTATTTGTTCCTGTATTCCGGGGTTTTGGTTATTCGTGACCCCACTTCCGCCTATTGGCCCCGGCGGAGGAAGGGGTCCGGGTGGAGGTGTTTGTTCCGGACCTGTCATTCAATTCTCCGGTAGAATGAATTGGGGTCCCACGGATGGCGCCAATTTGTTGAAGCAAATTCCTGTTGTCCGGCAAGTTCCAGCTCTCCGGAAGAAAGGATTGAATTCTTCCTGCACAATGCACAGACACGCGTTAGCCTCGCCCCGGGTGTTGTCCCGGGACCAAGCTCCGGCGTGAGAATAAGTGGAGGGTAATTAATATGGTAATAAATGTGAAAGTAAGTGTAGGTGAAAACTTAATTCAAAACATTAAATGTGTTGGGGTATTTATACTACCCCAACCTTATACCTATGTTACTATTGGCTATTGTTCACCATCGTTCTGCACCTATATTACCGCTCAGAGGTCTATAGCCACTCTATCTAGTAGGCCACGTGGTAAGAAATCCGTAAAATACCGACATGGTCGGTGGTTGTTAGCCATCGACCGGACGGCAGATCATTCCGTCCGGTTAGTGAGTCTCTGCCGGATGTCATCCGTCTCGACACATACGCCAACAATCATCGCCAATTAAAATAAGTTTTTCCATAAATGGTCAGATATTTGGATTACATAAATGTGGCAAACAAACGAACAACAAGTTGCGTCGCGTGTAACGGTGGTGATCTTTTCAAACCACATATTATTTCTTATTCATGTTATATATTTATTACCTTTACTTTCGAATACGTGTTAATCTCTCACCATTTACATGTATCTCATGAAAACACAAGAAAACACTGTATACACACACACACACACAAAACTTTCAAAGTTACCGTGACGATTACCAGCGTGCTCCACCATTTTGCACCACCATGCGCGACGGATGATTATGTGTGACAAACAACTTCACGCATGCTAAACCCTTACCACATCAGTCTATAGGTTCTCGACCGCATCCGTGTGCGTTATATGAATAATTTTGGCAATAACTTAACAACTGGGTGTGAGCAAACCCATCAATATCATTATCATGCTTAGTGTAAATTTGTGGCTAGCAAATATTTATAAACACTTATCAGTTATCAAATACACTTTCGGGTGTGCTTGGTTCAAATTGTGAAAAGAAAATGAAAACAACGATAGTGAAAGAAGAAGAAGAGAAAGAAAAGCATTATCTCCAATTTATCGAGAATGAATCGATCACCCACTATCGACTAATAATACCAAACACTTTTTTCATTATCTTTCTCATTATTACCTCCATAAACCCCTATCAAGCTTGCCCTCAGGTTACGTGAGGTATCAATCAACTAAAAAGTTGCAAGATAAAGATTAGTTGATGTAACGCTTAACATAATTCATATTATGTTACGGCAATGGGTGAGAAAGCTCATAATTTGTTGGCGCCACATGTGTGTGGGTAAGCCCGTCAAGTATTACCCGAGGATGGGTTATGGGTGACAAATGAACCAACTAGTGGGTGGCGGTTAATATAGTGTTGCGTGTAAACTCGATTTGCAAAACCTTCACACCCGGTTTAGAATGCTTATGAATATACATTTCAAAATACCCGTAAATCCGTTCTTTATTTAGACTAGAAGAAGAATATGAATCAACAAAGTATTAAATATATATACTTGATATCTCAATTCTCAAGCCAAGTTTGTGAATATTTGGTCTTGTGAATTTAATGCACTGTTAACCACTAGTCTTTGGCAAGAATTCGTGAGTCACAAAAGTAGAATTTCTTTTTTCCGTGTGTGTATTAATGCTATTAGTAATATATAATTAATTGATAGTTGACTAATTGCGTGCATATTTGTTCAGAACTTATGCACCTTCCGATCAAGTTTGATAATCAAAAGTTTCGTAAATATGTGTGCAAATCTTACGCTTCACAAACCCACGGCATGGACATGGGCACAAAGTTGTACCGCAAGCGGGTATTGGGCATAAAAAATCACGAATGCGAGTGACGGGTCGTAGGTATCCGTGCTCATTGGCTCCACGTGCCATCCTTACACGTTAGTTAGGTTCGTATGTTAGTTGACTAAAATAGAGTATTTAAAAGTAGGTGGTGTTTGTTCATGACTTAATCGACTTAATACGAAAAACTCGAATTTATTAAGTCATATAAAACTGCTTGTTTGTGACTTAATGTAGAAAGATGATTGAAAATATTAAGAATAAACGGGTGAACTGGCTCGTTAAGTCACCTTTAATTAGAAATGACTTAATAAAAAATTTAACAAACA
The DNA here is from genome assembly GCA_022545495.1 of Chrysanthemum lavandulifolium. Lineage (NCBI taxonomy): Eukaryota > Viridiplantae > Streptophyta > Magnoliopsida > Asterales > Asteraceae > Chrysanthemum > Chrysanthemum lavandulifolium. The sequence goes on along the minus strand of CM040239.1, from coordinate 13,697,842 downwards.
AGCCACTCGTCTATTAAACGTCATGCAAGAGTGTCATGCCCTTATTTTAATTCAATTTCTATTTTAATCTTAAAGCTATACATACTTGATGGTCTTGGATATAAATGATAAATTTAAAATTTTATAAAGTAAGAAAAGAAAAGAAAAGAAGAAATTAGAAAACATTGTAGAAAAGAGAAAGGGGTTAGTGGAATTGGTAAGAGGTGGGGTTATTTCTGTTTAAAGGCAAGGATTTACATTGGTTAAGGATTCATAAGTGTAATAATAATTGTATATCCAAATTATTGTATGTTCTTACTTAAATTGACATTTATAGACAATTGCAATTATTTGCAAAACACTCTCTCAAATTTTCTCTTTTAGTCAAAGACACCAAGAGATTTCCTATTATTCTTTTTGCTAATTATCTGAAAATATATTTTATTTATTATTTTTTAAGTTGTATGTATCATTGTTAAGATCATAATATTTAATAAATAACTTTTAAATTTCGATTATTCTAACTTTTGAATTTCAATTATTTTGTGTATCGATACCCAATGATACGTAATTCGATTATCAAAACACTTGATTCGACACTCAAATATACGCCAATCAATAAATGAATAATCGAAATTCAAAAGTCAAACTTTAAATAATCGAATATTAATAATGATACACACAACTAAAAAATGACGAGTAAAATACATTTTAGATGATAAGACAATTTTTCTTTATTTAGATGGTGGAATGTGACATTAGCAACCAATATTTATTATGTCAAAGGCACTTATCTTATATTTGTGAATTATATAAAAGTTTAGTGTATATTAATTTATATATTGATGACGATAGCCTATATTCCCGGTCACGAACCCGACTTAGTCCAATACTCATAAGCTCGGCACCGACCGGGCTAATACCAATAAGTGTTTGGGCTCACGAAAGCCCAAGCCCAAAGCTATTCGTAGAATAGATATCTGATATCTCCTAAATATGGAGATAATCATTCCCAACCCACTTAGGCGGAAATGCCGAAGAGTTGAGGAACACGGAACCAACAAGGATTCCGTATATATAAAGTGGAATCACATCCTCGCTTAAGGTACGATCCGAAACCCTAATTCTCCTTAAACCCTAAAACCGATTACTTACCTCACCGGAGGATAATCGTGGGAGACAATCCCACCAGAAGTTCCTACCTGTGTCTTTTGTCTCTTTAGCGCAGTGTCTCAAGCAACAATCCTCAATTGTACGAGAGCCGAGAGCCCCAACAAGGAACGCCAACTTTTGTATCAACAAGTGGCGCCATCCCGGACACTACACTAAGAACCAACACTAGAATGACGGCATGGAAATCGCCGATCGCAATGACTCTTATGGGAAAGAAGTCGAAGCGGACTAACTCTAAGCGTAACTACGGGACAACTACCGCTAAAACAAGTGGATCGTGCCAGACTTGGTCTTCTCTCCGCTGGAACCGCGCCGGAACAACCCAAGCCACTACAACCACCACGAGTGCGAGAGATCCATCGCACACCGCCCCTACTACTCCTTTCAATCGCTAGAAACCGATCGACAAAGGCACCAGATGCACCGGACCGAATAAAGGTATGGTGATAGAAACAAACGTACTTCTCTGAGGGGTCGCACTGTAGCTAGCACCGTAAGTTTTCGTATCCCAAAACTACTTAAACATTAACCCGCCTCATGCAAGAGGAAGAGAAAGAGATCGTGCCGGGACTTAAAGCCCGACTCGATTTCGATTCGAATACGAGACTTCCCACCGCTACCGCCGTATGCAGAGCGCGGAGAGACAACCACCGACCTCAAAGATTCAATGTAATCGGGAGGAGAATCGAGGATGATGAGACATCTCACCGCATCATCCGAGCGAGAGTGATGAAGATGGAAAGCGCACTAATGTCCACACCGCACTTGGTAGCCGCAGTAATCCAAGATGATTGGGACGACTATTCCCAGTGAAAGCCCTCCGAGTACAAACTCGAGGAGGGCCGGCGCAAGCTACCAAAAGAGGCAAATTCGCTCTTCGAAAATTCCTCGACAACGAGGATAGTGAAACCGACACCGGAAGTCCAAATGATATGATGACCGTGGAGGATGAAGATATATCCTCCTCGCGCCCGCCAAAAGCGGACGCGCTCACTGCCGATCGCTGACTTCTCGTAGCAAAGAAGCGCGCATGCCCGCCAACGTAAAACCTATGATGGAACAGTGACCGATGATCACCTCAAAATTTTTGAATCACCATGACAATTGAAAATTGGCCACAACCCGCTGGTGCCACATGTTCAACTCCACACTAGCGGGAAACGCGCGAATCGTTCAACAAGCTTCCACGCAAGTACATCAACGGATTTGAGGAATCGAGAAAGGCGTTTCGCTTAAACTTTACTCGAGAGGAAAAGTGCGCTAAAATCCTATTGATCTCGCCAGTAAAGCGGCGCCAAGAGAGTTCAAGTCGCATCCATGGAACGCTTCAGAAGATGAATGCATGCAAGTTAAAGCATGCCCTAAGTATTGAAGATCTCGGTTTCATGAACGGGATTAACAATCCAACTCATCAAGAGGTTGAACGACAAGATTCGAAACCTTTGATGAACCCATGAAACGCCTTGGCCCTTCGTCTGTAGGGAGAGCCGCGCGGATAAAGAAAAGGAACTACTCGAACTATACCGGCGCCAGAACAACTCGGGAGACAATCCAACGACCGGGAGCGGAGGGATAATGACGATATACACCGCTAATCAAGACCCCGAAGGAAATACTCGCAATGTAAGGTGCGAATTTTCCAAGATCGCCACAGACAGCGACTCCTGCAGGATCGGCAAGACCGGAAATGGATACTATGATTACCATGCACGTAAGCGGCCATACCACCAACGACGCGTCCAACTACGCCACCATCGACAAGATGGTTAAAGAAGGTAGATTGGACCACTGGTCAAAAACATTAAAGAGGGAAAGGATAGACAAAAAGTGGAAACAAGAAGGAGACACCCAAAGACAAGGGTCGACACGATCTACATGATACAATCATGGCAATAATCACTCAGCGTATGTCACCAAGAATTTTCACGCGAAAGGAAATATCTTTCCCACCTTAATCATGACAACGCAGAGGTGGAACCACTCACTATGTAGATAAGCGCGGGTCACGACATCCACCGCATGTACGCTGACGGAGCTTCGCAAACATCATGTATGAGCATTGCTTCAAACGGCTCGCTACGAAATACGCAGTCGTTAAGTCGGTCAAGACGAAGGCTGATCGGTTTTACAGTGAAAAATATGGCCGATGGGCAAATAAGACTACCAACAAGATCGAAACGAACAACATTCCGCGACGACCGGATGGAATTCATGGTAATCAAATCTCCATCGCCATATAATGGCATTATCGGAGACCCGATATCACCATGCGCCAGAATGCCATCAACAACAAGACGGATGCTTAAATTCAAAGGAAGGAGGCATTGTTACTCTCACAAGGCCACTATCCCACATAGAGAATGTAACACGATTACATGCGAAACGGCACCGATCCCGTAACAACGTGCAACCGTAATTCCAAATCAAGGTTGCACCCCGAATACCTGCACTGTGAAATATCCATCTGAGGGTCAAGGTCGGGACAACCAAGAAGCGGTCAATGGCAAGGCCTACAAAAAGAACTCGACATTTTCGCATGGGAGCCAAAACACACGACCGGAGTACCACGCCCATAACAGAGCATGGGATCGAGAATCCGGCTAGTACTCACCACGCTGTAAGCGGCGGGCGGTGCTCCGTAGCGCAGAAGCAATCCTCGCGGAGGTACACAAACTTGTGGATGCGGTGAATCACGCAGAAGATCTATTACCATGACGCGCTTTCAATCCAACATGGTAAAGACGATGACGGCAAGGGCGTATGTGTGACGTAAAGCTACATCGACCTTAATAAAGCATGTCCACAAGATCGCTATCCATTACCGTAGATAGATCGAAAATAGAGTCTTTGTGCGGATACCCATTAAAGTGTTTCCTCGATGCATACAAAGGATATCATCAAATATGTATGGCTAAGGAAGATGAGGAAAACGGTTTTCCACACAAGCCAAGGCGTTTATTGTTACACAAAATGCCTTCGCTCAAGAACGCGGGCGCCACCTACCCGTTAGTAGATAATGCTTTGAAAAGCAGTGGGCATGAACCTAGAGGTCTATGTTGATGACCTAGTCATAAAGAGCTATATCAAGGCGAGTTAGTACGCCGATATCGAGGAAACGCTCAAAACCCTACGAAATCAACATGAAGTCGAATCCCGAAAAAGTGTACCTTCTGAGCCATCAAGGCATGTTCCTCGATACCTTATAGAACCCGACGTATAAAACCATGCCCGAAAAGACAAAGGCGGTCATCGATCTTCCTCACCGCACGTTGAAGGAAGTTCAATCCTCAACTGAAAGTCGGCCGGCCTAAACAGTTCCTATCCAAGTCGCCAGAAAATCGTTACCTCTTTCAAGACACTCAAGAGTGCATAAAGAAGGGTGATTTCGTGTGGACCACGGAGGCGTATGGCCTTCACTCACCTTAAACAAGATCCGCAACGCCCCAACACTTGTTGCACCCCGACTGTGGAAGAGTCGATCATGTACTTGTCGTCGAATGATGGATAGGCCAACAGATTAGGTTACTAATGATAGGGATTCAAGACAAACCCCATCTATTTTGTAAGCAAAGCGCCAAGAACGGAGATGAACTATAACAAGAATGGAAAAGTTAGTTCGCATTGGTGTTTACGCCAAACGATCGCAGTGTACTTCCAAGCGCACCTCCGACAGCAGAATCACGCACCAACCGATCAAGCAGATCATCTCCAAACCCGATGCATCGTGCCGACCCAAGTGCCGAGGTAGCTACAGTGAGCACAACATCTCTACTGCACGCATGTACGCAATCAAAGGACGATTCGCGCGACTTCATCATCGAGAAGCCGCACATCGACGAGGTACCCGCATCAAGTAAGAGGTACCACAAGATCCATGGATCTTGTTTACCGATGGATCCTCGCGTGATCGTCGTCGAGTCGCCCTCATTCTCACAAATCCGTAGGAATGGAATTCACTTACGACGCTAGCGCTTTGAATTTACAATGACAAATAATGAGGCGTATGAAGCTCTAATCACGGACCACGCATTGTAGCTCGAATGGGTATAATGAATCGGAAGCAAATGTGGATTTCTGCTAGTAGCCAACCAATGCGGTGGGCACATTGCTAAAGAAGAAAATATGATTCAATATCTCGACAGACCAAGACATCGACAAAGCTTTGATAGATTCTCCATCAAACAAGTTCCAGAGGAGAAAACCGCAAGGCGTATGCACTAAGCAAGATCGCTTCGACAAGCTTCGACATCCACAAAGCAAGTGCTGTGGAAACACCGAAAAGCAAATCCATATCGGAGATGGAAGTCTCCACAAGTAATAGAGGAGAAGGTCCTACATGGATGACACCGATAACGGAATTCCTAAACAAAGGAATCTTACCCCAAGAATGTATGAAGCTCGCAGGATACTTGCGACAAAGACAAAGATTCGAACTCGAGACAACATACTGCATCGACGCCCTTTCTTCAACCATGGCTCACCGTGGGACCACTACAAGCAAATTACGCGGTCATGAAATCCATGAAGGTTCATGCAAGATGCACTCTGACCACGGTCCGCTGCGGCACGCCACGCGATCGTGGTACCACGGCCAACCATGCACCGCGATGCGCGGGACTTAATAAGGAAGTGCAACGATTGCAAGTTCATCGACCCGTCCCCGCGCCAACCACAAAGACGAGCTAACACCAATCACATCCCCATGGCCATTCTACAAGCTGGGGTATCGATATGCGGGACCTTTCCAACCGCAATGGAGGTTTAAAATTCCTCATAGTCGCCATAGATTACTTTACTGTGGATCGAAGCAAAAGCAAGGTAACAATCATCGGCAACCAGTGAAACGCCGTCTGGAAAACATTGTATGCCGCTTCGGTTTACTCGGCGAAATCATCTCGACAACGGAAACAATCCAAAAAACCTTCAAGGATTGGTGCGAAGTTGAACATCACACAACACTTCATCGCTTAAACACCCACAAACCAATGGCTTAGCAGAGCGCAAATCAAGCCCGGGCGAAGAATTAAAGCGCTACCGACAGTACAAAGGAAGATGGGTGGAAGAGCTCTCAGATGTTTCGCGGGCGCATCAGCACTCCATAAAGACCAAAGACGGAGACACACCCTTTCACTAGTCTACGGGACGCGTCACCATACCAAATTGAATGCCAACTATTCGCACCCGAAATTAACGCGACAACTAATGACGATGAACGACGATTGATTTGGACTCGCTGGAAGGCGCCGAACGCCAAGATCTATGCGGAAGAAAATCAAAGTCAAGGATGAAAGGATACTACGACGCCAAAAGTACGCAGCTGTCTCATTCTGCACTGTGTGATTTCGTCATCACCGCTAATGATGCGAGCCATGTAGAGGACACGGGCAAGCTCGGACCAAAGCGGGAAGGACCTTACGAGGTTATCAAGCATCGTGAACAAGGCATAAGTTACGAGGCTTCGATGGTAGAGAGCCGCACAAGACATGGAACATATGCAACCTCAAGAGGTGTTACCTATAGAAATGGCTACTACCAGTCCGCCCGACGCCTCCCCGCACTTTGCATCAAGTGCCAAATAAACATCCATGTATTTACTTTTTCATTAGTATAATGTCTTACTTATTTCGTCTTATAAAACTTGTAAGATCAATAAACGCCGGTTTCTAGCTAACTCCATGACATATTTTAATTTGTTATTTCCATATACCGTATGTCTTAACAAATTTTTATTTCTTGCTCCACGATGGCTGCAGATGCACTATATTAAACCCACTTATGGTAAAAGGATAAGTTAACCTACTAAACAACTTGTTGAATAAGAGGGTTGCAAACCCATCAACACCGGATCACTAATCCTTGTTAAACACCTTGTTCTCAAGACGTTGAATCCACTTTGAAGCATCCCACGACGGATGCGCAACAACGCATGTGCATATTTAACAACTTTGGAACCAAGACACTTGATTCCTTAATTTGGTATTTACAGTACGCTGCATATCATTAACATACACGATTATGATGATACTTGGAAATTATTTTTTAAGTATCTTAGGATCTTCATACATGATTATGGATTTCTTGTATTATTCACACTTGCATATACATGTAACAACGAATACATCTTTTACGCAAAGACAAACAGACAAGTATGTATGCTACAAATGGCAATGATACAAGCTGATTTTTATTAAATAACTACGAGTTATTACAAAAGGGTTGCCACTTTACAACATATACGCCTACCAACTATTACAACGCTCAATAAATGAGCCACCCACGCTGTTCGAGGTATCTTGGCCTCGCTGCTTCTTCAATAGATCCAATCCCGCCGAGACACAAGAGCAACACTTACCGGCAGACCCCATCGTATCTTTGGTCAACGCACCAACCCCGCACAAGATTGCTTTCCCTTGATACCTTTCTTTTGGCAAGTCCGTCGACGCGCCCAAGATTCTCCTTCAAAGGCACTTCTTTCTAAAGCAAACGGATTCAAAATATCCTCGACGCACGAAATAGGTACAGTCGCGAGTCGGGTTTCAAGTAATAACTGGGTTTCGCACTGCACCGATGACGCGCAAGAGTTAACCCCGCCATGATGACGCCTATATGATAATCCCGATCACGCCGAGTTCAAGAATCATGGAGCTCTAACTCCTTCATCCTTTTCATTGCAGCAACCAGTGATCACGCCTTTTATCATAATTTGGTACTCGTTAATCGGCACCTTTAGCGCTCCGATTCATGCGCCTTCTCCACGCACGCCTTGCAGCGCCCGTAGGCAAGATCGAACCACTTCCCCAAGGCATTAACCACTCGTGACTCCAGGTATTAAGTGCGCCAAGACGAAGACCATGACCTACGAGCCACCAAGGCCACCTATAGTAGACATCACCGGGATACAACTCTCTCGTTGTACTCAATCTTCGAGTTTGCGCAGCTTGCCTTTGCAGCACCTCCAAGGCACCTTTCACAAGTAGCAAAACTCTTCAAGTTGGGATGTCATCGCATCTTTGCCCTTCTCAAGATATTTAAGTACCCAATGGCACGCAGACTTGTACCCTGAACATCCGTGACGCTCTGGTTTATTTGGCACATCGCGCCATTTTTCCTCACCGCTCGAGCAAGACGACTCGTGATCCTTTGCTCTCGGCTTGGCGCTTATCCACCGCTACCGGGGCGCGCCAATAAGGCCCAAAGAACGCTTATTTTCCGGTCCTTTGCGAATCTCGACTATTCCCACCAGAACTCGGCCTTTCGCTTCACGACATGAAGTTCGATGTGCAGAGATTCGCACCAACTCTTCGACCAGCCTGCTCTATAGGCGATCTACATCGACTGTGTCTTCATCGCTCGACTACGCGCTCGAGAATGCGCCGAACGTGCGTGACTAGCCTGGGGGCGACTGAATCCGCTCCACCTCCGTACATTCATCGAGAACCGTTAGGGCTCACATATAACACAACCATGCGCATCAACCAACAAAAGTAAATATATATATTCAAGGCATCACTTATCATGTCCAGGCGATATTAGCCGATGGGTGCGAAGACGCTTCATCGCTGGACGATAACTCCACAGCGCGATCATGCGTGCTTCCTTGACGCTCGCGCCATCATCTCCTCGTGTTCTTTGCGATCGAGCCGATTCTTGTTGTTCTTCTTCCCATAGGATGCGGCATCGCAGACGGTGGTGGTCAGCGCCGCGAGGGAAGCGCACTCGACTTGGAACGCTTGGCGGTGGTGTCGCCTCCATCGCGACCGAGGAGCTAGTTCCTCGCTTCCCAAATTCAACTCCAAGGTGCGCCCGTGGTAGCATCTAGATCGGCCTCATCATCCTTCGCGGCTGCACTCGCCTTTACCGCTACAGTGCTTTGCTAGCAATTGTATTTATGGTGAATAGATCCATCTCGCAATACAAGACAACATATACATGTGTTATATAATGCGCGGAAAAATGGGAGAATGATCTTACATTATTTACATACGAGAGGTACGGAGGAATAAGTACCCACCTCCGCCATCAAGGCCTCAAGATTGGGATCTCATCTTCTGGACCAAAATAATTACTACCGATTCCCCATGTGTACCAAAAATCCTCAGATAGGCACTAATGGGGATGCGGTTAGCATTTATCGCCCGATCCTCGCCGATATAAGACCTGTGTGAAAGGCACTCATCCTCTCTAACGCACTTCGGGTATAAAATCATAATTCCATGGAAAGCATGTATCATCTACCCGTAAGAAATACTCCTCCAGCTCCTAAGGAATCTAGTTTATCCGTAACATCGCAGCTACCAACCGCTAGCGCTTGCAAAGATACCCACCCATGCCCAATGTAGTGTGATAAAAGGCGCTAATTAATGGACGGTGGGGTTAATCGCCAACAACCAAGAATTTACCTCAAAATTGGTAATTTTGGCCGCACCAATACAAAGGTAACCGTGATATGCGCAGATTATAATAGTTTAACACGTCACGTAAGCGCGACAGGGTACACGCTGATTCGCGAATCAATAACCGTATATATACTCCACCTTCCTCTCGGGAAGTCCGCAGAATAGTTGCTTAGACCGAACAACCTGATGCACATCCGGGGTATGAAGTAACCGAGGCGATTCCAACAGATCGCCTTGAGGCTCGGTGGTGAAGTCGACAACCATTCAACCATAGTGTTATTATTCTTCGATAAAGCGCACGCCACGGCTACCTTCGCAGAGAGGCTTGTTTCGGATCGCAACTACAAGAATGCTTTAACAATGGCGGATTAAGTTTTACTGTGAGAAACACAGTGAAAATGAAACGGTAAGTTATATCGTTTTTCTCATCCACGTGATGAGTGACACGTGGACCCCACTTACACTAATTGTGTGGCTGAGATGGCTTGATAAGACGCTCTGCAGTTACTTTCCCCCGATTTACGAGGTGCCTATTTTTTAATCCCATGTCTAGATACAATGTATCGGTGGGAATATTTTTATGGCTTCTTAGCTACGCTTCGACGTTTTTTAAAATGACTACGTTATTAGTCTAGCATCCGCAGCTAGTCACACAAGCATACTAGACCGGGGACATGATGACGATATAGCCTATATTCGGGTCACGAACCCGACCAGAGTCCAATACTCATAAGCTCGCCACTGACCGGGCCAATACTAATAAGTGTTTCGGCTCACGAAAGCCCAAGCCCAAAGCTATTCGTAGAATAGATATCTGATATCTCCTAAATATGGAGATAATCATTCTAACCGACTTGAAGTGGATACACTGTAGCAACAGGAACACTAACCAACAAGGATTCCGCAGATATATAAAGTGGAATCACATCCTCGCTTACGAGACGATCCGAACCCTAATTCTCCTTAAACCCTAAAACCGACATTACTTACTCTCACGGAGATAATCGCGAGACAATCCCACTGCAGTTCTAATCGCTTTTTTTGTCTCTAAATGCGGCAGTGCCTCAAGAATAATCCTCAATTCCAGACGGTAACCGGAAATTTCTCAATGCGAACGCCTAACTTTCAGATCAACATATATATACTAAAGCTATCGTAAAGTTGCTATCTCATTGGTTACTCACAAATTATTATTTTAAGGTTTTTGCATATTATATTTCACGGTGGAAAGTCAAGAAATACTTATTTACACCTCAAAATACTATAGCTGCCACGTGTGGAAAGCCAAGAAATACTTGCCCATATTTTGACTGAAATATATAATACAAACTATCTTTTTTTGACAAAATATAATACAATATCCGAATATTAGAAACGTAAATTTTCCCAAAAAAATGATTACCCAAAACCCGCAACACAGCGGGCACAACATTCTTGTTTTTACTATAACAACAGTTGCATAGATTCTTTAAATAAAACAAGATTCATTTTCTTCTCAGAACCAACTAAAAAAATACCTTTAAAAAAAATTAAAAAATATATATATATAAAAATAAATAAATAAATTAAATAAAAAAAAAAAAAAAAAAAAAAAAAAAAACCCAAAGCTTCTTTGATTTTCATTTCCAACTATTCAAATTAAATGTTACACTTTTTAGAAGACACATTGTTTGGGTACGGACAGAACCAAACGGTCCCAAATCAAACGGAAACCAACGTATGCATACATAACGGTCCCAAATCAAATAGAAATCAACGTATGCATACATAACGTTCCAAATCAAACCCTAAAAACATGGGTCGATCTAGCAAAACAACAAGCCTCAAAGAATTACCAACCATCACATATTCGATTAACATTGAAGTTTCCGACAGTAAAACCAAAGCAAATGGTCGAAACAGCTACACATGACCCTTGCCTTTGATTAATAAACATACAACACACTGAAAGAAGCAAGGAACTCCAGAATCTGTAATATAGACACATTTGAAAGTCTTCTTTTTAACCATTTACTCGCCCCATCAAGAAGACTCGCTCTATAACACACATGAAAGTAAAAAGTTGGTGGGGCCGGCCGGGCTGGTACCAGAAAGCCTGTTGGTCGAGATAGCGACCATGTCAGGATTCTGCATTGGGTGCTTGCATGCAGCAAAACCACTTCTTCTGCAAATCAAAAGGGTGAATGAAACATGGTCAAAATAGTGCGTTTTTTTAGGATGTACAATCAGATGTTAATACTCTAGTCGCGTTGGAACTAACGGGGTGCTAGTCTTAACTTATTTGATAGGCTTATGAGCTTATCTAGATGACCTTATGGATATAAATGAGCTACAAGCCCATCATAAAAGCTAATAGTCAAAGGCAAACACCTCCTAATTAGCTTCTCAACATTGCAAAGTAATTGTCAAATCACAAAATCATGTTCAAATTCAAGAAAACAAGATTGTTCAAAATCTAATCTTACATTGACTAACTATACAACTGACAACATTTTCACATACCCAATAAAGAGAAACGCAGAAAATGAAAAATACAGGAAATTATGAAGTACCAGCGAATGATCTAAGGTTCTAGACACACACGAAGAACACTCTTTCTTTAGAATGGTAAATTGCTAATGTGAAGTGTGCAATACAATTTACACATACAATCAACAATCAAGTGATTCGAGTCCAAGGTTTATGTCTACATTCAACATATACCTAACAAAACTAGTCGGTCCATCCCCACTAGAGATCACTACAATTTCAACCAAATCGATTATCTATTCATCCAACTATTAACCATAGTAACGATAACCAAAAAACTAAATCCAGCTACAAGATGAAATAAATAAGGGGACACTTACAGCTGGAGGTTTCTTTACAGGTGCCGCAGCATTCTTAGCACCAGAATTTACATTTGATGGTGACTCGGGATTGCCACCTGTCTTCTTTTCATCCCTAGCTTTATTAAAAATGACAGTAAAACCTTCTGCTGAAGCAGGATCATTTACATCCCAATCCCCAAACTTCGGCAACGGCCTACCTTTCTCCTCCTGTCAAAGCAAACATAAACTTTACAAAAAAAAATGTAATATAATAGCAGCTGGTATTCACTTGACGAGAAGATCCTCAAAACATAGAAAACAAGGTGATCAAAACACAACTTATATGTGTGTGTACATGTTTGGGTGACCCGTGCACTTAAAAGGAAATGATCAATCCCAAAAATGGTAAAAAATAGATGAATAACAAGCACGTCTTTCTGGCATTGTGTAATGAATGTCATTATGTGATACAGAATAACCAAAACCAGTGAGTAGCGTGTAACAGCCTACTGGTAAGGCACTTGACCTCCTCACAAGAGTTCAATCCTCACTAGGTACAAATTTGGAGGTGGCTAGGGAAGGGTCAAAAACACGGATAACCCCGGTTAGGCCGCGTACATTTAAGTCAAAGACTCTCCCTCCCTAGGTAACCTAGACACTTTACTTTACACAGAATTAACCTTTGGCTTTTGATAACTTTACTCTCGTCCACTAGTGAACGACAAAATAACATGATCAAAAACCAAATCTTTATCGCCTAAAAAGTAAACTAACAATGAAGTGGCCACGCCAACCTCCCGAAATGAGCCTTTAACGGTTCAAGTTCAAACCTCTTAGATTAGTCGGCCAAAAGGTCGGAAACCATGGTTACCAAATAAAAAAAAAAGTAAACTAACTTGTGCGATACCACCGCCCTAACAACGTGTGGGAAAAATTCCCAACAATTTGCGCGAAAACTAACCCCTAAATATTAGTCAAAGTAACAACATTTTTTTTTTCATCTACAACTACCCCTAACATAATTATTACTCAACACCTAGCTAAAACTAGCTTCATAATTATATACTAACACTATATATCAAACCACAATTAGGTAATAATTTCAATGATCAATAACATACTAAACTCATTCCACATATAAACAACAAAATCAATTTTTATGGATGGATCTATACATAAGAATCAGAATAGCAATTAAGATTGATGATTTTATATAAAAATAAATAAAGAAATAAAAATCATACCGACATGAAATTGAGGAAGTGTTTGTTTGTTTGGTTTTTCTAGAGAGAGAGAAAAAAAAAGAAATGAATTGTGAGGAGGAATTATCGGTGTTTGTTTGTTTCTGTGTTTTTCAGATTATTATTATTTTCTTCGTCAACTCCCTTTGATTATTAACTAGCAGTATGGGGCAACGGCCCTCTGTAATAAAATTTGCGGCTATATATATATTTTAATTTTATGTTTTCGTTACAACAATTCTATAAATTGTGAAGAATTTTTATTCGAAAGTAATTTTAACAACGTCATTTTTAAGTCATGTAATGTTTTTATGCTCGTGCTTTTAAATGCTTGGTTTATTGAATTTTAATAATAGATTGTTAATATTGATTAGATTGTACTACGCGATAAAATTACACAGAATTGAACGAATTTGATTTAAGACGAAGATTAATCAGAGATATGCTTAATATAAATTGTTCAAGATAAATTAATCAGTACATAAAACATTAATATACGTATTTGCTTAAAATCTATTTTTGAAAATTTTAAAATTTAATGAGAGAGAGGGTCTAATCTCTATTATAAGATATATAGATATAGATTAGTAGGAAATTTCCTTTTTTTTTTCTTTTTTTTTTAACCAGTATTCGAATGGCTCACAGTTAAATCGGTTGGACTGAAGGAGTGAACTTGAGTTTTAAAACATTGATTATTTCTCTTGATATCGAAGGGTGAAGACATAATTTTTTGTGACTTTTTTAGCAAAAAATATTTTTTAAATTTGTTGAGTTGGTTAGAATGAGACAACGAGTACTTTAACTTACATTGGATCTTTTTAAATGATGAAACATAGATAATTTGGTTAGACCTTAAGAACAAAAGAAACTATGATAGTTCACTTATAGAAATAGTTTTTTTTTTTTTTTTCTCTCTTTTTATTGCGTATCTTTCTACAATTTTATATGTTAACTTGTACAAATATATTTTTGTTTTTTTATAGCTTTCTATTATTTCATATGTCATAACTATAAACCACGATTTATTGTTAGATGATCGAGATATTAGATAATTGAGATATTATAATAGGATAGGAAGATACGTAATAGCAACATAAACTTTTGTATATAAAGAAAGTCAAAAGATTTGATAAAAAGTTCTACACTTTAGCCAAAAGACTTTGTAAGGAATGCAACGTGAAGTGGATGCAAAAGAGGAAAGACTAGCATGACGAGGAGAGAGATTTAGTAGTAGCCATTTATAAAAATACTTTCAGCAGTTATATCACTTAATCTTTTATTACATCGTTATATGAGTTTTTTTTTTTTCTCCCTTTACTCTTTCTCACTTATCACCCATAATGATCATCACTTCTTCGTCTTTTATTAGAATACATTTTTTTTTACAAACGTACCCCACTAAATACTTCACACATAGTCACAAATCAAATACTCATAATTAATAATATAAACATTCAGCGGCGCCCACTGCACATATTCCTTTTCGTACTCACGCCGCTAACGACGCTCAACGCAGTGATGCTACGTAATGAGCATGTCACGGAGGCTCACTCACTCCGCTTGGATAGCCTAAGAAAACAAGGGATGCTTGTTTAACCTTATTTGTATGACTATAAGTTTGTGTGGTTTTGATTTATCTTTCATATGTTTAGATTTTCTACTTATTTTTCAGTGTATGAAGTTAAATAAGCTTATTATGATATATTAAATGATATAAAATATCTGAAAAATTTAGGAAAATTTAAGTATATTTTAAGGAGAATTATATACATTCCATTTACACTTCACTAGTTACATATTTTCGCAATAAAATCGTAAAATAACAAATATATCCTTTTCATGTAACTTTATTCAAAGACAAATATACCCTTCTAACCTTTCTGCATTTGAGCGTCAATCTATCTTAAAATGCCAGTCATCTTTTCATAATCAACTAATAAGCTATTATGTGTTAATTGATTGTACAAAATATTAATCTTGACAATTTGTTGTTTTTGTCCTTTTTACTGAGTGTATGATGATGATTCTAGATTTAAAATTTTTTTACTAACTATGCTCGTTAGAGAACCCAGAAGCAAGCGATGAACGCCGATCCCACATCACTACTACACAAACAGTGCGTTTCCCATCTAGAAAATCAATGAAATCCCATGAAAGCGGCCTTTTTTCCACTGATTAACATTTTGAATCGCTTGTAAAACCCCATGCGAAATATTTTCCCACGTATTTTCCCTACGAAACGCTGGGATTTCCCCACTTAATATTATTAGTGGATAATCCGCGGCTTATTTTCCTCTACGTATTTCTCCAACAATGAATTCTACAATTCTTAGTAGCCCATTTTCCACACATATCCGCTGTTTTCGCCACAAATTTCCAACGATTACACTACTATTTCTCCCATGATTAGTCACAAAATTTTCCCAGCTTTAAGAATTTATTTTTCACACATATCCTTGCTTTTCACACAAATTTCAACAATTTTCACACTATAATTTTCTTGTGGAAATTTCGTGTGAAACCTAATCAAAATTTTATATAATTAAATAAATTTTTAATATTTTATCTGGATTTTTTTTTCTGATGGTTTATTGGTATTTTTTTCCTTTTTAATTTTTGGCAAATATATTAAAAACACAAATCATCAAAGTAATTAACAACAAACAACCAAAATACAAAAATTCAAAAACCAATCCAATATGAATAATCCAATAAATACCAAATTAATATTCAACAAAACGCATAAATGGTTTAATGCATTATACATCTGGAAAAAAAACACTACTACATCATTTCAAAATCCACAGAAACAACTATGATTGTTTTATTGCATTATAGATCTCATCTTCCATCTTTTTCTACAACCATTTATTTGTCATTCATTCCTGAAAACTCTTTTCGTCAGTCGCTTCTAGTCGATTGTACATCCGCTTCGCTGAGGTTGTTTCTGAGTGGCCCAACTTAATATATATTACAAGATCTACAATAAAATGAAGAATAATAAGCACACAAAAACACTTGAAAAACCTTAAATAAACTAAAATAACCAAATCTTATAAGATATACCGTGGTTGATTCCGGCGAGTGGCTGTTGCAATCGATCTTAAAAACCAAAAACTTTAAAAGAAAACTAAACTCGAAAATTTACCTGATTCGTGACTCGTATCAAACAAGAACGATATTTCCGAATCTGTGCAAATAAAAGAAACCGAGACATTAAGAACAAAACCAAAAAAAACTAAAACGTACCATTTAATATAGGTAGCCCCCAAGCATTCAAACAATATAGGTAGCAAAAGCAAGGGCCAGTAGCAAAAACAAGGGTCATTCCATGGGTAGATTATTTTATATAGAATTAAAGGATGCCATATTGGTTTTATTGGTCTTTGTGGCTGCTAGTAGAGATTAGAGAAAGAAATTGAAGTACATTTTTTTTGTGTGGCTAAGTGTTGATGGAGGATAGATAGGTTTATGGTTATCTAAATGAGAATAGTTACTTGGTTGTGTCTTGGGCTTTTTAGCCAATTTTGATAAGAGTAATGGGCCTATCCAGATTTTGGGCTCTCACAAGGCATACCTTTGCCTCTATTATCGGTTGTTTTGGCTTATTTTGCCTTGCTAAATTTGTTAAAAAATTCAGCCAAACCGAATCCGAACTCGAACCGAATCTAATTCAACCGAACCGAACTAAAACCGAATTTGAATTAGATAGGTTTCGGTTGACCCGAATAACCCTAATTATACAGCTTATATATTTTCTTTAAATTTTATCATATAGATTTTTAGCAAATAAAATTATTTCAATCATAAAAAGTGTTTTTTTTTATATTAGGATAAAACTTAATGGTCTTTTTGTATATATAAACATATAAAATTATATATATTTATGGAAATTCGGCTTGTTCGTGATAAATTAAACTATATCCAAACCGAAAATGAATTTTTAGTTTTGTTCGGTTGGTTATAATCGAATTTTGGTGTCCATATGGTTAATTTTTATATAACTTTGGTTAAAGGTTGATAGAGCTTATAATTTTACGGGTTAATTATATCACAATGCTAGATTTAGTATTTTAACGACAAAGTGACTACGGTTTTTTTTTTACTTGTTATTGATGTGTTCATTATATATAGCTAGCCAATTGATGTGTTCACTATATATAGCTAGCCAATTATATTGATATGGGAGTCGGTAAAGAGTTAGGCAAAATAAGTGGTATTGTAGGTATGTAGATCAACATCTACTCCTGGGTATAGATTGGTATTGATTTGATATTGCTTTCAGTTGATATGGTATGTACACATTCATGATACTCATATAAATATACATTAATAAATGAACAAATAAAATATGAAACTACAAATGCATATGAAGACATACCAGGTAATGGAGTGTGTGAAGATACGTAAACATAAAACCGATATTGTTTCAAGAAATTTGAAGGTATTTACACACATAATTCCCACGGATTCAAGTTAATATAAAAGTTCCGGATTTATAAATATTTCCGTCCAACAAAATTAATCATATAAATAAAAGGAATACTTAATAGGGTTAGGTATTCCCGGCAACCAATTAAGTAATGGATTCAAATTGGAATATATAAATTCTCGAAAGTCGAGAAACAAAACCAAATTGTTAATTTACGGAACACGTTAAGAAACCAACCTAAAAGGTTACTTTAAATTGAATCAATAGAATGGCGTAAACCAACGCCTTAATCCGAACTTACCAAGGAATCGCGAGGCATCCCCAACGGTCATCCAAGTGGGCCCAGTGGAACTCCAAGACCAACCGAACCGCATAATCGGTAACCGGATACAGTGGCCGGAAGGGGATAACAAATTTAATTCTTATTACATATAATGTGTTAACATAAATGTGTTTTTTTTATGTAAGTTACATTTTTATTTAATGAATGAATTAGTTGGTTTGATAAAAAAATGAATAAATAAAATGTTGAGTTTTAAAAATGCTATTTTGGCTTGAGTTATGAGTAAAAGGGTGTATTTTTTGGTGTGAGTGTTAAAAGGATGAATGTTAATGTGGCGGTGAGATAACTCTTTCGCTTAGGCCATCACAGCTAGCACTTTTAGCTAGTTTTTTTTTTCTTTATTATTTTTTTTATCTATGTTAAGAAATAAGTTGTTTTGTAACTTTATAATATACTCAACAAAGATGCAATAAGTACGAGATTGTAATAATAGGATGAATAATAAAGTGGGGTAGAATGGTCGTGGTTTAATTTGTTTATATAATTGTTTACGTATAATATGTAAATCGGTTTAAGAGATGGGATGTGAAGAGTTTTGCTGTTTAGTTTTTCGTGTAGAATAATAAGGACCCGATGAGAATGATGAAGATCAAGAAGCTCGGGTAACACTTAAACAAATACCATACTTGACTATTGTGAAACAGTATTTGTCCAAGTGTGTGAAACTAGTGAAGTTATGTGTGATACTTTCTATGTATAGAGACTCATGTAAGGTTTATCTTTAAACCCTTGAGAGATGATCAACGGTTGTGGAGGAGCCAGGTGTTGATCATCTGGAGAGCAGGAGGACATGTGGCCCTTCCTCATTGGCTCGTACAGGAGAGTGATTTGCTTTCTATTTTGTTGGTCGTGTGTTCCCCACTATGCTATGCCATGCTCGTACTTCTTAATCGTTAGTGATAGTTGTCTCATGCGCATGTACTATGCGGCCTAAGAAGTGTTACCAGGCCTAAAAGGAATAAGAATCTAATGATTTCCTTAATTATGTCAGAGATAAAAACAAGGGGCATGGGTTTACATAGTTCTTGTCATGGCTGAATTGCGAACTTTTGGTATGTGGGCTGGTCCACTAATAATGATATGCTATCGGGAGAGTGCTTTGCTTTTTATTTTGTTGGTCGTGTGTTCCCCACTGTGTTAGGGCAAACTCGTACTTCTTAACTGTTAGTGTCAGTTGTCTCATGCGCATGTACTATCCGGCCTAAGAAGGAAGAATAATCTAATAATTTCCTTAATTATGCAAGAAAGAAAAACCATAGGCTTGGAATTACATAGTTCTTGTCATGGCTGAATTGCGAACTTTTGGTATACGGGCTTCGTCCACTAAGAATAATATGCCATCAATAATAACAGAGACCAGTTAGGTAAATATGATAATTAAATAAATAAAATTGGTATATTTGTTATTTCAGAATTTATTGAGGAATAATGATGTTTAAGGAGAGATACATGTAATTGTCCTTTTATTTTAATAACAAAAAATCATATAAGCTTAATATTCGGGAAATAGTAGAGGCTGGCGATGATTAAGCGCGCAGAGTGGAGAACCGCATGCGCCACCATTCATGAGGCCTTCGATTTAGTATATGTCCATTATGATTTATACATGTCTAACTTGATTTTTTATAGCACATTTTAAATATTATGGGAGGGGGCATTCGATTTAGTATATGTTTATTAGTATTTATACATGTCTAAGTATATTATGGTTTGAATTTTTCATAATAGTTAATTTATTTATGATTTATGAGGCCTTATTCTTAGTTTCGTACCGGGTCACTCAAATCAATGAATACCCTGTAGTAGAGGTGTCAATTTTCAACATTGGTTGTTTAAGTTGGGTATTAGTTATGAGGCGGTAATGTTAGTTAGGCTTATCTCTATATTTTGGATGTGTCTAAATTGGTATTTGATATAATATCTGTTTGTGTAATAGTTTACCCACAAGTCTAGGGCGAGTAATGGGTTAAAAAAATCTGAACACATCTTTTTATTTTTTTCATCTTTCACACAATAAAAAAAGAAAAAGAAAAAAAGTTTGCAAAAACCTAACCGGTCAACTCTGTGTTATCAAGTTAAAAAAAAAAAAGAAAATGTGAAAAATAATAAAGAGAAGAAAAAGGAAAGTAAAAAAAAAAAAATTGTTGGTTTATATGTTCTTAAGACTATGTTTATCGATGAAAAGAACCAACCGATCGGTTTGTATAAGACAAAAAAAACTCAATATTATATTAAAAGAATGCAAAAGAAAGAAAGAGAAAGTCACGATTTGGTCGGTGTGTGATTTCAAAATTCTGAGCCAACCATGCCACATGTCACGTTTGATTGGAGAAGAAGGATTATGGTGTTGGTTTTTTGATTTGGGAGGAAGGAGGTTTGAGAAAAGTGTGGCTGCGTGATTTGGGATGAAGAAGGATTAACATGAGAGATTTTAGGTTAATGAGCACTTTTATATCCTTAGGTTAAGAGTGGTTGGGCTGTGGGGGTATTATCCGAATTTTGTTAGCTTGTAACAATGAGCCTAGAGTTACCAAAAACACAAATTATTACCATATTATTGGTATAGACGTATAGTTGTTGCACAGCCAAAACCGCTAATTGTTTGACATGTGAACTTTGCAGATACATGTGTTCCTACAACTAGAGAATTAGTGATCCAGAAAAATATCTTTTCAGCACTTAAAACCTTAGTACTTAATGGGCTGGTATTGATATGGGATCCAAATTTTGCTAAGTAAAGGGAAGAATTTACTTCACTAATGTTTGGCTATTACTCCCTCCGCTTCATATTAATCGTCAGGTTTTTTCAAAGTTTTTTTTTCAACTTGACTTTGAATATTTTATTTGTGTCATATAATCTTGATCGAAATATATGAATAAAATAGGGGTTTAAACGTATTTTCATCGATATAAATTTCATCAAGTATTATATAACACGAACAAAAATATTTAAGATCAAAGTTGACAAAGAAATACTTAAAAAAGTCAATATGGGACGGATGTAGTAATAAATTTGAACTAAATATTGATAATATTTGGATTATGGTTGTAATTGGGTTTTTAATATTTACAAACATAAAAATAATATTATATGTTAGATTGAGTTGTTGAAAAATGGTAAAAAAGTTGAGATTGGTTGTATGTATAGATCGTATATGTGGATGAGTGAGAAAATAATATTTTAATGAAAGACCGGGTTGGATGAGGTTGTGAATAAAGATAGTCTAAGATAAATGAAAGGAAAATGGACTACCACATGTCCACAACTCATGTTCTTAAGTTGAAAGAAAAGGAAACAACTTGTTCAAAATACATGTATGTCCTTTAATTCTTAATGCTAAATCTTTTAAAATAGTCATATTAGTTTTTACAAAAAGTATGTTCATGTTTCGTTTATCTTTTTTTTGATAAATAAGATGATTTTTATAAGAAATTTTATTTATTTTCCTTTATACTTTCTTTTCATGTGAAAAACTAAGAAACACAAAAAACGCTCATTTTTCTTTACTTTCCCCAATAATTTTAATTTAAGAAAAGTGTGTTAGATCCCGATCAATATTAGTCGTGTTAATCGGGTCGGATTGGTTGAGTTAAATGTCAATTGAGTGGGCGGTCGCTAAAAACCATATCCAAACCTGACTTTATTTGAACTCGAATTAGTCGGGTTCAACCCGAATATAAATAAAATGATTAAAAAATAACCAAAATTCAAAATTTTTACTTGATTAATTTATAAAAAAAATGTCAAAAAATTCGATTTTTTTTTATTCAGTTCAATCAGGTCTACCCGAACCCGAGTTAGTCAAATAATTTCAACCCGATACACGACCGTATTTAATACTCGGGTCGACCCAAATAAACCTTTTAACCCGTAAAACCCGATCCGAATATGATTAATCGGGTCCGGGTCGGGTTTTTTTTTGACACCCATATAGATCCATATCTATTTAGATCCAAAAACCCACCCGACCCACATAAGCAAATCCCAGAAAGAAGTGTAAAACCCTCATCAATCATTTCATTTGCAGACAAACAAGGGTGGATCTCTCCCAGCACCAAAATGCTGTCTCGCATACTCTCCTCTAAACCCTCTTCTTCAAAATGTTCTTGTTTCATCAAAACCCTACTTTCATCTCAATCTCAATCTCAAAACCAAAACCCTAACAATAGCAGCTTCTTTAGCACAATCAAGAAGGGTGGTCATCGTTATTTCTCCACTGGAAACAATGATAATAATAATGATAACAAGTCTTCATGGAACATTTCTTCGTTAGGAGGAGGAGAAGAAAGTATAGAATCTTTGTTTTCGTTTAGTACTATCCAAGAAGATGAATTTTCTAAGGTATCGAGTCCGAATGATAATGATAATGATGGGGTTTTCGCGTTGTCGGGCCAAGAGGATAATGAAAAGAAACGAAAACAAGAGGAGGAAAATAGATTGTTGGATGAAGAAGCTAAATCTTTATCTGATGTACTTAAAGGTATACCCGATCTTTTTAATCTTGTTAGCCTAATAAGGTTAATGTCATTGGCTAGTACTAGGTTAATTTCTGCGATGTTGGTATGTAGAATGATTGGTTGTAGTACTAGGTGCATTTAAGAAAAACTAAGGGGGTGTTTGTTTCAGCTTATATGTGAGCTGACGAGATTATTTGATTTCTAGGGCGTTTGGATTAGCTTATTTAGCCGGCTTATGGGCTTATTTGATTTTGGAAAAGCCGATAAGCTCACTTTTTAGAGCTTATTAACTTTAGCTTATTGGCTTAAGCCAATAAGGTGAAGTTGATAAGGTCATAAGCTTCAATAAGTGAGCTTATCGGCTTTTCCAAAGTCAAATAAGCCCATGTCGCTAAATGTGATCCAAACACCCTTTTCACTTCTATTCGATAAGCTCTAATTTACTACTTATTTTGAGACTATGAAAATAGATAGTTGGATGAAGAAGCTAAATCTTTATCTGATGTACTTAAAGGTATACCCGTCTTTTTAATCTTGTTAGCCTAATAAGGTTAATTTCATAGATTAGTACTAGGTTAATTTGCGCGATGTTGGTATTTTGAATGATTAGCTGCGGACCGACCATGTTTGACATTATCCGTGGACCTTACTAGTTACTACTATGCTCAACTTTTTGTTTAGCGATTTTGCATAACTTAGTTTAGCTTTAATTTTTCTGTGGACCTTGTTTAACAAAACAAAAGATTATCTGTCCTACATTGGTATAGGATGAGAAATTTGAGCGTTTTAAGTTGTTAGCCTAACACTACCGTCATATACTAGTACTAGGAGCGATTTGCCTTATTCTAGTTTAGGTTTAATTTGTGCGATGTAGAATGATTGGTTGTGGACCTTGTTTAACAAAACAAAAGATTTTTGTAACATCATCCCATAATTAGGAATAAGAAAAATTATGGTAAGTCTAAATAGAGGTTCAATTCCTCGCCACGTCAAACAACTCTAAAGCGGCCAACCTAACCTTCCCAAAACCGATTTGGTGGGCTCTAAATCTAATCTTGTGAATTAGTGGGGCCAAAAGGTCGAAACCATGGTTGTCTAGTACCGTTAAAGCTTATTATTTATTAAATCTAATATGTAAAAAACTAAAAATGTAGTACTTAATGGTAAACTTTCTTTTGGGGTGTTTGGGTAAGCTTATATGATGCGCTTATTAGCATATATGACTCAAATAAGCTCAGACCAAGTGTTTGGCTAAGCTTATATAAGGGGTTTTTGATAAGTTCCAAAATTGTTAGCCTAAGATTAATGTCATAGATTTGTACTTGGTTAATTTGTGCGATGTTGGTATGTAGAATGATTGGTTGTGGACCTTGTTTAACAAACAAAACATTATCCGACCCACATTCGTAACACTAGGGACGGAACCATTACACAAGTGCATTTAAGAAAAAAAAACTAAACAAGTATAAAAACACAATTTCTTTGGACCAGGTGCATTTAGGGAAAATAGAGGTCTTTTACAAAAATTAACACTACGCTGCAAATATCCATGGTAATGGTATAGGATAAGAGTTTTCAGTTGAAACCTCATCCATTGCTTTCGGTTATGGGGAACAATGCTATTTCAAACAACATCATCGCTATTTGTAATCATTTGGATCATAGTTTTTGGAACTCCAGACAAGTCTTGACAAATCTAATAGCTTTAAGTAAGGTAAAAATTGAATAACAAGTGTGCACAGGTGAACTTGAAAGAACGTTGGTGCTGTTTAACCTATTTGCTAAGAGACTATTTTATATGATGTGGTTTACACGTCATTGATGCTTGTAAGTGCTACATGGTTATGGTTGTTGATTACCTGTCTAGTTTACATTGATGTTGATTGAACTGTTTAAATATTGATTGTATATCATTAATTACTACTAATATAGAGTAGGGGTGGCAATTCGGGTCGGGTTCGGGTTGACAAGTTGGCGGGTCAGAAAACCCCAACCCGAACATGACCCATTTAAATCGTTGGGTCAGCTATGTTAACCCTAACCTGTTTACACATAACCCGAACCTGACCCATTTAACCCGTATATATACTTGGGTTGGTGGGTTAATCAGGTTACACGGGTTGAATAGGTTACATGGGTTTCAGGTTGACCCATTTAACTCGTATATATACTTGGGTTGGCGGGTTAAATAGGTTACATGGGTTGAATAGGTTAAATGGGTTTCGGGTTGACCCATTTAACCTGTTTTATATACAAAAGTTGGCACGTTACACGAGTTAAACATGTTAAACGGGTTTGCGGGTCAACCCGTTTAACCCGTTAAACCTGTATAATAAAATATAAATAATCTTTAATTTAAGAAAAAAAATCTTAAATGGGTTGGCGAGTCGACCTGCTTAATTTATTCCCAACCCGGAACTGACTTGTTTAATAAATGGGCTAGATGGGTCGACCTAAACCTGACCCGAAATCTATTTAGACTCAACCCGAACCTGTTAATTTTCGTGTCGGTTTTAGGTCGGGTTAGAAATTGCCACCCCTAATATAGAGGACCACGTGATGTTAATGGTGTTTAGTGCCGTTTGTTGATTATTTGGTTTTTTTGTCAAATAAATGGTGGCGGTAATCTAACCATCATTAAGATGTATGCATTCTATCAAAGAGAGACTTGTAATGTAAAGCATAACAGGGCATGATTGTCACCCTCTAAACTGTCATACCTGCTGGGAGGCAGGCAGCAGCAGGGTCATGCACACGGGTGAAGTTAATCTTGTATGCATGTTTTTTTAGGGGAAATTTCTTGAATTAAACAAGGAACATTTGCATGTCAGCATGTGTATGTATGCATGTAGGTATCCATACGCCGTAAAGACCTTATATGAAAGGGTTTCAAGTTTTGGTTACACCGTCATGACCTTTTCTAAATATATTTCTGTTACTCTGAAGTCTCGTTTATGTTCCGATTTGGTTGTATTTGTGCTGATTTAAAATTGGTTTGATCCCACCCGTGCCATAAGCCGATTTTTAGGTCTACTGTGCGGCTGTATGCTCCACCAAATTGTTGCTGGGCAGCTCACAAACTAGGCCTATGCAACATGTAAATTGTATATATGTATGCTCCTGTTAGATTCATATGCATGTGACTTGAACATTTAAGGTTCTACTCCTTGCTTTTTTGACCATTACTCACATATCTTAGTTTATAATGACTCTAAAAGTCAAGAGTTCTATCTATGCCAGCTTTTCGTAAGTAAGATTCGGAATGCAAAATACTAAACAAGTAAGTTTTAGGTAATGCCTAAAACTATTAGGTATTGTCACTCTCGTGATGTTAGTGCATCAACTAATAACCAAGGACCGTCTTTTGTAGAATTGAAAAAAAAATAAGTGAACCACACACCACGTGTATACACATCACGTGTAGAATTGTAGGTATGGCTGGTCAGGTTCTGGGTTGGCTTACTAGGTTCAACAGCTCAAACCGAGCTATACATATTCCTAGTTTCCATCTTGGAAACATGTCCGCTCACCTCAAAGTCTTACTTAGTGAGAGGCCAAACTTCATTCCGGCTAGCTCTAGTGTTTTTTCTTTTGCTGTTGCAGTATAATGCTCTTTAACTATTGTCTATATGTGGTGCATACTCTCATGAAAGATTTTTAACCATAATGCTTGACCACAGGCCCAGATCATGCATTTGGCGACTTAATTGCTGCCTCGGGAATCACAGATGACATGCTTGACAGTTTAATGGCCCTCAAGGACTTAGACGATGTTCCAGGATTGCCCCCACTAAGCACAATTGAGGATATGCGTTATGAAAAGAACACCCGTAAGTCCACAAGAGCTGACATAGAGCGACAGAAGCAAGAGGAAATTGCCAATGCACGCGTTAGACAGGTTGATAGTCAGGGTAGGGCTTATGGGACTGGAAAAAGGAAATGTAGTATTGCCCGTGTCTGGATTGAACCTGGTGAGGGTAAATTTCTTGTAAATGACAACCAGTTCGATGTCTATTTCCCGATGCTTGATCAACGAGCTGCTCTTCTTCGTCCTCTAACTGAGACAAAAACGTTGGGTCTTCTGGATGTTAATTGTACTGTGAAAGGGGGTGGTGTATCAGGTTAGAAGCATCAAGTTTACATTATTTATTTTTGTTTGAATGCATGATTATCAGTGGCAAAATGGGAGGTTTGGATGTGTTGTGTTTTTATTTCTGTTCATTATTTAAAATGTTTTTCGATTAAATATGATTATAAATTACTATATGTTACAAATAGTATTTACATAGTCTGATTAAATCTGCTAAGTTGAAAACGTTAGAGTGCTACTTTCGTCAAATTTTGACTCATTTGACTTGCTTTGACACATTTTCATTTTTAGGTTTGTAAGTTTCACTCATATCAAATAGCCCTGAATTCAAGTATGTGTACATGATTCTGAATCCTGGATGTAAACTATCATATCAAAATGTTACTTAGTATGCAACTGTACTTTCAAAATTGCTTTCTTTAACATTTGAATTCGAACCTCATGCTTACTATTATACCAGTTAATTTTTAGTCAGTGCCATTTATGTTTTATTCTTAAGCTTTCCTTACGCACGCAGAGTGAGCTTATGATGTTAGTTGTATCTTGATTTCTGTGTTCTCCCGCAAATTCCATTAATATTTTCTCCAACTTCACTCTAGTTCGGTTCTTTCATTTGTTTGGGGACACCAATCTAAACTTCTTAAGTGCATGAAACAGGTCAAATAGGCGCAATTCGTCTTGGTATGAGTAGGGCACTGCAAAACTGGGCACCAGAACAGTTCCGTCCTCCTTTGAAAGAAGGTAAACATAGCTTGTATTTACCTTCTTATTCTTTTGCATACGCTTGAAACTGAGCTATTGATCTACAAATGAGTCGCATATGCTTTCGTAAGTTGATCATTACAGTTTTTATGAGGTGGAAGGACCACTTGGTACGAGTCCTTGTTAAAAGGTTAGGTGGGTTGTGTAACAGGTCAAAATGAGTCGTTTTTAACTGTTCCAGACTGAGCTGGGTCGACCAGTCGATGGTTATTTTGTCGTTTTCCAGTTTCGTAGATAATCAATGTATTAGGTAAGATTGTAGCAACTACCATAACACTAAAATAATAGTCCATTTTAAATAAAGTGATATAGGAGGTTTTAGCACTTGAAAACACGTTTGGCCTGTTTCCATCCTAACCAACTCTAGAGAATGTACTGTTAAAGCCTTTGAGATAAACTGAAACCGAATTGACCCATATTTAGGCAACGGGCATAATTTGCCACCTCTAGACTCAAAACAGGGATCATGCATGTTATACTTTTAGTCCTTCCTGTTCTAGAGGAACCTTATATATGTCATATCTATCACATGGTACTAATAAATAGAATTCACAGAAACAATGCATCTCTATGGAAAGAATCTAGACATATATCCATGTGAAAGGCATTGTTACAGTAACGTGTGATTGGATTGTATGAGGTCTTATGCGGATCTTACATGTATTGTATATTTCTTTTCACTATATTGTTCCATGCCAGATGTACTACCCCATCTCATTTGGACCCGCAACTGATTATGTAAATAAAAATGGATTTAGTAGGTTTTATTCAATAAAAGTTGCACTTTGGGGACTTTTGACCCGTTCAACCATCTGACCGGTTTGCTTTTTTTATATGTTTTCATTTTATCCCAAGTCCTACTCTTTAGGTCACATTTGGAAGTTATTCTTTCATTCTATGGCCAAAGTTCCAGTTGTAGCAATTATGTAGCTCATTGATATCTGAACTTGTATCGTAACGTGTAATTTGTGTTTTTGGCAGCTGGTTTCTTGACAAGAGACTCGAGAATTGTGGAGCGGAAGAAACCTGGTAAGGCGAAAGCAAGAAAGAGCTTCCAATGGGTCAAGCGTTAGACGGTTTTTGATTTTCTAGATCTCTATTTATGGAAACAACTGGAATGTGCCGGGGCAAATATTTTGTTTCATGTTTCGGATCTTACTTAATATATTCATATCATCACCATTTTGGACTTGGGACTTGCAACACTTAGTTTGTTGTCTTTGATAATATTTAGAGCCTGGTCATGTTATAGCAGGAACCAATATAGCAGTTGCTGGACTTTTTGCGGTTTTAGGTTACAAAGGAAGTCATGTAACCATGAAATTAAAAATTTTGTTGGATTTTTATAGACCCAGGAGTAGAAGTGGCCGAGTCTGGAATTCTATTAAGTAATAATAACTTGTTCGTTATCTTTGCGGTATATTTCATAAATTGATTAGTTCTAGCTGGTTCCACCTCTTGAAAAGTTATGCTTGATGGAATGTTTGTGAATGCAACATTTGCTCGTCCTCTTCAGAGTGATATACAAAAGTACTGTACAATGCAAACATCTTATCTTTTATCTTTTGCTATAAGAACATGGTTGTTACGAATAAAAAGTAGTTTTATGCATCAATAGTCAGTTAAGAGAAGTTAAATTGAAAGGTGTGGTTATGATTAAATGTACAAGTAAAACTAATGCATATCTCAATATCTCGATGGCCGTGAGGTGTTGTTACCATTTTCCTTAAATAAAATCACACTTTTTGTTTTGTTTGTTGAGTTTTTTTTTGAAAAGTGGATTTCATTAACAAACGCTAGCCCACAAGACGGGCCAGCACAAACAACAGCAAAAACCGCTTACATAATTACAAAATTACACCAATCTACCCAAGATAATGAGGACACTTTGGCTCTATTTTTAGCCCAAAGAAAACCCAACACTTTAACTTCTCCAATTATGTCTTCCATCCTATCCTTCTTATTTTGAAACTTGATGCGGTTCCTCGCTCTCCAAATGCTCCAACACCCTATAAGAATAATGCCATGGAAAATGTCTTTCGCTCTCCCTGATAACCCAACAAAGTTATGGATATTCACCAAGTCCTTGAATGAGAAAGCAAACCAGTTATGGACCTTGCACCAAGACGCAACATGCTGCCAAAGAGCATTGGCAACCAAACATCCAGTAAAGAGATGATCGACAGACTCCTCCACATCACCACAAAAAGGACAGGAAACATCATTAATCGGAATGTTTCTGTGCCTAAGCGCCATAGGCTGTCGGAATCTTTCCCATCTCAGCCCTCCACCCAAAGATATTACATTTAATCGGGATCCATTTACACCACTCGAAAACATGGATATTACTATAGTCCCTACAAAATATTTACATGTGCTTACTAATTCTATCAAATTTGCTTATATAAATTTCTTTTATTAAAAATCTACTGGTGATTACGGTGTAACAAAAAGTAGTTTTATGCATCAAAAGTTGGTTGAGAGAAGTTAAATTGAAAGGTGCATGGTTATTATTAAATGTACAAGTAAAAATAATGCATATCTCAATATCTTGATGGCCGTGATGGCCGTTGTTACCATTTTTCATAAATAAAATCATACCTTTTGTTTGTCAACTTTAGTTTACATATAATGTAGTGGACTGTAAGAATATAATGCAAAGGCATGATCATGTTTCAATTGCAAACAATAATCAGAATCATTTGTGACTAGCAGAACCATAATTGCAACCATCATTTCAAGGTTATGACATTACAAAATATTTTACTAAACACCGTTCCTTTAATCAACAATGATAACAAGTAACAAAACAAGGACTTGAAATACATTTCTAAACCTTAACCTCGACATCCATCGACACTGGCAGGTAGATCAAGCTGCATCCAAGAGTCAATGGTTTGTGCAGTTGGGTGTAGGATATCAATGAGCCTTTGATGCGTCCTGATTTAAAAATAAAATCTCGCGCCTTTGTGAACATGAGGGGATTTCAACACACAATAGATTCTCTTCTTGGTGTGTAACGGAACTAGGCCCATTGTCTTTGCATTCTCTTCTTGATCTTGAGCTTATGTTTTAGAGCCACATCCACCTAAAAACCAAAAAACTACTTTAGCTTAATTTGGAATTGCGCCATTAGTATGAAAATAAAATGCAATCGACAAAATGGAGAATTTATGAAAACAGGTTCGAGAGTTAAACAGTTAAGAAAATCAACATTCGTCTTATCTATGTACCGTCTAGTGTCCTTTTGAAACTCTTATATCTTTAACACAATAAGGGATCAAAAGTGTAACAAGTTTTAAATTGAAGACCATTCATGTAAAGTTTGATATTCAGAAACAAAATATGTAGTTTTTTATAAACGATAAGGACCATTAGTGTAATTTACTTTATTTTTTCTTTCCAAAAAACTATTACTACAGTAGTATTTTGTTTCAATAGTTTTTGTCGGCCAATATCGATTTCGATACATTAAAATATAAGAGAAAAATGAATTTAGAAAACAAAGAGAGTGCCTGTTATTTACTCACCGAATGGAATAGGTCGTGGTTCTTATCTCGGATGGAAAATCATACAACTGGAGAAGCTCTCGAGATGCGGCGATAAGTAGACCTTTTAATCCAAATATACTTTGTGGAAGATGCCTTATGCTTGTATCTGTTATATCAAGATATTTTAAACATTCTAATAGGCCAAGATCTTCAGGTAACTTCTCAAGAAGAGCACAAAGACTAAGGTTGAGTTTGTTCAGATGTTTTAACATACAAATGTTATCTGGAAGATATTTAATCTTTGTACCCCACAAAGCTAGTCTCTCCAGAGATTCTAACTGGCCAATGTCCTCTGGCAACTTCCCAAGACGACAACAGTCTATGACATCGAGTGACCGCAGACGTTTTAGCATGCAGATGCTATCCGGAAGATATTCAATTTTCTTACTACTCACATGTAACTTCTCTAAACATTCTAATCGGCCAAGATCCCCTGGTAGCTTCTCAAGAAGATCACCTTTACTGACTTTGAGAGATTTGAGATGTTTCAACATACAAATGCTATCTGGAAGATATTCAATCTTCTTACTTCCCACATGTAGCTTCTCTAAACATTCTAATTGGCCAAGATCCCCTGGTAGCTTCTCAAGAAGATCACCTTCACTAATTTCGAGAGATTTGAGACGTTTCAACATACAAATGCTATCTGGAAGATATTCAATCTTCTTACTTCTCACATATAGCTTCTCTAAACATTCTAATTGGCCAAGATCCCCTGGTAACTTCTCAAGAAGATCACCATTTTTTACTTCGAGAGATTTGAGACGTTTCAACATGCAAATGCTATCCGGAAGATGTTTTAGCTTCGTAGAGTACAAACAAAGCTCTTCTAGACATTCTAACTGGCCAAGATCTTTGGAAAACTCTGGAATGTTGCATTTGAGTGTAAGTTTTTTTAAACATCGTAAACTACAAATCATGTCTGAAAATTTCTTAAAGTCTGTGCAAGCACAAAGACCAAAAGAAATAAGCTTCTCAATATTTCCAACTGATGACGGTAGATTTTCTTCATAATAACAACGAAACTGCAACTTCGGGAGATTACTGTTGGGGTGCAATGGGCATAAATCAACGGACTCCCCAACCAGATCTAAAGTAGCTGAAGAACAATTAACATTTGGCTCACATCTACTGTCAAACACGAAATTGATAAACCTCAAACAACCACTTAAGCCAACTTTCTTCAGACATCCAATGGAAGCGTTAATTCTACCAGGTTATCACAAGCTCTAAGATCTAAGCTCTCAAGATTTGGAATCAGCTCAAGGTTAAGGCTCCTCAACCTTGAATTACAAAGGTTGAGGACTTTGAGATTTGGACATGCAGCAGACACGTGAAGTTCTTCAAACTGAGCACATCCTTTAAGAGATAACGTCTCGAGATTCGGAGTCAACCCAAGGTCAAAGGTTCTTAACTTTGAGTGACTGATACACAGGTAGTTGAGCTTTTGAGAACTAACTGGCATGCAAAGTTTTTCTAATTTACAAGCACTTTCAAGAGATAACATCTCGAGATTTGGAGTCAACCCAATGTCAAAACTTCTTATCTCTGAGTCACTGATATCGAGATGCTTGAGCTTATGACAAGTATCTGGCATGCAAAGTTCTTTTAAATAATAAGAATTCTTTAGAGATAACGTCTCGAGATTCGGAGTCAACCGAAGGTCAAAACTTCTTATCTCTGAGTCACTGATATTGAGATGCTTGAGCTTATGACAAGTATCTGGCATGCAAAGTTCTTTTAAATAATAAGAATTTTTTAGAGATAACGTCTCGAGATTCGGAGTCATCCCAAAGTCAAAGGTCGTCAACTTTGAGACAGAGAGAGAAAGGAATTTGAGTTTTATAAGAACCTGCCAACAAAACAAGAAAATAGATTTATATTAGCCTATTAACAAACCAATAAATTAACAGAATTAATGCAAAGGCAATGATCATGTTTCAATTGCAAACGATAATCAGAATTATTTGTGACTAGCAGAATCATAATTTCAACCATCATTTCAAGGTTATGACATTACAAAATATTTTACTAAACACCATTCCTTTAATCAACAATGATACAAGTAAATGATCCGCTTCTAAAGCTTAACCTCGACATCGATCCGCACCGACAGGTAGATCAAGCTGCATCCAAGAGTCAATGGTTTGTGCAGTTGGGTGTAGGATATCAATGAGCCTTTGATGCGTCCTGATTTAAAAATAGAATCTCGCGCCTTTGTGAACATGAGGGGATTTCAACACACAATAGATTCTCTTCTTGGTGTGTAACGAAACTAGGCCCATTGTCTTTGCATTCTCTTCTTGATCTTGAGCTTATGTTTTAGAGCCACCTCCACCTAAAAACCAAAAAACTACTTTAGCTTAATTTGGAATTGCGCCATTAGTATGAAAATAAAATGCAATCGACAAAATGGAGAATTTATGAAAACAGGTTCGAGAGTTAAACAGTTAAGAAAATCAACATTCGTCTTATCTATGTACCGTCTAGTGTCCTTTTGAAACTCTTATATCTTTAACACAATAAGGGATCAAAAGTGTGACAAGTATTAAATTAAAGACCATTCATGTAAATTTTGATATTCATATACCAAATCTGTAATTTTCATAAGGACCATTCGTGTAGTTTACTCTACTTTTTCTTTCTAAAAATTTGTTATTTTGTTCGAATAATTTTTGTCAGCCAATATCAAATTCGATATATTAAAATAAGAGAAAAATGAATTTAGAAAACGAAGAAAGTGCCTGTTATTTACTCACCGAATGTTAGAGGTTGTGGTTCTTATCTCCGAGGGAAAATCGTACAACTGAAGAACCTTTGAAGATGCAGCGATAAGTAGACCTTTTAATCCAAATATGCTTTGCGGAAGATAACTTATGCGTGTATCTGTTATATCTAGCTGTTCTAAACATTCTAATTGGCCTAGATCTTCAGGTAACTTCTCAAGAAGACGACAAAGACTAAGGTTGAGAAACATCAGATGTTTTAACATACAAATGCTATCCGGAAGATGTTTAATCCTTGTAGACCACAAAGCTAGTCTCTCCAGAGATTCTAACTGGCCAATGTCCTCAGGCAACTTCCCAAGACGACAACAGTCTGTAACATCAAGCCACTTCAGATGTTTTAGCATGCAGATGCTATCGGGAAGATATTCAATTTTCTCACTACTCACATGTAACTTCTCTAAACATTCCAATTGGCCAAGATCCTCTGGTAACTTCTCAAGAAGATCGCTATTATTGACTTTGAGAGATTTGAGACGTATCAACATACAAATGCTATCTGGAAGATGTTTTATCTTTGTAGATGACAAACAGAGCTCCTCTAGACATTCTAACTTGCCAAGATCTTTGGGAAACTCTGGAATATCGCATTTGAGTGTAAGTTCTTTTAAACATTGTAAACTACAAATTATGTCTGCAATTTTCTTAAAGTCTGTGCAAGCACATAGACCAAAAGACATAAGCTTCTCAATATTTCCAACTGATGATGGTAGATATTCATCATAATAACAATCAAACTTCAACTTTGGGAGAGTACTGTTGGGGTGCAATGGGCATAAATATTGGAACTTACCAGTCAGATCTAAAGTAGCGAAAGAACGACTAACTTTCAGTTCCGATCTATCGCAAAACTTAAAATCCGTAAACCTCAAACAACCACTTAAGTTTAAGTGAACAACTTTGTTTAGACATCCAACGGGAGTGTTAATTTCGACCAACTCATCACATCCTGCAAGATCTAACCTCTCAAGATTTGGAATCAGCTCAACGTCAAGGCTCGTCAACCTTGAATTAGAAAGGTTGAGGATTTTGAGATTTGGACATGCAGCAGACACGTGAAGTTTTACAAAATGAGCACAATCCAAAAAATATAATGTCTCGAGATTCGGAGTCAACCCAAGGTCAAAGGTTCTTAACTTTGATTTACTGATAAAGAGATGCTTGAGCTTTTGACAAGTAACCGGCATGCAAAGTTCTACTAAATTATCAGAATACTTTAGAGACAACGTCTCGAGATTTGGAGTCATTCTAAAGTCAAAGGTCGTCAACGTTGAGCAATTGAGAGAAAGGAATTTGAGTTTTTTAAGAACCTGCCAGCAAAAATAAGAAAAAAAGATTTATATTAGTGTATTAACAAACCAATAAATTATTAGCCTTTAAAGAATTATGCAAAACAACCGATCAACAATTATTCTACCTTTTTCTCTCCATCTTTCCATAGTTGTACGATTCTGCTCCAATCTATTTGAAGTCCAACAAGATTGCTTGCTTGAAATGTTTCGGGTAAATACGAGAAAGGGTAATCCAAACATTTTAGATATTTTAAAGAGTTTGAAAAGTATTGGCGGGTATCATCAAGACATTCGGCATCACTTGTCTTTTCACAGGGACCATAAGATGCAAAATTCACTTCAAGATATCGAAGTTTCTTCATTTTTCCAAAACCGTTCATAAGAATTATTGCATTTACTCTTGACTTATCAAGTTTTAGACAGCTTGTTTCTTCAGTACCCTGCAATCCAAAAACAGTGTAAGAAGTCAGGATAAATAAAAATGTCTTAGTTTTCTCCACCTTACAAGTAAAGTTATCTTTACCATGTCATTAGCCAATATATCTTCAATTTCATCTTTGATCCAAACTCGGCTATGTTTGTTAGGCTCATTGGGGTGCGATCGACGAACAATGTTCTTTCCCATTTCTTCTATATGGTCATGCATGCCCAAACACCCGTATATATCAACAGATATGAGAGATCTCTGCTCAAGAACCTTTAAACCATTTCTAGCATAAAATTCAGAGCATTCAAGAATTCTGATTGCATCTTTCTTGCGCTTTCCTTTCAATATGCATACAATGTCTAGAAATATTTCCTTATATTCATCCTCCAAACTGATGTAGCTTAGCTCTAGCTTTTCGAGAGTCTCCTTCAAGGGAATTTTTTTTAATCTTTCGATGGCATCTTCCCATTCAACCGTATCTTTACCACAGAGAAATGAACCCAAGACTTTGACTGTTAAGGGAAGACCAGCAGCATAGCGTACAACTTTTCGTGATAGCTCTTTGTATCCTTGAACTGGATTCTCTGTTCCAAATGCATATCTACTGAAGAGACAAATAGCTTCCTGTTCTGATAAGAGAGCAATCTCACGAATCACGTGCACTCTGTGAGCGACCAGTACTTGCTCATCTCTCGTTGTAACGATAATTCTACTTCCCGGCTTAAACCAAGTATGTCCACCGGCTAATGCCTCAAGTTGTTCTATGTGATCCACATCATCTAGAACAAGAAGAACCTTTTTACCGAACATCCTCCTTTTCAACATGACTTTCCCATCATCAACACTATCTAGAGTGACGTGTTCATTTAGCACTTTTGAAAGGACTTGTTCTTGCAATTTCTTCAAACCAAACATAGAGGCGTTTGAAACTTCTCTCACATTCTCAACAAAGCTTTTAGCTTCAAAATCAATAGATAGATGATCAAAAAGAGCTCTCGCTGTAGTTGTCTTCCCAGCCCCTCCCATGCCCTTGATCCCTATCATGCGAACTTCATTAATACCAACTTCTAAAGATGAAACAACATCCTTTACTCGAGTCTCCATGCCGACTAACTTTTCATCAAATCCGAGATTGATGGAGCGTAACTCTAGTGAAATCTCTTGAACAATTTTTTTGATGAATTTAGCTTCGTGCCTGGTTTGTATGTAAAAGCAAGATCTGTTTAGCATACATTCATATATGAAGTAGAAACATGATAATTCTATAATAATAATCTTTCATCCATGGTCCTTTTTTAACACATATTAGCAACAAACAAAAGTAATGAATATGACACACATAAATATGATGAAGGAATTACCCATCAAGAGTGTTCTTCAGCTCCCAACCAGCCAGATCGGCTGCTTCTTTCAGAGCCCCTTTCCATTTCTCAGCAGCCTCTTTCTTTTTATTAATGAAAAAGGCTTTTCTAACCGCCCCGCTTTGGTTTCTGACTTCCGTGGGTTCCACGTCATAGAATACAGGGTAAGCAGTGTGCCCATTCATCTTGTGACATTCCATAATCTTGACAAGCTCTTCCAAACACCATGACGAAGAAGCGTAGTTTTTGGAAAAAACAATGATGTAAAATTTGGAGTCTTGAATGGATTTGAAGAGATCATCGCTGATCCTTTTCCCTTTCTGGATTTTCTCGTCGTCTTTGTAAGCGTAAATGCCTTTATCCTTAAGAGCATGATAAAGATGATCGACAAAGTTTTTACGGGTGTCTTCACCCCTGAAGCTTATAAACACATCATACTTAAAACTCTTATGAATGGATGAGCTTGAAGTGGAAGCCCCTGGAGTTATGCATGAGCTTGAAGCAGCACCCATATCTCCTGAAGTATATTCCTACAAACAGATTGCAAAGAAAAATGAATGAAAAGAAACTTGATAATGAGAAGGTGGTTGTGTTTGTGTGGAAATCAAATGTAAATTATGTGAAGAAAGAAGGATCGGATAAACGTAATCGCTTGTTGGAGGACATTGGAAGTATGGTTGAAAGAGTTTATGTGCAAAAATGTTTTGTGTTTGTGTAGGTAAAATAGTGGAATGATGATGTTGAGAAACAAAAGCTACTCATTTGGTCTTTGGTCAATGCAAAAGGAAGACCCTATAAACTTGAATCTGTAAAATAACGCCATATGATGTTGAGAAACAAAAGGAAGACCGTAGGTGACAATCACTATCTAAGGCCTCTATATATGCTACCCTCAAGAAAACAACGCCATGTAAAATAAGCTAATCTATGCAAAAGTCTTAGGCACTAGAAGCTAATAGGGGAAAATAAGCTACGTAATAAAAACAAATAGCAAAAGTAATAACCAGTGGCGGATATACTCAGATACTGCCGGAAAATATATTCCGGTCACAGTGGCCGCTGCAGGTGGTGGAAGACGTCGGCAGGAGGCGGTTTCCGTCAATGGAAACTTGGGTCTGACTCAGAAAAGTGTAGGGAAGCTTCACTCGCCGGAGGTGATATCCAATTCGCCGTAAAAATTAAGAAAGAAAAACTGTAGCAGGAAATTAACGCCGGCGCGTGGAGCGCGTGGTTGGATTAAAATGACTCGGTTTGAGGTGTTTTGGTCGAGAGAGAAGTATGTATCATGTGGTGGTGGTGTTTAAACTCGCCGGAAAAATGCAAGGTCGCGCGTGACAGCTAATGGTGGCGCTATATATGTTTTTTGGTTACCGGAAAATTAGAGAGAGAAGATATTAGGGAAAATGAAATACAGTAATTAAAGGGGCTTTAATTATATATTTTCGTAAAGGGATAATCACTTTTTTCATGGAAATTTCCTTTTCTCTTTTGATAAAGACCGACCACTTTTTAACATTAATCTCACTGAAATTTCTTTGTTATGTTATATGCTTTAATATCAGGGAAAATGAAATAATTAAACGCAGCTTTAGTTAGGCCAGTCCCAGTCGTGACACGACCCGGATGCCCCAGTTGACGACTCAAGTGTTTTTTTTCTTTTTTTTAATTCAAACATTTTTAACATTAAATTTAAATTTCATTCAAATTAAAAACATTCATTCTGAAATTATTAAAAAAAACATTACACTACGAATTAAAAAAAAAAAACATTATAATACGAAATTGAATAACGTTAAACATTACAAAAAAAGTTTCGTGGGTATATCGTTAGAATGGTTGATTGAATATAGATGAGAAATAGTGAGTGGTGAATTGTATTTGAGGAGAAGTTGGTATTTATAGAGTGGTAAATTTTGTTTTAAAAAGTTTTTTTTCTTTTTTTTTTTTTTTTTTTTTAAGTTGCAAACGGTCATATTTTTACATTAATAGTGAATTAAAGTGAGAAAATGTGGACGTTTACATCGGTTGGTTTTGCACCCGATGTTTGCAAATTTGATGCCTCGACCGAAGTGGCAACCGACCACCACAGACGAGGCAACCGATCTCAACATTAGTTGAGGACTAATATTTTGGATACCCAACCGATTTAAAACAATCGAATGCGACCAGCCTTATATTATTTTCGTAAAAGAATAATGACTTTTATCTATTGCAAGTTTCCTTGTCTTTTGAATAAAAATAAAAAGAGACTACTTTTTAACATTCAATTTTTACACATGTAGGTTGTTACTCGAAATTTCCTTGTCTTTTACAATAAAGAAACATCATAATAATTCTTAGCTATAGTTAAGTCTAGAAATTTGTAATAGCAAAAGAAATATCATAGAAACTACTAGATAGACATATATGTCATGATAAAAGAAACATCTTGACATAGTTAACTAAAATTATATCTCAAGCTCAAAAAAATAAATAAATAAATAAAAAGCTATATTTTGTCTTAATATCAACATAAGGCAATGGACCACCCAATTTTATGAGGTTTCAACTAAAAACACTGAAACTTCTTATCCCATACGATTATAGGAATGGGACCCTCATGAATATTTGCAGTGTAGCGTTAATTTTTGTAAAAGACCTTCCTATTTCCTCTAAATGCACCTGGTCAAATTTTTTTATTTTTTATTTTTTCTTAAATGCGTCTGGGTTCAATCCCTAGTGTTACCAATGTGGGTTGGACAATCTTTTGTTTCGTTAAATAAGGTCCACCACAACCAATCATTCACAATATCACAAATTAACCAAGTACAAATCTATGATATTACACTGCCCACATATATAAAAAATGCGTTAAACCAACATTTAAAACTAAAATACTTGTCAACTATGTTTGAGATCATATTTGAATGCCTTGTATGTTTAATCACATACATTTATCCTTAATACTTTGTATCAATATCAAAATAAAAAACTCTCATTAAAAAGTCATTATATACTTGTCATAGAGTAAGGATCAAATAAAAAATAAAATTACAATAATAAGAATGAGAAGAAATCATAATCGTACATTTTAGATGCACCTATAAAATCATATGCATATTCCCTTACATTTCTCCCTCTCAATTGAAATGGGTGGCTAGAGAAACCCTTCTCACCCTTCTCATTTTAATTTTTCTTCATACCTAATCCCTTTCACTTGTCATATTCATAAACTTTTTGACTCGATTTTAAAAAGCGATATATTTTTCGTCTGTGTGTTGCAGCGATTGCAAAAACATTCATTTTATAGTTACGAAATATGGACGTGATATTTATAGTCATATACATTTTTTTTCGTGTGTGTGCGTTTTTTTTTTCCGTATTGTTATTTGTATTGTTATTTTAATGAATAAAAAATTATTATTTGAAAAAAATTTGAGAAAAGAAATGGTGGGTCTCAAAATTGGAGTTTTGGTTTGAGTGACTAGTGAGGATGTATTTTGGTGTGTGAGTAATGAGGGAGGTGAAAATGAAAGATTGTTGATGTGGCATGACGTGTCACACATTTTTTTCCCCTTAAATACGAATGGTTTCGTCCTTAGTTTTACCAATGTAGGTTGGATAATATTTTGTTTTGTTAAACAAGGTCCACCACAACTAATCATTCAACATCACACAAATTAACCAAGTACAATTAACATTACACTGCCCACATATATAAAAATTGCGTTAAACCAACATATAAGACATAAATACTTATCAACTATGTTTAAGATTATATTTGAATGTTTTGTATGTTTAACCACATGCAATTATCCTTACTGCTCCGTATCAACATCAAAATAAAAACTCACTCTCATTAAGAAGTCATTATTTACTTGTCATATTCATAAACTTTTTAAAAGCGAGATATTTTTCATCTGTCTATTGCAGCGATTGCAAAATTATTCCTTTTATAGTTATGAAATATAGACGTGATATGTAGTTTTCTACGTTAATTTTTCGTGCATTCTTTTTATTTATTTTCGTATTATAATTTGTATTGTTATTTTAATGAATGAAAAACTTGTTTGTTTAAAAAAAAAATGGTAGGTCCCAAAAATGTGGTTTTGATTTGAGTGACTAGTGAGGATGTACTTTTGTGTGTGAGTGATAACGGAAGTGAAAACGAGAAAGGCTAAGGTTGCATGACATACCACACATTTTTCCTTTTGGCTTGAGTTACGACACCTGGTGCTCCTAAGGGTGGGGTGTATTAACGTGTTTTCCTTTGCTACATCAACTCCATCTCAATTTTTTCTCACCTCAAAACATTTTCTATTTTCTTTCACTTTCATTCAACTCTAACAACTAGGGGTGTCAAAAAACTCAACAAGAACTATTTTAATACATTTGGTTCATATTCAGGTTGACCCGAACCTGAATGGACCCGATCGAAAAGATGTATGGTCCTTTTCTGGTTTGGCAAGAGGCTCAAAAGGGGGTCGAGGTTCAAATAGTTTAAAAAAGGTCCACAAAAGGTTAATGGTTAAAGAAAAAAAATGAGGTTTTCAGGGGGTTGGTTCGAAGAGGAGTCAACAATTTGAGTCCCCAAATTGCTTTTATCATCATCATCCCAATCTCAAAAGTCAAAACACTGGTAGCAGCAGAATGTCATCGTTATTTCTCAAATAGTGAAAACAACAAATCATCATCATCATCTTGGAACATTGCTTCATCATTAAGAGGAAGAGGAGAACAAAGTATTGAATTTATATTTGGTGATGTTAAAAATCAGATGATGATGATGACGTCAGTAAGTCTTGGGAATTTATATTCGCCATGTCTTCGGTCTGAGATGTGAAAGTAGTAACCTTGGAGGAGGAAGAAGAAAATAGATTATTGGATCAAATCTTTATCTCATCTACATAATGGTATAACCGTCTTTATTTTTTTTATTTTTTATTTTTTATTTATTTTTTTTTGTTGAAGTTGTTAACCTAATAAGATTAATGTCATACAGACTTGTACTAGGAGCGATTTTCCATAACTTAATTTAGTTTTAATTTGTCTTTGGACGGACCTTGTTTAACAAAACAAAAAAATTATCTGTCCCACATTGGTATAGGATTAGAA
The DNA here is from genome assembly GCA_022545495.1 of Chrysanthemum lavandulifolium. Classification (NCBI taxonomy): domain Eukaryota; kingdom Viridiplantae; phylum Streptophyta; class Magnoliopsida; order Asterales; family Asteraceae; genus Chrysanthemum; species Chrysanthemum lavandulifolium. Next base: position 13,655,647 of record CM040239.1, on the reverse strand, counting down.
ATTTGTGCGTTTAAAGTTGTTAGCCTAAGATTAATGTCATAGACTAGTACTCAGAGCGATTTGCCTTAGTCTAGTTTAGGTTTAATTTGTGCAGTCTAGAATAATTGGTTGTGGGCCTTGTTTAACAAACAAAATATTATCCGTCTCATGTTGGTATCGGATAAGAAATTTTAGCTAAAGTCTAAAGTAGTGGGTTAACTAATACCTTTCCACCATGCTTTTTAGTTGAAACATCGACTAGTCCATTAATTGCTTTCAGCTTTTACTATTTATGTGTTAGAATTGGCCGCACCAACCTCTTGAAAAGGGAGGGGTTTACATGCTTTGAGTCTGTGTGATGGTGGGTTTAAAGTTTCAACTTTCAAACCCCGTGGATTAGTCGGCCAAAAGGTCACAAACCATGGTATCTAAAATAAAACGCTATATTAAACAACATTGTCCAATCATTTGTATCATAGTTTTGGTACTCGAACAAGTTTGACAATCTAATACCTTTAGGAAGCTAAGTTCGTCTAATACTGTAAAAGATTATTATTTATTAAATCTAATTTGTGGATGGAACATTGAAGTTTGGTTAAAAATGAATCACACAAGTGTGCACAGGTGAACTTGAAAGAGTGATGATTCAACTAGTGATGTCTAACCTATTTGCTAATAGACGGTTTGTTATGTGATGTGGTTTATGGGTCATTGATGCTTGTAAGTGCAACATGATTGTTGATTACTTGTTTAGTTTTACATGATCGATGTTAATTCAGTAATGATTTCAACTTCTTGTTAGCCTAATAAGATTAATGTCATAGACTAGTACTAGGTTAATTTATGCCATGTAGGTATGTAGAGTGATTAGCTGCGGACCGACCAGGTTTAACAAAACAAAACATTATCTGTGGACCTTAGTACTATGCTCTACTTTTTGTTAACCTAAGATTAATGTCATAGACTTGTACTAGGAGTGGTTTTCCATAAATTAGTTTAGCTTTAGTTTGTATGTGGACCTTGTTTAACAAAACAAAAGGTTAATAGTCTCACATTGGTATAGGTGAGAAACTTGAGCGTTTAAAAATGTTAGCCTAACATTACTGTCATAGACTAGTACTAGGAGCGATTTGCCTTAGTCTAGTTTAGGTTTAATTTGTGCAATGTAGAATGATTGGTTGTGGACCTTGTTTAACAAAACAAGAGATTTTTGTAACAAACAGTCCCACATAATTATGGGATAAGAAAAAATTTGAGTGTCGTGTAAGTCTGAATAGAAGTTCAATTCCTTCTAAGTGCAAACAACTCTAAAGTGGCCAACCTAACCTTCCGAGGGCTTTACCTGGTTTGAGTATGTGTGGTGATGGGTTCTAATCTTGTGAATTAGTGGCCAAACATCAAGTAAGGTTAAAAATGAATAGCACACAGGTGAACTTGAAAGGGCGCTGATCGAAATAGTGTTGTCTAACCTATTTTTGCTAAGAGACATTTTTATCTGTGATGTTTATGGGTCATTGATGCTTGTAAATGCAACATGATTGTTGATTACTTGTCTAGTTTTAGTTTGTTTACATATGATTGATGTTAATTGAATAATGGTTTGAATGTCAGTGTGGTTGATGTTTAAATATTGATTTGGATAACGTTAGTTACTACTAATATAAAGGATCACATGATGTTCTCCCAAAAGATTAAAATATTAAATATAAGAGAGACCTGTAATGTAAAGCATAATGGGGCCCTTCCCCACGGACCTATTCCCAAGCTATGAGCACCTATTCCAATCACCTTTAGCCAAGAGCTGGAAATGAACCCGAAACTTATTTCTCCAAAAGCCCACGTTTGCGGGAAAACCCTGACCACGTGATGTTAATAGTGTTTAGTTACTACATCATTGCCTTCTGTCAATTATTTGGTTTCTAATATCAACCGAAATGGTGGGCGTAGTGTAAGGGTAAGATGTGTGGATTCAATATAAGAGAGACTTATAATGTGAAGCATAATAGCCAATAGGGCCCTCTAAACTGTCATACCCGCTGCTTTTTTTGGGGCAGTAGCAGGGGTCATGCACACAGCACACGGGTATCCATATGTATGCATATGTATGTAGGTATCCATATGTATGCATGGTGAAGTTGACATTGTATGCATGGTTTTTTAGGGGGACTTTCTTGTATCAAACAAGGAAAACATGCACGCCATCACATATGTGTATGCATGTGTATGTAGGTATCCATATGCCGTAATGAAGACCTTAATATGAAATCATGTCAAGTTTTGGTTACGCCGTCATAAACTTTTTTTTAAAAATATACATTTCTGATATTCTAAAGTCTCGTTTTGTCTGACCATCTATGTTAACTTGAATTTTTTAATTTTAAAAACTACCAGAATCAACTGTATTCCATCTAAGTAATAAAGTAATAAGCTTGTCAGTACCAGGGATGCATTTTCTTTAAAAAAAAAGTTGAACTGGAACAAATCATGCACATAACACATAAAATTTGACTTTTAGGTACCGGTTTGGTTTTATATGTGTGCTGATCTAAAATTGGTTTGCTCCCATCCGTGCCATAAGCCGATTTTTGGTCTCCTGTGCGGCTGTAGCTCCACCAAATTGTTGCTAGGAAGCTCACTAACTAGGCTTCTGCAACATGTAGATTATATATATGTATGCTCCTATTAGATCCATATGCGTGACTTGAACATTTAAGGTTCTCACTTCTTGCTTCTTGTTTAGAATGACTAGGTTCAACAACTCGAACAGAGCTATACATATTCCTAGTTTTTATCTCGGAAACATGCATGTCCGCTCACCTCAAAAGTCTTACTTATAGTGTGAGGCCAAACCGCCAAAGTTAATTCCGGCTAGCTCTAGTGGGGCTTTTTTTGTGCATACTTTCATGAAAGATGTTTAATCACAATGCTTGACCACAGGCCCAGATCATGCATTTGGCGACTTAATTCTTGGCTCGGGAATCACATATGACATGCTCGCGGTTTAATGGCCTCGAGGACTTAGACGATGTTCCGTGATTGCCCCGCTAAGCACAATTGAGGACATGCGTTATGAAAAGAACACCGTAAGTCCACAAAAGTCGACATAGGCGACAAAAGCAAGAGGAAATTGCCAATGCAAGTGTTAGACGGAGTTGATAGTCTTTTTGGGTAAAGGGAGTAATCCTGCACCACGTAAATATATTAACCAAATAAACATTTAAGTACAATGGATATGGTGAAATCCCATATCTCAAATTCTCGTTACATAGGCATAAAGCTTACATAACAAGATACTTCCAATTTCTAAACAAGAAAACAAACCACTACTCAAATGATAACATATGACACAACAAAATAAAATTACTTCCTAGGACCTTGAAACTTTGTGCCATACATGGCATTAAAAGAATCCAAATTCCCTGGAAGATCACGAACCTGTTTCGCATAGTCATCGAAGTCATAGTCATCATACTCATCTTCAAACTCTTGGCCACCACCAAAAATATTAGCAGACTCATCAAATGGGTTAGCAACAACCTCATCTTCAAAAATATTAGTCAGGGTAGGGCTTATGGGACCGGAAAAAGGAAATGTAGTATTGCCCGTGTCGGATTGAACACGGTGAGGTTTTCTCGTAAATGACAACCGATTCGATGTCTATTTCCGATGCTTGATCAACGAGCTGTTCTTCTTCGCCCTCTCACCGAGACAAAACATTGGTCTTCGGACGTTAATTGTCTTTGTGAAAGGGGTGATGGTGTATCAGGTTAGAAGCATTATATTTACATTGTTTATTTTTGTTTGAATGCATGATTATAAGTGGCAAAATGGGAGGTTTGGATATTGTGTTGGATAATTTATTATGCGGGTCAAAACTGCTCTGATTGGCTCACCAACTATTCTTATTATTTTATTTCTGTTCATTATTTAAAATGTTTTTCGATTAAATATGCTTTAAATTACATTATGTTACAAATAGTATTTACATAGTCTGAATAAATCGGCTTAAGTTGAAAACTTTAGAGTGCTACGTTCGGCACATTTCGACTCATTTGACTTGCTTTGACACATTTTCATTTTTAGGTTTGTAAGTTTCACTCATTTATTGTCAAAGTTAGATTCTAAATCAAATAGCCCTGAATTCAAGTATGTGTTGAATTGCCACCTTTACATGATTATGAATCCTGGATGTAAACTATCATGTCAAAATATTACGTAGTTCCTATAAGGTGATGCAACTGTACTTTCAAAATTGCTTTCCTTACTATTTAAATTTGAACCTCATGCTTACTATTATACCAGTTAATTTTTAGTCAGTGTCATTTATTTTTTGATCCTTATGCTACCTTACGCACGCAGAGTTTGCTTATGATGTTATTTGTAACTTGATTTTTATGTTCTCGGCAATCCTTCTGTCTCATATTGGCAATATTTATCTCATGTCACCTTCTCCCCCGCAAATTCCATTAATATTTTCTCCAACTTCACTCTAGTTCGGTTGATTATGCATAGTATTATTACTTTTGCTTCTTTCATTTGTTTGGGGACACCAATCTAAACTTCTTAAGTGCATGAAACAGGTCAAATAGGCGCAATTCGTCTTGGTATGAGTAGGGCACTGCAAAACTGGGCACCAGATCAGTTCCGTCCTCCTTTGAAAGAAGGTAAACATAGCTTGTATTTACCTTCTTATTCTTTTGCATACACTTGAAACTGAGTTATTGATCTACAAATGAGTCGCACATGCTTTCGTAAGTTGATCATTACAGTTTTTATGAGATGGATGGACCACTTGGTACGAGTCCTTGTTAACAGGTTAGGTGGGTTGTGTAACAGGTCAAAATGAGTCGTTTTTAACAGTTCCAGACTGAGCTGGGTCGACCAGTCAATGATTATTTTGTCGTTTTCCAGTTTCGTAGATAATCAATGTATTAGGTAAGATTGTAGCAACTACCATAACGCTAAAATAATATATAGTCCATTTTTAAATAAAGTGATTTAGGAGGTTTTAGCACTTGAAAACACGTTTGGCCTGTTTCCATCCTAAGCAACTCTAGAGAATGTACTGTTAAAGCCTTTGGAGATAAACTGAAACCCGAATTGACCCATATTTAGGCAAACGGGCATAATTTGCACCTCTAGACTCAAAACAGGGATCATGCATTTTACTTTTTAGTCCTTCCTGTTCTAGAGGAACCTTATATTATTCCTATCTGTCACATGGTACTAATAAATAGAATTCACAGAAACGATGCATCTCTATGGAAAGAATCTAGACATGTATCCATGTGAAAGGCATTGTTACAGTAACGTGTGATTGGATTGTATGAGGTCTTATGCGGATCTTACATGTATTGTATATTTCTTTTCACTATATTGTTCCATGCCAGATGTACTACTCCATCCCATTTGGACCCACAACTGATTATGCAAATAAAGATTGATTTAGTAGGTTTTATTCAATAAAAGTTGCGCTTTAGCGACTTTTGACCCGTTCAACCATCTGACCGGTTTGCCTTTTTTTTTCTCTATGTTTTCATTTTATCTCAAGTCCTACTCGTTAGGTCACATTTTGGAGGTTATACTTTCATTCTATGGCCAAAGTTCCAGTTGTATAAGTTATGTAGCTCATTGATATTTGAACTTGTATCGTAACATTGAATTTGAGTTTTTGGCAGCTGCTTTCTTGACAAGAGACTCAAGAATTGTGGAGCGGAAGAAACCGGGTAAGGCGAAAGCAAGAAAGTGCTTCCAATGGGTCAAGCGTTAGACAGTTTTTGATTTGCCAGATATCTATTTATGGAAACAACTCGAATGTGTCGGGGCAAATATTTTGTTTCACGTTTGGGATCTTACTTGAAATATTTAAATCATCACCATTCTGGACTTGGACTTGCAAAGCTTAGTTTGTTGTCTTTGATAATATTTAGCGCCTGGTCATGTTAGAGCCGAACCAATATATTAGTTGCTAGGCTTTTTGCGGTTTTAAGTTACAACGGAAGTCTTGTAACCATGAAAAGGTATGCTTGACGGAATGTTTGTGAATGCAACAGTTAATTAATTGTCTACTCGTCCTTTTTAGAGTAATATACGTAAAATGGAAACCTCTTATCTTTTATCTTTTACTATGAGAACACGGTTTTGTTAATACCCTATGAATAAAAAGTAGTTTTATGCACTAATAGTTGTAGGTATAGTTGGTTGAGAGAAGTTAAGTTGAAGAATGTATCCTTTTTGGGAAAAACTCACTAAATAGTAACCAACTTCTACAAGTGTTCTACTAAAGTCACTCAAGTTTTTTTTGACATCCAAAAACCACTCAAGTTTCATTTTGTTCCACTGTTGTGTAATTTTTTGTTTTTTTGCCATATCATCATGACACCATCTGATGTGTACATGTATTAGATGACATGGATATCTACTTGGCACCAAATATATAATTGATATTATCACATAAAAGCCCATTAAATTATCTACTCTATATAAACACTAAACCCTAAATTATATACGTACAGTTATATAATTGAGACGATGTGGGTTTTACATGGGACTAAAAAACACAGTGGGTTATGTTTGGGTGCAGAACCTTTTTTGAGCTTTTGTTTTGGTACAATATTCTTATGAAGGATTTCAATTCATCTATTAGTTTTACTCTTTTTATACTTCCGGTACGTATCAATTATTGAGGCAAAAATGCATATATATCCCTCCCAGAGTGAATAATTGCATATATATTTTTTGTACAAGTTTTTTATGCACATAATACAATGGTTTTTATGCATGCTTTGGACATATATGCAAAAGCCCCCATCATTGATGTATTGTATTGTATCATACTAACTAATATATTTGTATGGCCATGTAAATGATTCGAAATCTAAGTAATATGTATCTTTGACTCATTGGCTCCTACGGAGTATATTAACTTATAACTTTATTCTACGAGCAATAGTTATACGGTTATACCACAGGAATATATCGACACGGTTCGGTCTTGATTTATATAGTAATTAATAAATATGGAGGCTAACATATAGTTATACCACAGGTATATTTATCGATTCGTTTCGGACTTGATTGATATATGAAGTTTTGCTGAAGTTGAGAATGTGCAGACTGTTTGTTTGGCTTCTTATGAGTCTATACACTAATTCATGTTGTCGATAGTTGTGACAGTTGCTTTAGCTTTTTGTAGTTTAGTAATGTGAGATTGAGATGGTGTCACTATGTATGCTTTCTTTTAGTCTGTTTTGATGTCTGTTTAGTCATCTTTTAGTTCAAGAGCTTGTTGGACCAAAGGTTTTTGCGAGGGGTCTTGTATTCTTTGTATGGCTTCAGATTTGTGGTTTATATATATTTGACTTTCGAAAAAAATATATACAAGAGACTTCAGACTAACATAAAGAGAAGAGAGCACGTGTAATAGCATTATGCATGAGATGAATAAGAAAAGAGAGTGAGAATGAAGATACTTGTGAGTGGAGTGGTGAATGTGCATTCCATGTCACCTACATAAATGTACATATAATCTAAATGTTGACATGTCATCACTAGTGTTATGGTGATATGACATAAAAACTAAAATTGCACAATAATGAAACAAACATGTAACTTGAGTGGTTTTTGGATCTAAAAAAAAACTTGAATGACTTTAGTGAAACACTTGTGAAAGTTGGTTACTATTTAGTGAGTTTTTGCCTATTTTTAAATGCACAAGTAAATAATGCATTTCTCAATATCTAATTGATAGCCGTAAGGGCGGGCTGTTGTTACCATTTTCCTTTGTTGACTTAGGTTGAAACAAGTTGTATGTTAACTTTAGTTTACATATAAATGTGGAGGACTATAAGAAAATAAAACTATAGTGTTTGATGTCTTGTTAAACATAATGATTATAAATTAGCATTATTAGATTTTTTAAAGTCATGTTTTTACTGTCCTACTATTCGTATTTTTTATACTGTTTTTAGTACTACCTTTTTTTCTCCTTTTCTATAGCAATAATAATTTCTCGCACTTTGACCGATTAATCTGCGAGTTTAAACCATCCTCACAAACTCAAACCATAAAACCAGACACACCCGACTGCACCTAATATGCAATTTATATAAAGTTTATAAGTTATGTCCCAATGTTTTTCAAATAAGCAATTTATATAAAGTCAAAGCACATAATCAACGTCAATTTCATAATGCAAAGTTATGATCTTGTTTCAATTGCAACCAGAACCATTTGTGACTTGCAAAACAATCATTTCAAGGTTATGTCATTACAAAATATTTTACTAAACATTTAATACCAAAAAGAGGACTTCTTGAAATTCACTTCTAAAACTTAACCTCGACATCGACACCAGCAGGTAGATCAAGCTCCATCAAAGAGTCGATGGTTTGTGCAATTGGGTGCAAGATATCAATGAGCCTTTGATGCGTCCTAATCTCAAAATGGAATCTTGCGTTTTTGTGAACATGAGGGGATTTCAACACACAATAGATTCTCTTCTTGGTGGGTAATGGAACCAGGCCCATTGTCTTTGCATTTCTTAATCTGTTTGCATGAACCTTCAATTATTAGTACCTGAAAAAGCAAGAAACTGCTTTAGCTTATATGGAATTGCACCTTTAGCATGAAATTCATTTGCAATCGACGAAATGGAGAATTTATAAAAACAGGCACGAGAGTTACACAGTTAAGAAAATCCATATTTGTCTTATCTATGTACCGTCTAGCATCCTTTCAAAACTCTTGCATCTTTAACACAATAAGGAACCAAAAGTGTAACAAGTTTTAAATTTAAGACCATAATGCTTGTGTTGCTGTTGCTGTTGTTTAAGAAAATCCATATTTGTCTTAGTAGTCTTTTTAACCATAATGTTTGTGTTGCTGCTGTTGTTGCGATGAATTCAGACTCACATGATGATAGTGCTACAGTGGCTTGTTTTTGTGTACTCCAGCTAATTGGTGATTCACCATAGTAAAATATTATCCCGTAGTTCCTTTTCCTTCTTGAGTGTTGACTCCGTAACTACTGTCGCTAAATCCTTGTATCTTGTTTCCTCCATTATGCTTGTAGGTGATTCCATAATCCTTTGTTCCTTTTACATAGCGTAGTACTTGCCTTATAGCCTTCATATGTTGCTCCTTTGGTTCTTGCATGAAACGACTAAGTAATCCAACAGAATAACTTAAGTCGGGTCTTGTGTGAAGCAGATATCTTAAACAACCAATTAAACTTCGATATTCAGTTGAGTTGACCAATGTTCCTTCAGTTTCCTTTGTCAGTCTTGTTCCCGGATCCATTGGTATTAGCGTCTCGTTGCAGTCTATCATTCCAACTTCCTTTAGGATTTTGCTTGCATAGGCGGATTGCTTTATTGATATGCCACCCTCAGTTTTTGTGACTTCTATTCTTAGATAGTAAGCCAATAATCCTAGGTCACTCATTTCGAATTTTTCTTCCATTTGGCTTTAAACTTGTTGATCTCCTTCTTTGGTGTATCAGTGATGATTAGATCATCTACATAAACTCTTATTAGTAGTATTGAGTCTTTTGATGTCTTCGTGTAGATAGCTTGTTCTAGTGCACAAGGTGTTGTCTAACTTTATGTTCCATGCACGTGGTGCTTGTCTTAGTCCGTATAGAGCTTTTATAAGTCTACAGAATTTCCCATTATATTCTCTCTTCATAAATCTTTCGGGTTGTGTAACGTACACTTCTTCTTTTAATTCTCCGTGTAGAAATGCAGATTTTACGTCGAGGTGATGTACTTCTCATTTATTGTTAGCAGCTATGGCGAGTAGTAATTGGATAGTTTCCATCCTTGCTACAGTTGCGAATACTTCTTCAAAGTCTATGTCATGCTCTTGTATGTAGCCTTTTGCTACTAATCTTGCTTTATGCTTGATTATAATTCCATTGGCATCTTTCTTGGTCTTGAATACCCATTTTAAACCAATTACTTTTTGTCCTTTGAGTAGAGTGGTTAATTCCCATGTGTTGTTCCTATTGATGGAATCTAACTCGACCTTCATTGCTTCAATCTATTTTTGATCGCTTGATGCTTCCTTGTAGTCCTTGGGTTCATTTTCAGCAAATAATAATTCCTCGGTGTTCTTGTATAAGTCATTTAATGTTCTATAACCTCTCAACGGTGTATGATCAAAATGTGAATGTGAATTTATGGTTGAGATTGAACCACTATCACTTTGATAGATTGACTGTGTTGAGATATTGGGTGAAACTTGAGAATTTACTTGTGATGAATTTGTTGATGGTGTATGAGGTATTTGAGAATGTAAGGGAGAGCTTGTTGTTGGTGATGTATATCCATCATCATCATCAATGTTAGGGAATTCATTGTCATCTGGTTGAGTTCCTTGATCATGATGTTCATTTGTGGCTTCAAGATTTCCTATTTTGAAGTCAGTCCATTCGGGTTCGTCGTTAATGTACTCACTCATGTATTCCTTCCAATCCCATGTTTCATTCTCCTTAAACTTCACATCTATACTAACACATATCTTTTGTGTTGTTGGATCAAATAGTCGGTAAGCTTTTGATCCTTGTTCATTTCCTAAGTATACCATTCTACTGCTTCTATCATCTAATTTCGTCAAATGTTGTGATGGTACCTTTGCATATGATCTGCAGCCGAAAACTCTTAGATTTTCGAAAACTCTTAGATTTTCTAATTTTGGATTTCTTCGTTTAATTGCTTCATATGGAGTAATGTCTTTTATTGCTTTTGTAGGAACCCTATTTAAGATGTATATGGCGTGTCTAACAGCTTCAGCCCAAAAGTTTTGTGGCATGTTCATTGCTTTCATCATAGATCTTGTTGTAGACATAATTGTCCTATTTCTTCTTTCAACTACCCCACTTTGTTGCGGTGAGTAAGGTGCGGTAAGTTGTCGTGCTATGCCATTTTCTTGACAATATTGTATAAATTCATTCGATGTGAATTCTCCTCCACGATCAGTTCTTAACATCTTCAATGTTGTCCTTAACTCATTTTCTATCGTCTTCTTGTATTCTTTGAAAGTATCAAATGCCTGATCCTTCGTACTTAAGAAAAACACCCACATATATCTTGAGTAGTCATCTACTAACAAGAGTATGTATTTCTTTCCAGAAGGTGTCGGTGGTGAGATTGGTCCACACAAATCTCCATATACCAAATCTAAAGGTGAAGTTGATTTAGCTTTTTCTCTTTTGGGAAATGGCACTCTACTATGTTTTCCAATTAAACAAACATCACAGATTTGTGTTGTATGTTTAATGGCAGGTATTCCATGAACTAAATACCTTTGAGCCAATATTGATCTTAGTGACTCGAAATTGAGATGTCCTAGTCTCGCGTGCCATAACCATGTATTATCCTTTAAATTTGCTAGTAGGCAGAGAGGTGTGCCTATCCTTAGACTTGATTTATATAGTCGGTTTCTTTGTTGCGTAACTTTCATGAAGATTTTGTTATCCATGTCATAAAGTCGTAATTCGCCGTCTTCCATTACTACCTTACAACCAATTTCAGTAAATTGTCCAAGGCTCAATAAGTTGCTTTTCAAGCTAGGAATGTAATATATGTGTGATACAATTCTTTGCTTCTCGTCATCACATTCTATTAAAATTGAATATTTTCCTTTGATTTCTATGTGTGAACCATCTTCAAATCTTACTTTTCCACCGACCTTCTCATCTAACTCCTTGAAGTGTTCTCTCACTCTTGTTATATGGTTGCTAGCTCCATTGTCTAAATACCATAGACTATCCATATTTGTCTCTTTATATCCTACATCTTCTTCATGTAGAGAGACCTTTTGTTCTTCAACCTCTTTTACTTGTTTCCCTTCATCTGAGTCTTCTAATATTGCCATTAATAGGGTTGGTTCTAAGTCTTCTTTAACAATATTAGATTGCTCATTTGCCTTTGTCCTTTAAGGACATTTAGGTGCAATATGCCCTATCTTCTTACATTTGAAATATTGTAGCTTGCTAGTATCATAGCTTGATTTCTTGAAGTTGCTCCCATTGAAGTTTCTATGAGAGGTTTCTCCATCTTTCCTTCCTTAAATTTCTCGTGGTTCTTTCCTTGTGAAAATCTATTTTTTCCATGTCCACGTCCTCTAAAATACTTTCTTTTATCTTCATATCGTGTAAATATCAGTCTCTCTTGATTATCCATTTGTTTAACCTTCTTGCACTTAATTCTTTCCTCATATGTCTTGAGTCTTTCAATTACTTCTTCCATTGTCATTTCACTTAGATCAAAATATTGCTCTATTGATGCAACTATTTGCGCTTTCCTACTATTGTTTGATCTTCAATTGTGTGCCCTAGACTACCAGCTTTGTTTACTATTGTTGTTATTTTTCTGGTGAAGGTGTCGATTGTCTTGTCTTCCTTCATATGTAACATCTGAAAGTCAGATTTGAGTGTTTGTAGTCTTGCTTGTTGGACTCTTTGTTCGCCAATGTGTCTAGTCTTCAAAGCATCCCATATGGCTTTCACAGTTTTGTTCTTTGTTATTTGAAGCAATTGTTCTTCGGGTAAAGATTGGTAAAGGAATGCGATAGAAGTCTTATCTTTCTTGTTTTCGGTTTGAGTCGTCTCTAGCGGCTCTATCATTTCCCATAAACCATTCGCTTCGAAAATGATTTGCATTTGAATTGCCCATAATGAGTAATTCGAGGGTTTTAGCATCAGACATTGGAATTGAGGTGTACTAGTACTTACTTCTTTCTTTGTACTATCTCCACTATCTTTTTTTTCATATCTCTAGGATATTGTATAAGTCTCCAAATGAAATATCTAACACCAAGTGTCTCGAAATTTCTTTTCTGGCGAGCTCCTTTGTTTTGTGCCATATAGGCTAACTATAACTTGTGGGGGACTAGTCTTCTTTTTCCTTTTTTTTTTTTTTTTTTTTTTTAACTATCCATGGAGATTTTATATTCTAAGTTGAATAACCTAAGGTTAATTACTCCTTAAATTATCCTTTTAATATAACAAGGAGTCTAATCACTAGGTTATTATATTTTTCTAAAAGCCTTGAAAAGTACTAATTTATATCTAAAGGAAGTAACTTTCCTAAACAAAATCTGTACAATTACTATATATAACTAAAACACGGGGAATTGATCTCCACACGACATGTGTCCAAGAATTAATTGCAAACTTCCGCAACTTGGCAAGAATGATCCTTCAGGTTCGTGTGGCGTTGCAAGTTAAGTCCTCAACATTAATTGCTAACTTTTGCAACTTGGCAAAAATGGTCCCTGAAGTTTAAGTGTCGCTACAAAATAAGTCCTTTGAAGCCAATCCCGCTGCATCGCGCGGGTTTCCACACTCGTATATATCAAATACTAACATATATTATATAAAAATAAAATGGAGGGTGTTTAATGATTTTTTTGGAACCTGTTGGGTAAATATAACCCGATGTCCTTTTGTGCCCTGGTGATGCTCTAACGGTTGCGCCTCTCTTCTTCTTTGGAGACAAGCGCGTCTCTTCTTGAGACTAATCCTTCTTCTTCCCTTCTTGTGGTGGTTAACCGCCAATTATATGGCTGGTTTAACCGTCTCTTCTCTTTGGTGGTGGGTTCTTCTTGAACCAATGAAATACCTCTGATTTTGTGTGAAATTAGGGTTTCACGATTTGGGGATTTTCCTAATACCGATTATTATCTGGGCCTCTATGGACAACTTGAATCAATTGATGATTCGATTAAGGGTGCGAGTCTTGATTCTTCGAAAAATGAGGTGTGTTCGTGCCCTTGTTTTATTGAATCGAGTATTGCTCCTTGATGATGACTTATGTTGTCCGATGGAATATGGATTGTTTTGAATTTTGGTTTTGGATTTTGTAACCGTGCCTAACCTGATGATTATGATGATTACGGTTATGGGTTTTTGGTTTGTTGTTCTTGAAACAGAGTTTGCAAAACACAAGATGAAAACCTTTTTATGCGGTTGATCGATCAAAGTGATTGATCCGTTGGTGATGTAAAGTGGATTCTCTTGATAAAATTATTTGAAGCACACGAAATGATGTTTCGATTGTGTGTTCAATGAGTTTTGCACAAACCGGCGAAAAAAATTTGATACAGTTCTTTTGATTCAAAACAGAATGAAAGATTTGTATTTCTGGTATATGATGATTTGGTTAACAACCAAACCTGCCCTGATACCAATTTTTGACCTTTTGACGGATATATGATCTAACTTTAGTCACAATATACCAAGAAACAGAAATATGAATTGTAACTATGAAATACAAGTGTTTCTATTAATTTGTCATCAATCTTGATTGTTTACATGTCTTCCTATTTATAGATAATGAAAAGGCATGTTTGTGAAAGGTTGTGATGGTTCATTCAAACCTCTTAACCAACAGGTATGACCTTTCACAAATAACTGCCATATAACTAACCTTAACTAACTCTAACTAACTTGTTCTAGCAGATTGGGATTAACCCAATAAATATAAAATTCGATATATTAAAATAAGAGAAAAATGAATTTATAAAACAAATAAAGTGCTTTACTCACGGAATGCGAGAGGTTGTGCTTTCTATCTCCGAGGGAAAATCATACAACTGGAGAAGCTCATGAGATGCAGCGATAAGCAAACCTTTTAACCCAAATATGCTTTGCGGAAGATGTCTTATGCATGTATCTGTTATATCTAGATGTTCTAAACATTCTAATCGGCCAAGATCTTCAGGTAACTTCTCAATAAGAGCGCAGTGAAAAAGTTTGAGAGACTTCAGATGTTTTAACTTACAAATGCTATCTGGAAGATGTTTAATCATTGAAGCCGACAAATCTAGCTTCTCTAAAAATTCTACCTGGCCAATGTCCTCAGGCAACTTCCCAAGACGACAACAGTTTGGAACATCAAGCGACTTCAGACGCTTTAGCATGCAGATGATATCCGGAAGATATTCAATTTTCTTACTACTCACATGCAGCGTCTCTAAACATTCTAATTTTCCAAGATCCTTTGGTAGCTTCTCAAGAAGATCACCATTTTTGACTTTGAGAGATTTGAGACGTTTCAACATACAAATGCTATCTGGAAGATGTTTTATCTCTGCTGATGACAAATGGAGCTTCTCTAGAGATTCTAATTGGCCAAGATCTTTGGGAGACTCTGGAATATCACCTTTGAGTGTAAGTTTATTTAAACGTTGTAAACTACAGATCATGTCTGAAAATTTCTTCAAGTCTGTGCAAGCACATAGACCAAAAGACATAAGCTTCTCAATATTTCCAACTGATGACGGTAGATCTTCTTGATAATAACATTCAAACCGCAACTTTGGGAGATTACTGTTGGGGTGCAATGGGCATAAATCTTGGGACTTCCCAACGAGAAACATATGTAAACTAGCTGAATAACAACTAACCTTTGGTTCCGATCTACCACGAATAAACTTAAAATTGGTAAACCTCAAACAACCACTTAAGTTGAAGTAGCCAACTTTTTTCAGACATCCAACAGGAGCGTTAATTTCTACCAACCCACGACAACCACCAAGATCTAAACTCTCAAGATTCGGAACCAGCTCAAGGTCAAGGCTCCTCAACCTTGATCCTTGAAGGTTGAGGATTTTGAGATTTGGACATGTAACAGACACGTGAAGTTGAGCACAATTTTTGAGAGATAATGTCTTGAAATTAGGAGGCAACCCGTTGAGAGAAAAGAAATTGAGTTTTTTAAGAACCTGCCAGCAAAGATAAGAAAAAAGATTAATATCAGCGTTTTAACAAACCACTACTAATTATACAAAACAACCAATCAACAATTATTCTACCTTTTTTTCTCCCTCTTCCCAAAGTTGTACCATTCTTTTGCTACTCATCTCAAGTCCAACAAGATTGTTTGCTTGAAATGTTTTGGGTAAATACAAGAAAGGGTACAAAGTACATTTTAGATATTTCAAAGAATTTGGAAAGTATTGCGTGGTATCATCAAGTTTCGAATCACTGCCAAGAAATCTGTCATAAAAAATCACTTCAAGATATCTGAGTTTCTTCATTTTTCCAAGACCATTCATAACAATTCTCGCATTGACTGCCAACTTCTTAACTTTTAGACATCTTGTTGCTTCAGTACCCTGCAATCCAAAAACAATGTCAGAAGTCACAACAAATGAAAATGTATTAGTTTTTACACCTTACAAGTAAATTGATGTTTACCATGTCATTAGCCAATATATCTTCAATTTCCTCGTCAATCCACAAACGGCTATGTTTGTTAGGCTCATCGGGGTGATCACGACGAACGATGTTCTTTCCCATTTCTTCTATATGGTCATGCATGCCCAAATACCCATCTTCATCAACAGTTATGAGAGATCTCTGCTCAAGAACTTTTAAACCATTTCTAGCATAAAATCCACAGCATTCAAGCACTCTGATTGCATATTCTTTGCGCTCACCTTTTAATATGCATGCAATGTCTAGAAAGATTTCCTTATATTCATTCTCGAGGTTGTTATAGCTTAATTCTAGTTTTTCCATAGTCTCCTTCAAGGGAATTGTTTTTAGTCTTTCTATGGCATCTTCCCATTCATCCTTATCTTTACCACAGAGAAATGAACCCAAGACTTTGAGTGTTAAGGGAAGACCAGCAGCATAGCGTACAACTTTTCCTGATAGCTCTTCGTATCCTTGAACTCGATTCTCTGTTCCAAATGCATATCTACTGAAGAGACAAATTGCTTCCTTATATGATAACAGATTGATATCACGAACTTTGATATCACGAAATTTTACTTTGTGTGCTACCAACACTTGCTCATATCTTGTTGTAATGATAATTCTACTTCCCGGCTTAAACCACTTAGGCTCACCGGCTAACGCCTCAAGTTTGTCTATGTGATCCACATCATCTAGAACAAGAAGAACCTTTTTACCGCACATCCTCTCTTTCATC
Source organism: Chrysanthemum lavandulifolium (assembly GCA_022545495.1). Taxonomy (NCBI): domain Eukaryota; kingdom Viridiplantae; phylum Streptophyta; class Magnoliopsida; order Asterales; family Asteraceae; genus Chrysanthemum; species Chrysanthemum lavandulifolium. The sequence continues at coordinate 13,638,725 of CM040239.1, read as the reverse complement.
ATGTTTTTCCCATCAGTAACACCATTCACAGAGACGTCTTCTTTCAGCACATCTGAAAGGACTTGTTCTTGTAATTTCTTCAAACCCAAAATTGTGGAGACTTCCCTCACATTCTCAACAAAGCTTTTGGCTTCGAAATCATTATATAGATGGTCAAAAACAGCTCTCGCTGTAGTTGTCTTCCCAGCCCCTCCCATGCCCTTGATCCCTATCATGCGAACTTCATCAATACACATTTCTAAAGATGAGACAACATCCTTTACTCGAGTCTCCATGCCGACTAACTCTTCATCAAAGCCGAAACTGATGGAACGTAACTCTAGTGAAATCTCTTGAACAATTCTTTTGATGAATTTAGCTTCGTGCCTATTTATATGTAAAAACAAGATCTGTTTAGCATACACTAAAGAAAATGAACAGTGTTTTAGATTTTCAACATAATCATAAATGAAGTAAAAAAAATAGTACTGTAATAATAATCTTTTATCCATTATCCTTTTCCAACACATTTTACCAACAAACAAAAGTAAGAAATTACCCATCAAGGGTGTTCTTCAACTCCCATCCAGCCAGACTAGCTGCTTCTTTTAGAGCCCCTTTCCATTTCTTCCACGTAGCTTTCTTTTTATTCATGAAAAAGGCTTTTCTAACTGCCCCCCTTTGGTTTCTCACTTCATTTTCATGTTTAGCAAAAGCTTCACCAACAGCCCCATTTTGTTTGCGGACTTCGGTGGGTTCCACGTCATAAAAAACAGGGTAAGCAGTGTGCCCCGGCATCTTGTGACACTCCATAATCTTGACAAGCTCTTCCAAGCACCAAGATGATGATGCATAGTTCTTGGAAAAAACAATGATGTAGAATTTGGAGTCTTCAATGGATTTGAAGAGATCATCGCTGATCCTTTTCCCTTTCTCGATTTTCTCATCATCTTTGTAAGTGTAAATGCCTTTATCCTTAAGAGCATGATAAAGATGATCAACGAAGTTTTTACGAGTGTCTTCACCCCTGAAGCTTATAAAAACATCATACTTAAAGCTTGATGATGAAGTTGAAGTGGACAGCATTGTTTTTGGTGCAGATGAAGAAGATTCTTCATTTTTTGGTGCAGATGAGTTAGAAAAAGATTCTTCATTTTTTGGTTCATTTGAGTTCGAAGAAGATTCTTCATTTTTTGGTGCAGATGAGTTAGAAGAAGATGCCATTGAATAAAAGTAATAGATAAACGTTAAAGACGCCATTAGCATAACTCCTAATAAAGCTATGGAGGAAGGAACTGAGAAACTTAATAATCTGCTGAAGGACATTTCTACAAACGGATTGCAAAGAAAAGTGAATGAAATGGTGTACTAATAAGAAAGGAAAACTGTAGCCGAAATTAACTCCGGCGCGTGGAGGCGCGTTGACGGGTTTAAAATGACTCGGTTTGAGGTGTTTTGGTCGAGAGAAAAGTAGCTATCCGGTGGTGGTGTTTAAATGCCATAAAAATGCAAGTTCGGCGACGGTTGTCACAGTCGAGTGACAGGTCCGGTTACTTGTGGTTTGATCGGGATGGGGTGGTGCAGCTAGTGGTGTTTTGAGAAATAAGAAATCAAAGGTTGTGAGACGGGAATCGGATATTAAAATAGACAGCATATTGCAACGAAGTTTGAATTTTCGTGAGTCGTACAGGTTACCATCATATAAAAATTGTTTAATTTAATCATGCATAATTGAACTTATACGTATACGTATTAAACAAGAGAATATATGAATATCTTATTTTGGACATATTATTGCAACCACTTTATCAACTTTCATCAATCGTCGCACGCGTTAATTACCCGGTAAAATGAAATATTTTGAATAATTGTGGTTCGGCTAAATTGTAGGTATCGTCCTTAACTTTTCGAAAGTGTAGACATTATCCCTGTGGGGAACTTATGGTTGTAGTTTTCGTTCATGAGTTGTAGTCTTTCACATAGCTAACTAAATTATATCTCGAGCTCAAAGAAAAGGAGAAAAAAATTATAAATATCAACATAAATATCCTTTTTTCGACCCTATTACCATATAAATTGTTACAATGTTGATAAATGAGTAACCAAGTATCATACTTCAATTCAATACGGATACGAGAAGCTTCAAGTTGTATATAAAAATCGTGTTTAATCAAATATAAAAAGAAAAATAATAATTATCAACTATGTTTATGATCATATTCAAATTTCACATACAATTATCCTTAGTACTCTATATCAATATCAAAATAAAATAACCACCTCACTAAAAGAACCATTATTTACTTGTCATATTCATAATGTTCTTGACTCGAGGTAAATATTTAAAAGCGATATATTTTTGTCGGCGCATTGCAAGGATGCATAAAAATTGATTTTATAGTTACGAAATATAATGTTTTTTCAAGCAAAAGTATTAAGATTAATAAAGAAATGTTGTAATGAGGAAAAACTATACAGCTTAATGGTTCAGCGCTAATTAGTTATATTACTTGACTAAAAGAAAATTAAAAGGCTTGTGTCATAATAGTACCTCTTGTTGTATAGGAAACTTTCCAATCAAAATGTTATAAGTTCAAGTTGTGCTTAGAACATGTAAGATGATTGTGTTGTATAAATTGTGAGATAGATAGTTTTAGTTAAAGAAAAAAAAAAGACTTATCTTAAAGATGTACTCCTATTAAAATATAAAATTTAATGGCTTTAAGAATCATTTTTAGATCATTAGCAAATCTAAAGGCTCTTTTTTATATATCATGGATCAAATTTAGTATAGAAACTATATATCAGGTACGTGCGCGTTATAGTGGCGGGGGGTACAATTTTTTTATTAAATGTTTTTCGTGATAATGACTTTACACATGCTGATAATTTTAAGAAAACTTTATCGCATACTATTTTATATTAAACTTTCAAATACTTATGCATTACGATGAAATGACGATACGAAAATAATAGTCAGTATTATTACAAGATTGTGATGATTAACGGTAAAAGGTACTTGCTAATCAATATAGGATGTGTAATATTTGCCAAAATATTATATATAATGTATAAACAGAGAGAAGAATATATAATTAGTTTTTGCAATATATGATTAATAATATGTATGGCATTGCATAAATTACGGTATTCAAAAATTATACATTTTCATGCTTTATAATATACATGAAAATCTTCATACTCTGAGATGTACGGTTTTTTTAAATCGAATTTATTTGCAAATGATTAGGATTTTACTAAACTTGTACTAATATACACACATGGATGATAAATGTTGTTTGAATATACAATTTTCAAAAGTCTAAAAGGTTAATAAGCAAAAAAAAAAAAAAAAAAGGCATTAAACTAACATAGTACTTCTAGAACTTCATGACGCTAGTTATTTAAAATTGACATGATTAACTAATTGCGTTTCTTGTCGGTTGTTATGTTTTTTTAATCAATTTTGTGTTTTTATATTGTTTAGGTAAACCTAATGGGTGGGATACACATAGATCGACAATGACTCTATATCATGATTCATGCATAAATACATACTCTAGTGTGTTCGTGGATGCTGTTTTTTTTATAAAAATATTTTAAGTTTGTGCTTGTATAGAAATCTATTGATTGATTCAATGTGATATAGGTGTACCAAACAATAGTTGTTACAAGATCTACTTCCACTCTTTAAATAAACAAAAGAATATTGATTAATATATCTCCCTCTGGTATAGATCACTTTGACTTTATAACTCGTTCATACATAAATACTCGACGATTACCCGCACATAATAATGACGATGTATAGTAGCGTTAATTTGTGTGTTCATTTTTTTTATTATGTATATACGAGTCCATCATCTGTAGTGATCATATTTTTCTAACACGAAGTATTTTTTTGCACTTTCTAGCAAACTGCTAATATATCTCCTTCTCGTATAGACTTTGACTTTATAACTCGTTCATACATAAATACTCGACGATTACCCGCCCATAATAACGACGATCTATAGTAGCGTCAATTTGTGTGTTCATTTTTCTTATGTATATACGAGTCCATCATCTGTTATGATCATCATTTTCTAACACGAAGTATTTTTTTGCACTTTCTAGCTAACTACTAATATTTAAACTACTTGACACATGATTTAACAACTTACAATAACATAGTCTTATGTTTATTATCGTATCCGTTATTATTTCCCTTATTAAGTAGAAAGATAAATAAACGAAGGGTCTTTGAGTAATTTAATCTTTGTTAGCCCACCACCGGTGAAATAATCAATATTTCTATACTCTTAAGAAAATATAAAAACTCTAAGCCAAATCGTTAAGTAAAAATGTAACCGAACAAAAGAAGTGATAATTTCTAAGCTTTTTCCAAATATTTTTTTATCAAAATATTTAAAACTAAAAGTAGGATCAAACTTGAAGGGACAAAAATAAACACTAAAATGTGATTATTAGATGTAAAAGTGATACATTGTATCAAAACCCAAGTTGATCTTTAGTCTAAAAAAGCTTGACGTGATGTTTTGTAAAAGTTATCAAAATAGATGAAGACTATTCGACTTAGAAAATGAAGTATCAAAGAAAAAAAAAACACACGAAGAAATATGAAAAGATTCTGTAGAATGATGGGAGATCATCTAAAATAAGATTTGTTAATGTTTTGTAGATTATCTAATTTGAAATATATGGAATATATAATGATGAATATTTGCAAAAAACATAAACCAATTGGGTTGATACTGAAATATGAAAAGTAATTCTTACCTACTCCTATATCTAACCGATCATGGCCGGCAATAGAATAATATGAATCGTGATAAAATATATTACAACGAAGACCAAATAGTGGTTGGTATAAAAATTAAATAATATTGGCTAGTTGTTTCTTGTCTCATCGTAAATTCGTAATGGTGAAATATTATTACATTGAAGACCAAAAAGTGGTTGGTATAAAAATTAAAAAATACTGCTTACTTGTTTCTTGTCTCATCGTAATGGTGGTTGGCATCCTTTTTATGTAACATGTGTGTCAATTAATATGACAAGATCGAGACAATAATTGACCCATGTGTGGCATTTTATGGTGTTTGCGTCTAGCGAGAATTGAACTTGAGGCTTCATACATTTGAGTGTAATAGTTAATTTTCATATATAAGCACCCAATATTTTTAAATAGGGGCAATTCTACAAATGGCCCGGTCGCCAAAGTGTGCGGGTTTTTCTAGACCCACTTTGGTTAGTTTTTTGAAACAGACCAAGCGACTAGCGAATTTAATATAAATGAGACACGTGTCACTAAAAAAGTCGCGCCTAATCGCGAATTTAATGCAAATGAGCATAGGCCTTTTGAAATTTACTTATCACTCAATGACTTTTAAAAGTTTATGACTTTATTTTGTCTTTTAGTTCGAAATAGTCAAACTTGAATAATATTATTTTAATCTTTTACCTCTTAGGGTTGAAGAACTCAGTGAGAAACTTTAAGCGACTTATGACATGTCACATTTTGTACTTTACCCATCACCTTTTTAAGTACTTTTACAAAAATTTTAATTTAAAAATTCTATAAACACTTTTTTAATTCAAATTATCGAGCGAATTGATAAAAATACTTCTAAGTAACATGTCACCGTTTTGTACTTTACCCATCACCTTTTTAAATACTTTTACAAAATGTTTTAATTTAAAAATTCTCTAAACACTTTTTTTAATTCAAATTATCGAGCGAATTGATAAAAATATTTGAGCGAAAAATCAATATTTAAGAGACTTTTTTTAGATTGCCCAAAAAAATCAATTTAAATATTGTTCACCTAAAAATTCAAACCTTAACTCAACTAGACAATTCATTAGCTAAACAACCATTTTGCAACCATAACCAAATTCAATCAATATACAAATCCTTTAACACCCAATTAACATAACCTCTAATTTGATTTTAGATTACGAACCCAATTGACAAAAGCCCTAATTCAATAAACCCTAAAAATCGAGTCCAGTAAAATAAATATGATTTTTCATTAGATCAGATTCCATTACATAAATAAGATATCAATTAACACAGCCACCAACGACCAACCACCACTGTCGTCTTCGACTAACCACCACCCTTGGCAACATTGCATAAATAAGATATCAATAAATCTGAGTTTTGTTTGTATCTTTTAAGAAATAAAGATTGAAGTTTTTTTTGTCCATAGAAATGATATGAAAATGATGAGTTTTTCTATTCATCCTTTAAAAAGACTGGCGAAGACCGCGCCTGGCGTGATTTCTAGCGTCGGATAATTAGAGATTTGTGATATTGTGGTGAGTGTTTTGTGTAGCATTTAAAATAGAGCGTGAACCGATGAAAATGCAATTGCAAACGGTTGTACTATACCATAACTAAAGTCTAGACAAAAAATTAACATCTATCAAACAAAGATATAAAAGATTTAATGAAAATGAAAGTAAACATTACATCAGCTATGAGATAAAAACTAACAAGGATGGGATTAATGGTGCCGTTATTAAGAAGAACGCAAGTACCAAAATTAGCATGAATGTGATTAGCCCAAAATAAAAAAATAAAAAAAATTGGCTAATTTTGGCTATTTTATAAAAGATTTAGGCACATTTAGCCCCATTATTCTTTTTGAAATAGGCGTATTTAGCCTATTGAAAAGTTAAATGTGCACTAACGGACACATATTTTCTCTTAATTGTAAAACATTATAATCGTTTTGAAAAAAATTATATATATAATATATTTATATAGCGACAGATCGTTTGTGTTTAAAAAGTTTATGGGTTCTAAGCGAAAAATAATAAAGTTTGAAGATTTGGGGATTAAACATAATGTTTTGAAACCCAGATGCGACCGGGTGGTTCAACCGTTGAACCGTTCCCGTCGAAAAACGAGTCGATTTAAGCGAGTCAACCCGAGCGAGTTGGGTCAAAATGGGTCAAATTAAGCAGGTCAACCCACGGTTTTGAAGCGTCGAGGTCAACCGGTTTTCGATATGTATTAATAGTTTCAAATTTTCACTTTTACTTTTGGTTTTCCTTTATATATAGTGTAACGAGGTACCCGCCGTTCTACCGACGGGGTATCTGTGACGATTAACCGAGAAATAGATCTCGGTGACTGATTCACCGGTTGTATCTGTTTCAACGGGTCCTCTAGTTCGTTTCGGATGGCTATTATTGGTTAGCCGAGGCCGGTGGCGACACCGGTTTCGGTTGAACCCGTTGGTCGATCCGATTTTCAAAACTATATGTACCATCAACTTGTTAGCTTGTATGAAGTTTTGTGTGTTTTATTAATTTGTATAATGTATATAATAACATGTACTTTTAATTTTAGGGTGTTTTAAAAATAATAATAATTAGTATATTTAATTATTTTATATTTAGAATTATGTTGTAGCTTGTTTAAATTGTACATTGTGAAAATTTTATTGTACTTTTTAGTAAAATAGTTTTAGTGATAAAAAAAGTTTATGGGTTATAAACGAAAAATAGTGAAAGTTTGAGAAATTGGGGATTAACATAATATTTTGAAACCCGGTTCGACCGGGAGGTTCAACTGGTTGAGCAGTTACGGTTAAAAATGAGTCAATATAAACGGTAAACCCGACGGGTTGGGTCGACAAAGCAGGTCAAATTAAACCGCGTCAACCCGGCGGGTTTAGCGTTCTGGTCAACCGGTTTCGATGTGTATTAATAGTTTCTTTTGAAACATATTTAGGTATTAATAGTTGAAATTACTCATAATTAATTATTTTAACATTTCCTTTTTAAATTTTTTCACATTTCACTTTTTTGACTTTTCACTTTTCACTTTGACCATTTTTCTATTATAGATAGTATAGATATAAAATGGTAGTATTTTTTATGGGGTTGTTTTCTTCAAACGATGAAGATGATGATTGTTATATTGTTTGTGTTGAATGTTAAATGGTTGGGTTTTGTTCGTGGGCTTATTTTTAGATACATAAAGATGATGATGGTGATGGGTTTTTAATTTTTTAATTGTTTTGTGTTTTGAATGTTGAAAGAATTTAAAGATACTGGATCAAGATTAATGATGGAAGGGAGTATGCTTGGGAAGATGATAATGGATAAAAATAGTTTAATTTTTTTAATTTGTAAAAGTACTCAAAAGGTGATGGGTAAAGTATAAATATGTGAAATGTTGTTAGGTCACTTAAAATTATTCACAGGTTCTTCAACCTGAGGCTGAAAGAAAAGATTAAAATAATATTATTAAGTTTGACTATTTTGGAACAAAAAGACAAAATAAGTTCATTTCAAACTTTTAAAAAGTCGTTAGTGATAAGAAAGCAAAAAATGCACCCTAATTTGCCTTGCAACAAATGATTAGCGCGACTTTTTAGTGACACGTGTCGATTTGTATTAAATTCATTAATCTCTTGGTCCATTTCAAAATACCAACCAAAGTGGGTCTAGAAAACCCGCACACCGAAATGATCGGACCGATCTCAAAATTGCCTTTTTAAATATCATGAAAAGCGCACCAATCGTTATATCTTACACTAGCTTAGAGACCCGTTGACACCGGGTTAGTTTTTAAAGAAATAGATAAATGAGATGATAATAAAAGTAATAACGTAAATTTGTTAAATTTAAAATATGTTTGAGTCACAATCGATTTACAACCATCGCGTTGCCAATCTAAAATAGATTTACTCGAACATAAAATGATGTGTGATTTCAATGATCAATTGAGTTGCTAACAAACCTTGTAACATTAAAAATAATGAACCATAGTATAATATAACGTGATTACACCAATGATACATACATGATATAACATGAACCTTGTTCAAAGACCTTCAAGTACTTCTTTATACACGACATTTGTTGTGGTTTTGGAGAGATTACCATCCTGATCACAAACGACAACCTTCAAACCCCGCTTGCTTTTTACTCTTGATACGGCAACGTACAGTTGTCCATGTGTGAACACAGGATGGGGCAAGTACAAACCAACTTTAGAAAGCGATTGCCCTTGGCTTTTGTTGATTGTCATGGCAAAAGATATTGATATCGGATATTTAAAGAAATATAAAAATAAAATAATAAAAAAACAACGAACGTAAACATGTTCCATTAATATATGAAATAAACAATGAGATAATAGATGAATTATTTGATAATCAATTGAGTTTGTAACAATTAAAATAATAAGCATCGATGTCGTTGTCGTCTCTAAGTTTGACGGTCTTGAATAGCAAATAGCCGAGTCGCTAATCAATTTGATAGCAAATGTCCATTTAAGACTATATCACTTTTTCTTCTTATACTGTGAGTAAGTGTTTTTCATAAGAAGGTCTTCCAGGTACCTCCGTACCCATAAACAAAATATGCACCCCGTTCCTGTCTCCACGGAGTTTATTATGGTGTCACAGACACCCTTCTCTTCCATGGTCAAAGAGAAGTACAACCGTTCACAATCTAATTGTAACTCTTAAGTAGTTTTAACTTTCAAGTGCTTTTTCACTCTATCAAATATTTTCTTTCTACATGTACATAACAACCAATTATTTATATGGATTGAACATTTCATGAATGAAAAATTACTAAATTTTTAAATATATTTTTTCATTTAAATAAGCTTATAATATATGTTAGAAAAATGAGCTAAAAGATCGTATGTACTTCGTTTGAGAGCTCAACTTAATTATTATTATTACATAATTTACACTCTCGAATCACATGAAATGTAAAAAAAGTATTTCTAACTGACTTTGACCATCGAACACAACTTTAGGTAAGCTAATCTTATTCAAATGAGATAATAAGAAAACAACGAACGTAAACATGTTTCGTTAATATATGAAAGAAACAATGAGATAATAGATGAATTATTCGACAATCAATTGAGTTTGTAACAGTTAAAATAATAAACACCGATGCCGTTGTCGTCTCTAAATTTGACGGTCTTGAATAGCAAATGACGTATGTGAACGCTAATCAATTTGATAGCAAATGTCAATTCCGTGCACACCTAATGTTCCATAAACCACGTAAAAGATGTAGAAAAGTAAAAAAGGTCGTGAAGCAACTAATCTCACCACGGCTGAATTTTGCAGCATGAACGTCCCAGTTATGATGGACACCTAAAAAGTTATGATGGACACCTAAAAAATATTAGAAATAGAATTATAGTGGAGATAATATTACGACCGGTCGCAAAACACACTATCATTTAAATACACGGATCTTAGTTTTGTAAATCATTTATGTTTTGGTAAACCAAAAGTTTATTGTTTCGAATATTAGATATGTGCTCATACAACCATGTTTCTAATCTCATAAAGAGCATGTACTGATTATAGTATGCAAAAATCGGCTACTATAACATGTGTAGGTCAAGTGAAATAGCAACATCATAATTAGATGTGAAAACCTCATTTAATTTTTTTTAATACAATATCATAATTATGTATTTGTGTAAACAGATTTCTCTAACAATCTATTGGTCAAAAACATCCATTTTTTAAGATAATAACGGTTTAGGCCAACCCAACTTATTCCAATCCACAAAAATTCCTATATTTTGACCCGTTGACTAACTCATGTGTGCTAACCTGTGAGATTAGGTGCTTTCAAAAGTAGAAAAAATTTCACTATATTACACAAAAATTCGTATACTTTGACCCGTTAACTAACTCATGTGTGCTAACTTGTGAGATTAGGTGCTTTCAAAAGTAGAATTTTTTTCACTATACCTCTCTAACATGTGGCTGTATTGAACACTTTGTTTGGTTAATTCACATTCCTCAACCTCTTAGCCGACTTGTCACTTCACTTTTAGCTTCACTGTTAGGTTGTGCATCTGCTAAAGCTTCAGCTTCCATAGTTGCAGTCAATGCATTTGCATAGTATTCTTTTTTTGTTGCCGCAAATTCAGTTTTTATCTATAGTTAATTACAACAAACTCTTTGTGGTTGCCTCATCCCTATCAAGTAACCAAAATGGAATAACCAAAATGGATAAGTAACATAAACAACAACGTTTACATATTTTGCATAACTATTGAGTATTTCGGTTTCCATTAATTATACATTCTAAAGTTTCTATAATATAGTTTTAACAATGCTTTTCATATATAGTGCGGGTCAATAACTTATGGATAAGAAATTATACTAACCACAGTAATATGGAGTTTTCTGTAATAAACTGAAGTGCATTTTAAGTGCGTAAGAAATATGTAGGTCAATATATCAAACTTTGAGAACAATGTCAAGATCTCAAGTTCAATTACCAAATGATCCTCTTGTTCAGTTATGGTTTCTCCTATGTTATAAGGGAAGGTATTTTAAGTATTAAAAGATAGTAAGACATTTTTACCAAAGATGAGTCCATTGTGAAGACTTGATGGATAGAGTAAAACTAAATACTTTCACCAACTTATCCAAGTTTAAATTGGGCCATGTGTATAGCGTGGATCATGTGTGTAGCGTTGATGTTAACTACTTATATTGCAATGAAAAATTTTCACTTTCAAGATTAATTATTTTAAAAGCTAAAGGCTGAGGTACTTCTAAGTATGGGTTCATTTAAAGCCACTTGGATTAATAAGAAGTTTCCTGTAAAGATAAAATAACATAAAGAACATCAAACAATAATGTTACACCCAATGGCTCACCTGCAACTCTTGATGGTAATATTGATAGCATAAGTGCAGCCCTGGTAAAGAAAGTTATGAACATTAAGATAATACAACTATATGAGCAAATAACCATGTTAAAAAGGCGTATGTTGACATTTTAATTTTTTAATATTAATTTACTTTCGCATGTCACCTTTTTAGTAAGTTATGTGCCTTTTGAAGCGTTTGACCGATTCTATAGAAAGATTTGGAAATAACTTCTCAAAAGATAATTTGGTATCCCATATTTGAGTGCCATTATAACTTTTCCTAAGAGACAATATTCCGTAATCCTTCATGAGATTAAAAAGAACTTATTATAGGTTTATGCCTAGATTATTACTAAACAAACTTACATATTGTCAACTATAACTAACAAAACCTTGACCAGAATAACCAACACACCAGGAAAAGAACCCATATATCAGATGTCAAAACCACATAATCAAAATCCAACTTTCCACACAAAACAAAAACTAAACTGTCATCAGAAACCGCAACTTATGAACTACGTTTTTGTTCTTGTTCATAAATCAAAACCTGAAAACTTAGAAAAAATGAAAAGAAAAAACCTTGATGAATATCAAAAACAAAATATAAGTTTTAAACAGAAAACCAATTATGATTAAAACACTAACGTACTATTTTGTATAGCATATTAGAGTGGGGATGGCAATGCTCGAAGATGGTCAAGAAAACCTATTATCCAATAGCAAGTAATATCTCCATGTACACTCGAAATATGCATGAAGCCAAACAACCAATAACATACTTCGAGAAGTGAAATGATAAACAGTATAATCAGTTTTACCTTTTTAAGCATCCCCTGCTATAGCTTACTCAAATACGACCATATTAAGTATCCCCTGCAACTTTGGAGCCTGATGCAAGTATGCTTTTACCATTCATGTAAGAAATCGTATATTTCAAGCTCAAACTTCTTGAATACCCCGAGATAATATAATTGCTAACCAAACAATGATTCAAAGCATCTCATTCTTGAATACATGGGACAATCAAATTGGTTACCAACAACTAATTTTAGCATTTCAGTGAAATAATATATCAAATACTCGTACACATTGTTGTTGTAATGAAGCTATGTTCCGTATGCAAACAATTGTTTATGTTTAACCAATGGCCTAACTTGTATTCCGAACGAATGACGATTAACAAAATTCTCACTTTATGATATTGGATCAAGCTTTGTCTGGCAACAAATTTACTTATCATCATCATCAAATAAGTGTAGCGTAACTAAAAAAAATACAGGACCACAATGTGAAAGACTTATTAAGCAAGTATATAAAAGGATCAAACTTGATAGGAAATTGAAATAAAAAGTCTAATAAGTCACTAAATAAGTTACTTTGATGTAGTAATAGTAATATTTAGAAGTAACAAAAGTCCATCTTAGGTTAATAAAAGACTAAATAATCCCATGTTACAACTTAAGTAAGAGGTAAATTACCTTGTCGATGTCCGGATCACATTTCGTTTCTATAAGAACTATGCACAAAACTTTTACATGAACTACTTGACTTGTGGGTGTTAGGCTTTTAAGCTATCACAGAGCTTTATATTATAACCGTGCAAGATGTTACATACTTCGGCACATGTTAATTTTAAAATAGAATAGATAACATGATTGTAACAGACATAGCCCTAAAAGTCAATACCTTCATATAAATCATAATAATAATGAAAAATTCAGAATAACAAAACCAAACACTCACAATCAGGAGGGGCAAGGCTATTTTCACTTCCATATATTGTATCGACTGAGTTTGGCTCGTATTCTAATGTCACATGCTGCAAATTAAAACAAAATTCACATAAAAGATCCATCTATAACAATATTAACAAAATATTTAGAAAGCTCAAAACTATTAAATGCTTAATACACATTTGAAAGTACATGGGTCGAAAGTGCCACTTCTAAATAGGGAACATACCAAAGTCTTGCCACTCCAGTCGAACAACCATCTCTTGCTGGTTTGATACATACAGTTTCACACTGGAGCTTTGATATTACTTCATGCCAAACCTCAGAAGTAGAGGTATTCAAAAGATCTTCTTTTCGCCTAACGTCTTTATTTATAGTAAGAACCCCAGAATCTGTTAACTGTTCACATGAAGCCAGTTAGAGTCACAATGGCTTTCGAAAACAGCTTTCGAAAGAGTTCCTTCTATCACAAAGACCCGATTCAACCCGAATCGATCTGTTTCGACATGTTGAAGCTTATACGTAGAGTTATGAGCTTATCTGATCATGCTATATTTTCATAAGCCCATTTTTCTTAGCTTATTTGGTGGCTTTTGAGCTTATTATGACTTATAGATCGACATCTATTTAGCCCATGAAAACAAAAGTAACCATTTTTCAGTGAGCCAGTTTTCGGCATTAAATCAAAACAATACTAAAGTTACAATCTTTAACAAATTAATTAGTAACTAATCTCATCAAAAAACTGAAAAAAATGTAAATATTTTGACTGATTTTTTTTTAAAATAGTAAAAATCACATCTTTAACAGATTAATCAAGATTCATCTTAAAGAGGAAAAAATACAAAAATCATATGAGGATCGGAAAATGAGTAAAGACGTACTTTTCAAGTCTTTAACATGCAAATCATATACTTTCAACATACTTATTATTGGGATGTATGATTAAGTATGTTATAATGAAAGCCATAAAACTTGTTTCTTTATTAATAAGCCATTAATCGCCCCAATATATGATATCATTTTTCAGTTATTGTGCCCTGGTTGGTTCATATGAATGATGCTCATACACAAATTTTACTCTTTATCAGTGTTTTCATCAACTAATACTTTTTTGACATTTCATCAAACACTTAGTGTACATAATGCCATGACAAAGGCGTTTCTATCCTCACTAAACCCTCTCGCTATATATCGCTGCCAAGAACCCTATTTGACCACCCAATAAACCAATCATTAAACCAACATTTTTAGTAACATCTAACATTTCATTTTGAGGCAAACTGTCATTTTTATTGTAGCAACCCCGCACTTGTTTTTCATCGTAAATGAAATTAAAACAGTCTAAAACCAATGCAATGAAGATCTAGAGGAGTATAGTGTTACCTCGGTCGTTAAGTCCTACGGAGGATTAATGATGTTCAACACTTTCGGATGTCGAATGATCACTAAGGATAATGATCAGTAAGGATTTTGATTGGAAATTACACTACTGATTGATTGGAATGTATTTTGATACAGAATTGTAAAGCACAACAATCAGATAAGACAAACGTAAATACGTACGTTTATTAAAAACTATGTAAACGTACAAAATAAAAAGTGAGATTTAAGAAATAAAAGACCTACAAATATGAAAATGATATTTTTACAGTCCTAATAATAAAAGAAAATTATTGGAAAAAGAAAATTATTTTTATGACTATTTATTTAATTATTATTAATTAAAAACTATTATAAACTATTTAATAATACTCTAAAATATAAGAAAATGTGAAATAAAGCTAGAAAAATGAAATTATGACTTAGAAAAATCTAAAATATTATAAAACTTATTTTAAAATTGAAAATATATTTTTTTATGTTTTTTATCTATTTATTATTAATTAATTACTATTTAAAATACACTTAAATACAAGAAAATACAAAATTAACCTAGAAAAATAAAATTTTAACTCAGAAAAATCTAAAATATTAGAAAACTAATTTTAAAACCGAAAGATATTTTTATGCTTTTTATTTTATTTATTATTAATTATTTAATACTTTTAACTATTTTAACTTCTAATAAATACTAAACAAGCTAAGAAAATTATGAAACTTTTCTAAAAATATCCTATGGTGACGAAAGCTAAGAAAATTATAAAAAGAAAGTGCTTAATAATAATTTGAAAAGAAAAATTAAAAAGCTAATTTATATTAAATAAATGCTATCACTATTTTTAAAATGATGTTTTGTGATTTTCTTTTGAAAACTATTTAACTACTGATATTAAGTAACTTTAATGAAAACAAAATTTTACAACTTAAAAATAAGTTGTTTGAAAGCTAAAAGCTAAGCAAAGTGAGCTTATTTGCTTATTTTGATGTTATTAAGCTCAATAAGTTCCACGACTTGAAATAAAGATACAATAAGCTATAAACAAGCTAAATGAACTTAAATGAAGTGAAAAGAACAAGGAAACACACTGATAAGCTATATTAAGCCAATAAGCACTTATGCTAAACCAATCAAACAAACAAGCCTGTAGTCATATCTAAAGGCAATTTTAGCTTATTAAATAAGCTGAAAAGCTAAAAACAAGGACTGAGGTGTCAAGATGAGCTGGTGAGCTTTCCAAAAAAACAAAGTGTACAAGTTTTGACCAACTATTAAGCTCTGTGTGAGCTTGTGAAAGAAGCTTGTAAAACACTGATGGATGACTCAGTATGTACTGAGTGAATTGGGACAAACAAAAAGCAACTAGCAGCCTTATCAAATAAGCTATAGAGGTGAAAATAAGCACTAGACTAGAGAGCAGCCGGTTAGCTTTCCAAAAGCTAAGGGTCATGTCGAGGTTCACTAATAAGCTCTTGATGAGCTTGTGAAATAGCTTAGCTCAACCGTACCTGTGGGAGGTTTTGAGAAAGGGTCTAAAGTAAGCTAAGAAATAAGCGGTTTAAAAGCTAACTAGAAATTATAAAAAATATTATGATTAAGATTAGCAACTATATTTTAATATTCCAAAAGGTCAAATCTTGAAACTTACTATTAAATCCTATATAAAATTATCTAGTTTATTCAAAAACGACTAAATTGAAAATTTGACTTTTTAAGTTAAACACTAAGGTTGACTTATATGAACTTTAAATTGATCTCAAACACTGATTATGTTGTATTAAGGTAAATTAAGACTAGATTGACCAATGATAACAACTTATGAACATGAAATCATGATCATGGATCATGAAAATCCAACGATTGATGAATAAGATGTGATCAAAGGTATTTTGACTTTTCTTAAATAAGGATTTGGTTTTTCTTGTTTATATGAGCTATATGGTACTAAAGTGACACAAAACAATAACAAGCAACAACACAAAAACTCTCTAAAAGCAGTTAAACAAGCAAATCCAAACAGGCCTTTTACTTAACTGTTTTGAAGCTTTTCAAATGATTTCAAAGATTAAGACATGCCACTGATTTAAGATCTTATAATATTATATATTAAGACTAAATAAGCATAAAACAACAGTAATAACAACATAAAAATCAAGAATGATAATTATGCTCTTATAACTGTCAAAATAAAATCTTTAGTAAATACAAATTATAGAGAACAAGCATGCAATATTAGGCTAAAATCTAACTAACTTACACCAAATAAGCATAAAAAACACAGAGAAACACAGTGATAAGTAGTTCTACAGTGAAATGCCAAAATCAAGAAATAAGCTTACAAATTTATTCCAAGCTTATAACTGAGAACCAAGGACTGTAAACACTTCCTATAGCTTCCCAAGAAGCACTAAACCAAAGGGCAATCCAATATTTACCCTGCTCCAGCTTTGATCTTCATCCCCATTGATTTTTTATTTTTAACTAATTTTTTTGTATTTTTGGTAATTTTTGAGTTTTATATCTAGAACTGATTTTATGGTTTCTAAAAGCTTAGATAAGCTTTCTAGGAGCTTATGTTGGCTTACTCAGCCCATAACAACAACTAACAACAACATTAACATAACATGAGATTTTTGAACTTAAAATTGCACAAACTGAAATTGAAACTTAACACTGAAATTGATGTTCACAAAAGCTTTATTATACACTAAAGACTTGAAATACAAAGCTTAAAAGCTTAAACATACACTGGAATTTAAAAAACAACTAAAACGACATAAGCTAATTTTATTTTCTCTAGATATTCATCCACATTGCTTCCCTTTTGCTTTATAAAGATCTTTTAGACTCTGTCGACATCCCTGATTGTTTCCCACTTCATCTTGACCATTGAATCTTTCAGAATCATCATATTCGTCCATTTGGAGTTTTGGCGCCAAAAAGTCATGAGGTGTTTTATGCATTTAAAGAATTTTGGGAGATTGTAGAGGTGGAAGGAGTGGTTAAACAAGTGGTGAGGTGAGGTGGAAAGAGCAAGTGGAGAAAACCACTCGGTTTCGGTTTGCGAGCTTGGTGAGGAGAAGCACAGTTCTTGGTTTTGGCGTTGTGGGTGTTTGACCGAGTTGATATTAAGTGGGGTTCAAAATGGGTATATGGTGGTCAAAATGATTTTCGAGTCGCTCGAGGGTATAGGTCAAGGGTCAAGGGTCAAGATTGGGTTGGGCTTATATATGGGCCAGCTGGGTTTGGGATTGTATATAAGGGTCCGGTTTGTTTGTTTAATATACAAGGACCAAAATTGCAATTTCTGCAAAGTTAAGGGGCTGAACCTGCCACTTTTCCAAACTTATCACACGGACCAAACTTGCCAATATTTAATAGTACAAGGACCACATTTGATTGTTTTCACTTTTTAAATATCCGAGGACTATTTTTGACATTTTTCAAAGTTTGAGGGACCAAAGTTGTAATTTTGCAATTTTAAACTTTGAAGGGTTTGTTTTGACAACTTTTGAATCCCATGGACCTTAAATGACATTTTGCTTAATTTTGATTTACCAGGGACTAGATTTGACAACTTTTGAAACTTGGGGACTAAAGCGCCAATTATGCAAACTTGATCGTTTTCACACGATTTTGGTATTTTGCATTTAAAACACATAAAACACTTATTTGTGATATTTTCATCATTTTGATGCATTTCAGTTTTTCGGATGTTTTGGCATTCTAAACAAGATAAAATGATGCAGTATTTTGACACTCATCAATCCCCACACTAAGATATTGCTAGTCCCTAGCAATCTTTTTAGAAAACTTAATGGATTTCATCTCTTTACCAAAATCCATTACTTACGAGTAGCCAAATGTTTTAGTTCAAGTAAGAACCTTGGCACAATGATAACCAAATGATTTTGAGCAAATCACCGACTTTCAATCTTTTGATTTGTCTTTACCGAAGCCGCTTGCTTACGGACTAGCCAAATCTTAGATAAATTATCAATATTATCTTTGGTGAGCCGATTACCAATTTTGGTTTTCAATCGCCTTTACCATGCCATAAACTTGCGGGCTAGCTAACTTTTCACTAATTAAAGATATGGTGAGTTGAACACCATACAATTTTGGACAAATTGCAAACCGTAAACGGATTTGAGATATCTTTACCAAGAGCCGTTTGCTCTGGATTAGCCAATCCTTATGTGGGTTAGACATGGCGGATGATTACCATTTTGAGTAAGTGAAAACACTTACTCCAAAACAATTTGGCCAAAATGGGGAATTGGGTGGTATAATTACATGATAAAATTCGTGAGAATTCCCCACACTAGAAATGAATATTGCCTCAATATTCAAAGTACCAGCTGTTATGCGAAACATAGAATATAAAAGGAAATACTACGGCCATTATTTTATTTTTGATATATACACTTTTTTTTTTTTTTTCACACATAAAACTTATATACAATAGCGGGCAACTCCCCACACTAGGGTGGTACTCACGGGTGAAAGCCCATGTGGTGTGCTATTGTTTTGATTACCGAGTCACTAGCTTGACTCGATCCCGCATTCATTGGTTCATGGGAAAGTAACGTGGAAAACCAATCTCGATCGGACTTTCATTCACGGTGTTAATAAACATATGAATCATCGAAAGTTCCACACCGACGAGATACAACCGCATGTATTTTTAATAGTAGAAACTATAAAGGATGATACGGGGTCAAAGATGGTGTCCTCATTCCCGAAAGAGAAAAGGAAAGAGCAACCACACCATTCGTGAAGAATGGAATAAAGATGTGCATCACAATGCATGTCCATTCCTCATTAGTAAAGCAAATCACCATTTTTGACATTTTAAGCTTAAACTTAAAGCTTGTATGGTGATTGTCAAAGGAATTCCGGTAGGGAGGGTTGGAAAGCGGTTCTTCAATCAATGATTTTCCGAAAAGGATATCCTCCGAATCAAAGTAAGTATTATCAATTCTGTTGGAATCGACTCATCACTAAGAAAGGCATCGACTTCATTCCAAAAGTTGTCATCTTCCTCATCCGGAGTGAGAGAAGGAATGGAAAAGTCGGAACGATAAGACTAGGAGATGATGGATCATTTTGAGCAATTCTTCAATGGGAAGAATGTCTCCCATTGGATCACAAACATCATCATCCAATCCGGATGAAATCAAGAGAGTTTGGTTTCATCCACGAGTTAACAAACTCGACACGATAAACCGGTTAGGAGGTGGGACAAGTGGTGTGCTCTTAGAGCTAGCAATTTCCACTACTTCCGATAAAGTCTCCGATTCTAGATCATCATCATCAAGAATACTCTTGACTTCCTTGGTACAACTTTCAAACCATTTGTTTGAACCGGGGTTGATTTTCATAGCTTTTAGCTCAAAGACGCTTTTGGTGACTCCTCTTGCGGTGAAATTTGAGAGTGTTGCATTGATTCTTTCGGATTTTGATCAATTGTGGCAACACTATGTTTGGATAGAGGTTTGGAGTTCGTTGATATTAAAGCGTGAGTTCTTCGTTGTCAACCCGTATGGTCAACTCTTGACAAATACATCAATTAGAGCATGGCTCGTTCTCAAGAAAGCTCTCCCAAGATGAGGGAACTCTAAGATGCGCATCAAAGTCTACTACAACAAAATCAAGAGGAAAATGAAACTTTCCTACTTTTACCACGACATCCTCGGCTATCCCAGTGGACGAGTTATGGTACGATCCGCTAGCTCAAGTGTCATACAAGTAGGAGTAAGTTCGAGAAGAGCAGTTTCTTCCATACCGAGGCGGCATGAGGTTAATGCTAGCGCCAAGATCGGCAAGGCGGAGCATTGAACCATACCAAGAAATCACACGGGATTAAAAACTGCGGGATCTTCAAGCTTTTAGGAAGCTTCTTGAGAAGGACCATGAGCATTGCTCATTGAGAGGGTTTTAGCCATCTCGGATAACTTATCTTTGTTGCTCGATGAAGCCTTTAAGCGTGGATGAAAATTTGAGCATTAAAACGAGAGCATCAACGAAGCTTATATCAAAGTGCGTTCATTGAAAATTTGGAAAAATTTTCCATTTGCTCTTTGGTTTTGTCTTTGAGCTTCTCATCATGCAATCTTGATGGGTAAGAAGTTGACTAGACTTTTGAGCCGGGATGGAAGTCATTTCGCTCGAATTTGTCTTCGAACTTGGGTTCCGGACTTAAAGCTTGACTACCGAAGGTGGGACGTGTCAAGGTACCGTGGGCTTGAGAAATGCACCTTGTCCGTTGTATCCTTGGTAACTTGACTCATTGCTCCGGTGGAGAAGGCATTGGAGTCGAAGGTCCATTGTGCGTCTTACCACTTTCTACTACCTTTGGGAGAGAAGAAGAGGTAGTAGGAATAAGCGGGTCCATCGTATGATACACCACTGGTTGTGATCGCCTGCGTCGCGCCTCGGGTTAGCGATCGTGTTGCTCGGAAGTTTTCCGAGCCCGGGGTTGATCATTTAAAGACTTCTTAATGTCGATATCGGCTAACCAACAACCTGCTCATTTCATCTTGGGATTTCATGAATTGCTTCAATAGCTCATCGATGATGGTCCAGTTGGAACAATGGCTTGAGTTTGATTAGGAAAATTCGCCTCTATTCTTCGGATTAGGGCCTTGATTTTGAAAATTTCCTTGGTTAGGATTCATATTCCCATGAAATTGATTCCCCGATTGAAATTGTTTTGATTAAAGTTTCCTTGATGTTGGAAACCTTGATTTGGTCAGGGATAGAAATTACCTTGGTTTTGATAACCTTGGTTCATTCTAGGTTGGTTTCGATTCGGCTTTGTATGCTAGGATTACGGTTAAACCGGTGGTGTCATACCGCTAGGTGGACGGTAGTGAGGATCAGCTTGTGGTCGTTATTGATTACCTCCTTGATGTGAAGTACCGGCTATAGCATTGGCTTCAACCGGACTACCATCGGTGGCGATCTGACAGTTGTAGTATGCATGAGGCCACCCAAGTAACATTGACCTCGACTTTCTTCACTTCACCATGTGATGGTGTCGTGTGAAAGTGATTTTCTTTGGTTAGCAAGAACCAAAGCTCGAACAATATCCGTGAGTTTGTCAATCTTAGCATCGGTGCTAGATGTACTCACGGAGATGAAATAGAAGGTCCCTGCATTAGATCGAGACCGATATGTCTTTGTTCGGAAAAGGCGGACTGGGACTTGTTTTCTATGATTTGCAAGGCTTCTTTTGTGGTCTTGCTCAGAAATTACCTCCAGGAGGCATTTAAAGAGTCTTGGTTAGTCCGGTTCAGACCATTGTAGAAAGTATCCATTTGCATTAACTCGGTAAAACCATGATGCGGACACTTTTGAGCAACTCTTTGTAACGATCCCATGCCTCCCGAATGATTCATCAAATCTTTGAGAGAATTTCATTATCTCATTTTTAAGACTTGTAGTTCGGGATGGAGGATAGAATTCGTTAACAAACTTAGTGACTAGATCCTCCCATGTCTCAATGGAACGAGGGGTTGTTTCTCGAGCGATTCAGGGCTTGTCCTCAGAGAGAATGGGAAGGAAGGTTTAATTGCTTCATGTGGGACATTCTTGTATTTGATGGTAGATGCAATCTTGTTAAACCATCGAATATGTGCATGAGGATCATCCCGCTCAAAACCATAAAATTGGCTTTGGGTTACAAGATTAAGCAACCGGTTTTGAGCTCAAAGGTATCGCCCACGATGGTTGGGATAACAATGGCATCTCCGTAACCCTCGATGGGTGCTTGGAGAAGCTCATTCATAGGCTTATCTTCCGCCATTACGACGGGGTGGTGGTGCTAGACGTTCCTCGACCACGGTGAAGGAGCGAACGTCCTCACGCTCACGAGGAATATTTGCAAGCTCGAGAAAGTGGACTTCAGAGTGGAAGAACGAGTCGCATGCACTAAGTATAAAATCGCTTTGAAAACAAATGCGAGGCAAAATGACAAATGAACTTAACCAATAATCACAAATGAAATGGCTTCTTTGAAAAGGTACACCAAATCACAAGGACACGAGGCAAGTTTTGATCTTTAAGATTGGGAACTTATTAATGTTCACACCCCGTTGGTAGATGTTCGCCTTGGTTTGCGGTGGTTGATTTTATGTATTTATTAAGTACCACCGAAAAGACGAGGTATGGATTTGTGCTAAGGGTTTAAAAACTTTTGGACAATATTTTTGGTATCGTCTCGTTTAACTAAATTGTATCTCTTTAAGAATCACCTTAAAGAAAATACAGGATAGAAAACGCTACTATTGTTTTGTTGTTTTATATTTTTGGTGTTGTTAACACTTTAGGAAAAGTTTACAAAAAAAGCATTTACAAAGGTGGTATATGTGCAAGAATGGATCGAAAATGCTTAGAACACGCTTCTGACCTCCCGGGCTAAAATTTGATTGGGTCCAAATCGTCAAGTTTATTACACAAATTAACCACTTGTGAATGGTCAACCGTAATAAAATTAAAACAGTCTAAAACCAATGCAATGAAGATCTAGAGGAGTATAGTGTTACCTCAGGTCGTTAAGTCCCACGGAGGATTAATGGTGTTCAACACTTTCAGATGTCGAATGATCACTAAGGATAATGATCAGTAAGGATTTTGATTGGAAATTACACTACTGATTGATTGGAATGTATTTTGATACAGAATTGTAAAGCACAACAATCAGATAAGACAAACGTAAATACGTACGTTTATTAAAAACTATGTAAATGTACAAAATAAAAAGTGAGATTTAAGAAATAAAAGACCTACAAATATGAAAATGATATTTTTACAATCCTAATAATAAAAGAAAATTATTGGAAAAAGAAAATTATTTTTATGACTATTTATTTAATTATTATTAATTAAAAACTATTTTAAACTATTTAATAATACTCTAAAATATAAGAAAATGTGAAATAAAGCTAGAAAAATGAAATTATGACTTAGAAAAATCTAAAATATTATAAAACTTATTTTAAAATTAAAAATATATTTTTTATGTTTTTTATCTATTTATTATTAATTAATTACTATTTAAAATACACTTAAATACAAGAAAATACAAAATTAACCTAGAAAAATAAAATTTTAACTCAGAAAAATCTAAAATATTAGAAAACTAATTTTAAAACTGAAAAGATATTTTTTATGCTTTTTATTTTATTTAATATTAATTATTTAATACTTTTAACTATTTTAAATTCTAATAAATACTAAACAAGCTAAGAAAATTATGAAACTTTTTCTAAAAATATCCTATGGTGACAGAAAGCTAAGAAAATTATAAAAACAGAAAGTGCTTAATAATAAGCTGAAAAGAAAAATTAAAAAGCTAATTTATATTAAATAAATGCTATCACTATTTTTAAAATGATGTTTTTGTGATTTTTCTTTTTGAAAACTATTTAACTACTGATATTAAGTAACTTTAATGAAAACAAAAATTTTACAACTTAAAAATAAGTCGTTTGAAAGCTAAAAGCTAAGCAGGTGAGCTTATTTGCTTATTTTGATGTTATTAAGCTCAAATAAGTTCCTGACTTGAAACAAAGATACAATAAGCTATAAACAAGCTAAATGAACTTAAATGAAGTGAAAAGAACAAGGAAACACACCGATAAGCTATATTAAGCCAATAAGCACTTATGCTAAACCAATCAAACAAACAAGCACAGATCATATCTAAAGGCAATTTTAGCTTATTAAATAAGTGAAAAGCTAAAACAAGGATCGAGGTGTCAAGATGAGTGGTGAGCTTTCCAAAAACAAAGTGTACAAGTTTTGACCAACTATTAAGCTTTGTGTGAGCTTGTGAAAGAAGCTTGTAAAACACTGATGGATGACTCAGTATGTACTGAGTGAATTGGGACAAACAAAAAGCAACTAGCAGCCTTATGAAATAAGCTATAGAGGTGAAAATAAGCACTAGACTAGAGAGACTAGAGAACAAGCATGCAATATTAGGCTAAAATCTAACTAACTTACACCAAATAAGCATAAAAAACACAGAGAAACACAAAGTGATAAGTAGTTCTACGTTGAAATGCCAAAATCAAGAAATAAGCTTACAAATTTATTCCAAGCTTATAAGCGAGAACCAAGGATCAGAACACTTCCTATAGCTTCCCGAAGCACTAAACCAAAGGGCAATCCAATATTTACCCCGCTCCGCCTTTGATCTTCATCCCATTGATTTTTATTTTTAACTAATTTTTTGTATTTTGGTAATTTTGAGTTTTATATCTAGAACGATTTTATGGTTTCTAAAAGCTTAGATAAGCTTTCTAGAGCTTATGTTGGCTTACTCACCCATAACAACAACTAACAACAACATTAACATAACATGAGATTTTTGAACTTAAAATTGCACAAACCTGAAATTGAAACTTAACACTTTGAAATTGATGTTCACAAAAGCTTTATTATACACTAAAGACTTGAAATACAAAGCTTAAAAGCTTAAACATACACGGAATTTAAAAACAACTAAAACAACATAAGCTAATTTTATTTTCTAGATATTCATCCACATTGCTTCCTTTTGCTTTATAAAGATCTTTTAGACTCACGACATCCACGATTGTTTCCACTTCATCTTGACCATTGAATCTTTCGTAATCATCATATTCGTCCATTTGGAGTTTTGGCGCCAAAAAGTCATGAAAGCGTGTTTTATGCATTTAAAGAATTTTGGGAGATTGTAGAGGTGGAAGGGTGGTTAAACAAGTGGTGAGGTGAGGTGGAAAGAGCAAGTGGAGAAAACCACTACGGTTTCGGTTTGCGAGCTTGGTGAGGAGAAGCATGTGCTTCCGGTTTTGGCGCGCGTTGACCGGTGTTTGACCGAGTTGATATTATTAAGTGGGGGTTCAAAATGGGTATATGACTGGGTCAAAATGATTTTTGACTGGCTCAAGGGGGTATAGGTCAAGGGTCAAGGGTCAAGATTGGGTTGGGCTTATATATGGGCCACTGGTTTGGGATTGTATATAAGGGTTAGGTTTGTTTGTTTAATATACAAGGACCAAAATTGCAATTTCGCAGTTAAGGGTCGAACTCGCCACTTTTCCAAACTTATCACAAGGACCAAACTTGCCAATATTTAATAGTACAAGGACCACATTTGATTATTTTCACTTTTTAAATATCCGAGGACTATTTTTGACATTTTTCAAAGTTTGAGGGACCAAAGTTGTAATTTTGCAATTTTAAACTTTGAAGGGTTTGTTTTGACAACTTTTGAATCCCATGGACCTTAAATGACATTTTGCTTAATTTTGATTTACAGGGGACTAGATTTGACAACTTTTGAAACTTGGGGACTAAACCGCCAATTATGCAAACTTGATACGTTTTCATTGATTTTGGTATTTTGCATTTAAAACACATAAAACACTTATTTGTGATATTTTCATCATTTGATGCATTTCGGTGTTTTCGGATGTTTTGGCATTCTAAACAAGATAAAAATGATGAGATTGCACACTCATCAATGAACATGATCAATTCGATATTCCATTTCCATCATCTAAAATACAATATTTGTCCAGGATTATTACCCAATTCACATCTAATGGTTCTAGACCATTGTATATCAAGATTGATGATAATGACTGAATAAAAAATGTATAATAACTTATTCGAAACAAATAAAACACATTGCTTACCAATTAGTAAAATCCCCAATTCTTTTCATAGGGTTAAGGTTGATGATAATGACTGAATCAAATATAAATCAACCAAAGATAGTTGACAGCCAAAATCATGAATCCTAAAACACAACCTGCAAAAAAAACAAAAACAAAAAGCCATAAGAAGAACATGATTAAAAAATATTAGTACCGAATCAAAACTCACATCATTAGTGACCACAATTCCTACATAAGAAAAAAAATATGAAACACATATTACAACAATTACAATCATCTCGTTGACATACACATATATAAAAAAATAAATCATAAGATACCCGTTGGTTTAGTTCGTCGGCATCCACCAGTGTCCAGTGACCACCCACAAACCATCCTTCCTATTCATAACCTGTTATACATTTAATCCAAGCAAAATTAGAATCTATTATCAAGGTGATTTCCCCCCTAAAAAAGTTATGGTTCTCATTAAACACAAATAAATAATAACATATTCAATCGAAATATATCATATGTATGGACCGAAACAAAATAATTGTAACGCAATTCATCATATAAGATTTTGAAAGTAGTAAATTTACCTCAGGCATCTTCTCCGGTTGTTAGGGTTGAATCATATTAAATTGATGTGGGCGTGTTTTGGGTCATTCAGTTACAAAGAAATTGAATGGGTTTAATGAGTTTCCAAATATGAAGGTGGAGGTGGAGCGTCTGAATAAGTTTTAGAACCTCACGTGCTTTTATCAAGTGGCTAATGGGTGAAGCGTTTTGAAATAAGGATTGTATAAAATTGGTGCATAAAGTAATTGTCTTTGTGTTTAAATAAGGTGAGGCGTTAAACCAATTTTTAATGCGTATTGGTCTTAAGAAGCTTGTCTAAAACTTATTTTATTATATATAATAGATAATAGATTCATTGGTACTGGATCAATTAAAAGGGAGTAAAGTTTGCAAATTGTAAAAAGTAATATCAGCCATTCGATCATAAATCAAGATCCGATCTAATTAATGAGTGAAATCTAGACAAAGGGGCATGTTGGTCATTTCAATAAAAATAATATTCGTTATTTCTCATCTCTTTCCTCTCTTTCTTTCCCATTCAGATCCCACTCACAGATGATGAAGTCGAACAAATTCTTCCGATCATCACTGCAACTGCACCCAACACCATAATGTTGCATTGAAAGTTAATGTTATTTCGTTTGTTGTTTTTTATGAGGAATATAAGAATCGATTGTAAAAGATAAACAATAAAGAACAACATTTTCTCTGAAGGTACGACTAGAAGAAAAAAGAAGATAAAAGAAAATTAAAAGATCTGTTTTTGCTTAGAAGATTTGAAAAAGACGAAAAGCAAACAGATTTTTGAGAATACATGAAAGAAAAGCAGGAAAAATAAGAGTTTGACACACATAGGACAAAAGAAAAAGAGATTGCGAATTACAAACCTGAGAAAACTTTAGAGAAGAAGAATTAAACCAAACAATTAAAGTACTCGTAATATATAAGGATATGCAAGAAAATTGAGAAGAATTAATGTAATGAGAGGTCACTTGCCCCTGATCTCTTTTCACATGGTCATATTTTTGTTTTATGAGATTTTGATAGTTGTGTCATGTGACATATAAAAGATTGTGCCTTTTATAAATTAAAGAAAAGTCAGAGATGATGATGCATTTTAAGAGAGAGAATAAGAAAAATGGTGTAAATGGTAGAGTCACATGTGAGTTGAGACTAAAAGAGTAGTTAAATGATATTTTAATAATTTATAATTTTCATAAGGTATATCATTTGTTCATAAGTTACATTGTTCACCATTTACATCACTTGTTTATCGGTATTTTTAAACAAATAGTGTTGTTCATCTGTTTAATAGAATAAAAAAATCACGTTAGGTAACAATCAATCTTGTTCATCAGTTAGTCTTTTTCATCAGTATTCTAAAAAAATGATTAGTAATTTTCATTAGTTCACTACTTATTTTTTATATTGTTCATCAGTTATTTTTTATAACATTCATCAATTATTTTTTAAAATGTTCAGCAGTTTTCAAAAAAATAATGTTCATCAGTTATTTTAAATATTTTTCAT
This sequence comes from Chrysanthemum lavandulifolium, assembly GCA_022545495.1. Classification (NCBI taxonomy): domain Eukaryota; kingdom Viridiplantae; phylum Streptophyta; class Magnoliopsida; order Asterales; family Asteraceae; genus Chrysanthemum; species Chrysanthemum lavandulifolium. The sequence goes on along the minus strand of CM040239.1, from coordinate 13,610,199 downwards.
CAGTTGTCTAAAAGAAATCGCAATGTTCATCTGTTAGTTGTTCATCGGTTCATCGATTAGTCTTGTTCATCAGTTAGTATTGTTCATCAATATAAAAAGTGATTCATCAGTTCTCTTAAATTTTGTTCATCAGTTGTCTAAAAGAAATCGCAATGTTCATCAGTTAGTTGTTCATCGGTTCATTGATTAGTCTTGTTCATCTCATAGTATTGTTCATCAATATAAAAAGTGATTCATCAGTTCTCTTAAATTTTGTTCATCAGTTGTCTAAAAGAAATCGCAATATTCATCTGTTAGTTGTTCATCGGTTCATCGATTAGTCTTATTCATCAGTTAGTATTGTTCATCAATATAAAAAGTGATTCATCAGTTCTCTTAAATTTTTGTTCATCAATTGTCTAAAAGAAATCGCAATGTTCATCTGTTAATTGTTCATCGGTTAGTTGTTCATCGGTTCATCGATTAGTCTTGTTCATCTGTTAGTATTGTTCATCAATATAAAAAGTGATTCATCAGTTCTCTTAAATTTTGTTCATCAGTTGTCTAAAAGAAACATAGTAGGGTTGGATCAGTTGGTAAACCCCTTGCCTCTCAACCGAGAGGTCGGGGTTCAATCCTCACTCCCTACAAAAGGTCGGAGGTCCTTTCTACCTTGGTAGAAGCTGAAGGCAGCCTCTACCTTAGGTAGGGGTAAGGCTATCTCAACCTCCCATACACCGGAAGCGGATTGGTACCCATTACCCGTGGAAGACGGCATTGGGCGCACTTTACTTTTTTTAGTTGTCTAAAAGAAATCGCAATGTTCATCTGTTAGTTGTTCATCGGTTCATCGATTAGTCTTGTTCATCATTTAGTATTGTTCATCAATATAAAAAGTTATTCATCAGTTCTCTTAAATTTTGTTCATCAGTTGTCTAAAGAAATCCTAATGTTCATCTGTTAATTGTTCATCGGTTCATCGATTAGTCGTGTTCATCAGTTAGTATTGTTCATCAATATAAAAAGTTATTCACCAGTTCTCTTAATTTTGTTCATCAGTTTATCCATATTAAAAAAAATCATAATGTTCATCAGTTGTCGAAAAAGCATAATGTTCATCAGTTATGGTCATAATGTTCATCAGTTTATCATTTGGTTGTTTATCAGTTAAAAAATTAAAAATAACAAAAATAACAAAAGATGCATTTTGGTATACCAATTGGTGCATTTAAATGTACTTTTATAAGAAAAATCTTTTTTAAGCATTTTATCAAACACTTTGTATGCACAAAATATGACTAAGACGACATCATTAACGTGCAATATCTCACTCATATCATATCCGATTGGAGCGATTCAAATTTCTGGGTAAAGAATGGTCAAAAGCCTACAATTTCCATGTTTTAAGTTTTGTACAATTCGACTTTTAAAATAGTCGAAATTAGAGCCGAAAATGCCGAAAATTTCAATAAAAGCTTCCCACTTAAAAAGTTGCAAAAAAGTTGCGATTTATATATCAAAAAGCATGCCAAATTAAAGAGAATCAAATTTGAAAAATTATGGTGAAATCGGTTTTTTATAAAAGTTTGTCGTTTGAAAGTTATTTACGTTTAAAGTTTTGGGGTGAAATACAAAAACATGTTGAAAGGACCAAAATGCCCCTAATGTAATTGATAAGAAAAAAAAAAAAAAGATTGGATGGTGGACACATGACACTCAATAATTGGCTTTCTACACTTTTTAATTTCTTTTACTTTGCAAGGGATCACAACTCTTCATTCATTTTATAACTTTATAAGTAAAAGTATTTTGGTCTAACAATATTATTCAAATTTAGAATTTTTTAATTTGAAGTAAATTTATTTTCTCTTTATATGTAATATGGATGCTATAATTATTTAAACTTCAAATGAATAACATTATACCATCATATAAAATCTTCATGCAAAATTGAGCTGTTATTCGTAAAATCATATCATGAAAATTTCCTTGCTTTTGATAAGGGTCATTTTTTAACAATCAATTCCTACACTAATAATTCGCCTTTTACAATAAAAGATATCGTGATAATCCATAGCTACAGTCAAGTCAAAAATTTGTAATAGCAAAATAAACATCATGGAAACTCCTAGATATGACATACACGTGATAACAAAAGAAAAATCTTTAGCATAGTTAACTAAAATTATATCTCGAGCTCAAAAGATAAAATTATATATTTATCTTGATATCAACATAAGTATCCTTCTTTAGACACAATTATCACATAAATTCTTATAATGTTGATAAACGAGTAAGCACGTATATATCACACTTCCTTACGGGTATGAGAATTATTAAAATATAAAATTCAATGGGTTTAAGATTCATTTTCATATTATTAACGAATCTAAGGGGTGTTTTTGTATAAGAAAGTGATTTGCATTTTGTATTTTCTTATTTTCACTCTCTAATGTAAAGTCGGTTATAGCAGGATTTCAGTATTGTATAAGTGTTTAATGTATATATTAAAGTTTCTTAACCAATAGTTGATGTGTGTAAATCAATTCCATTTTGTATATGATGGATGTTAAAATATAGTTTTTGATGAGTTTAGGGACAATTTTTAATCATTAAACTTATGTAGATATTTATTACAGTAGCATTTTTTTTCTTTCGTTTTAGTAAAATGTGAAAACTGAAGGAGGCTTACAGGTGGGTTTTTTTATTTTTGAAAAGAACAAAAGCTTAGTATACTAATTTGCAAGTTGGCAAATGTTGATGATAATTTGCAAGTTGGCAAATATATACTCCGTACTACATATATTGGATAATTGATTGTAAATATATACAAGTTGTCATTTTTTATTATGTTGAGTAACATTCTTTTTTTTCTATTAAATGTGCAGAAGTTGCTAATTATCCTATTGTGTGTACTAAATGACTTGATTAACTAAAAAGGATGACATGACACTTATGTTGAAAAAAATTTCAAAATGGATGCTTATGTTTGAAAAAATTTTGAACGGTTAGATGATTCAAAATTTATGTGATCGTCCCTATGGTTTGTCGGATTTAACCAAACTAGTCCTTTAAAAGAAAAGTTAACGGATCCTCTCCTTATCGTTTTTACCCGTATCGGGTTTGTTTCTTTTTTTTAATAGCGTTAATTGGTATTTCTAATGATGATAAAGTAGGAACGATTTATATCTTATAAATGTTGTTTTTTTTTTTTTTTTTTAAATTACACTGCATAAATTGTCCTCAACGTTTCGCCAAATTAGAGGTGTCATCCTAAGTAGTTTGAAAGTGCAAAGATCGTCCTTTTTTCAAACTTGTTTGCAAATTTTGGTCTCTAGGACGAAACCTGCAATTCGGCCAAACCTTAGGGACGATTTTTGGTCCTTATTTAGGATCAAAATTTGCAAAAAAGTTTAAAAGAAGGATGATCTTTGCACTTTCAAACTATTTAGGACGAAACCTGCAATTTGACCAAACCTTAGAAATAATTTATGCAAGTTATTCTTTTTTAAATGCATCAGCAATACATGAAAGAACGGCCATTTTATAGCCCATTTTCAAATTCTTAATACATTCTTGAAATTTACTTTACATTGCCTTCATATATTTCTATTCGCAAAGAATTGTTGGAGCTTATAGAATACATAAATGTAATAAAGATGGTTTCACAAAAAGCTTCAAATACTTAGTAATATGAATCAGAAAACCGAATTCGCCAAAAGCTACAAACCAACCAACCAAACAAAAAAAGCTAGGATTTACATGAAACCTATGGATATTTTGTGCTTTCAAGTTTCACTAGCAGGGTACCCGCGCGTTGCAGCAGCAGGTACCTTGAAATAAAATTTTCCGGTGAATCATGTATTTAGTTTATTATGTTCTTTTTGATAATAAATTTACGGATATCAAGATATTTGTTTATCCCGTTCCTGTTCAGGCTCGAGCCCGTTTGACCCGTGCCCGCTTGGCCGATGCCCGTTCGGATTTGAATATTTGTATAATGTGTTTTATTATTTATATTAGTGACATTTACAAATTTTGTTTTAGTAGGTTATACAATATGCTTGATAATTTTTTTGAGTAGTATTATGTATTTATTTGAATATTTGGACTGCTCTGTTTCGTTAATAGGCAAGTAGGTTTGATATAGTAATTCTTATATGAGTAAGAAATTTTTTTTCTATATCATTTTTTATTAAGTGTTTTTGTAGAGATTTTGGATCATATTATATGTGGCCCCGATGCCCAATTCAGATATTTTTTGTTGATAACTGCCGCTTCGATCGAGCTTTAAACTACTACTTATGGCTTCGGTCGAGAAAGGTATGGGTCGTATGATAGTTTTAGGTCAGTATATTGCGGGTGTTACAATGTTGTTATAGTAAACGTCCATGTCATGTCCCTTGATTAAACCGGCAGAACCTAAAAAGCACAAAACGAACCGTAATTGCCAAGAAAATTGATTTCATGAAAGTTATGTGTATTTACACTTGTTTTTATCAGAAAAATTATTTCGTGAACAATGGTGCAAGTTTCGTAATTTTTCAAGTCCGTTTGATACGTCAAATGGCTCTTAGAATGTGTTTTTATGAAAAGTTCATCCATCTTGGCAAGTTTAGTCCCTCCACCCCTATTTTCACTACTAGCCTTTGAGTTTTATTTGCACATGTTTGGTCCCTTAAACTTTTATAAAACAAAATTTTTATCTCATTTATTTCTTTCTCACTCTCTCTCTTAAACACACACATATAACACACTCTTTCTCTCCTCTCTCACCCCTCACCGCCGGCCACTCCCACCTCCGGCCAACCACCGCCACTTCCGGCCACCACCGTCGCGGAATATTTTCCGACAATATTTTTTAGCGAATCAATAGATCGGCCCGCTTCTTCATTTCGGAGCTTCTCGCCGTGAATCGCCACGAACACCCCATGCGCCACCACCACCATTGGTTCACCACCGCCGCCACCATAGCCCCTCCCTTCGCTTTTCTCTTTGTTAAAACCCGTGTCGCCCGAAAACATAGGCGAAACAACCACCGCTGTTCGCCATGTTGCGGAGAATATCGCGTGTAACCACCATCACCATCGTCCGCCGGATAGTGCATCCATGTCTTGAGAAAAACCACGTTTTTTTTTTGGTTATATGGGTTGATACTTTATTTTTGGGATTTAGGTATTTAGATTGTACTTTTGTTTTTAATTTGTGAAGTTGTAAATAGAATGAGGAAAAAATAGATTGAATTGAAAACTGTGTTTAAAAGAGAGCAGAAGAAAGAAATAAAAAAAAATAATTAAAAAAAAATATATTAATGGTACTTCGTATAATAGAGGGAGAATGGGACCGACGAAATAATAGAAGGAGAATGGGGTGCATTAATGTGCATTAATCTTTTCCCATATGTGTATCAATGTGTTGTATATAATGCATATGTGGTTGTAAGTCTGAATTTTTGTGCTTTAATGTGTTGTACATCATGCTTTATTGCTTTCAAGTCTGAAAATTAATTAGGAGAGAGAGTGGTTTGTGCATTATAAGTAGTAGTGATTAATTTATTCTAATATGCAGGAGGCGAAAGCAACCCGTAGGACCGCATTCCCATGTTACAAAATAGGGCCAACCAAAAACCACTTGCTCCTCGTCTTTCTTGTACATGCATGACTCCTTTCTTCACAAGGACTCTCGTTCTTCAAATGGCATCCCTCAATGCACAATCAATGTTCATTCTTTATCTGAAAAGACACCACCAAATTGTTCATTTTTTTACCCGAAGATATAAGAAAACCGGACCCACAAATTGAAAAGTAGGAGGAGAGACTAACATCTACAAAACATAGCAATGACTGAAACAATTTTTGGCATTGCTCACACCACATCATGGGAATAATACGACTACCCAAACCCAAAACCTTCACTAGCTTCATGGATCGCAAGTAGTAACCGTTCTTGCAGCTGTTCTTTTGATGTGTATTCAGGAAGATCTAATTGATTGAAGCTGAGAATAAAATGGCAAACAAATAGTGAGTTAAGAATGTAAGATCCAGATGGCAAAATGACTAAAAAGCACTAACCATGTATGAGCTGATGGCAGCCTCTCAGGCACTCCATAAGCTTTGTGAATTTGGAATCTTTGTGGACCCGATATACCTTGCAATGCTTTAAAACCTTCTAATGGAACCTAAGATAAACATACACAAGTCAAACATGAACTGAAGGGATGGGTGTTTGGGAATTAAAGATGAGGAGTTGCATAAGAAGATTGATGAAGCTAATGATAATGAAATAAAAATTGACATTTTCTTTTTTATAAATTGTTTGGGTTAACTTGCAGGTGTAGTGAAGGTGAAAGAGCGAGTGAGATAACGGTGTAATGAAGAGATTGAACAGGGTTTTTAGATATTTGGTTTATGGGCTAGTTTTATGGGTCTTGTCAAGAGGATTTGTTGGCCTATTATGTATGGTGTCTAGTGGCCCAACTGGATTTATGTCTTTTGGGCAGTTGACAACCGGATCATTATAAACAGACACAGGAATCGAAAATCAAAATCAAATCGAACCGAATTAAATATTCGGTTTTGGGTTTAGATGTGATTGTAAAAGTGAAAGCCGACCGAATTCACATAAGTATATACATATTTCTTTTGTTTATGTATATATATAAAAAAATCTTTTATACTATAAATATAACATTTTTTAAAGTTGATTTTTTTGGTTTGATTTTTTCCCCTAAAAATATATATAGTTAAGTGAATAAGTAATTAGGACTATCTAATTTGGGTATTTAGATTCGGTTTAATTTAATTTGAACTCGGTTCGGTTGGTTTTCGGTTTCATCTAGAAACTTTTTTAATCAAACCGAATAAACTGAACAACCTGATAACCGAACCGATGAAGACCTCTAGACACATGATTTCCAAAAACTCGTTCTTAGTGTGTAGGTGCACCTCGGGAAACACTCCCTACCACAAGGAATCCCTCACCATTTATTTGGGAAAACGTGCAAGCATGAAAAGTTTTCCCTAATGGTATTAGAGTCCCACATGTGTTGAAAGAGAGAAATTGTCATTTTATTTTGTGTGAGTGTATATTATGTGTGGATATGTGTTAAGGGTATTTTTTAATAATAAAAGAATGTTCAAGTAAAAATAGATAAGGTGTTGCAGGTGTCAATAGGGTCAGGATGTCTGGTTGACCCGACCCAAACCCGACAAGGCTTATAGCGTCGGGTTTAATCGGGTTGAAAAATCTTATCGGTTTATTTTCATACGAACCTGATAGCCCAATATTGTTATCGGGTCTGGTTAAGGTTGAGTTATTTTATTATCGGGTTGTCAGTGTCAGATCAACCCGATAAGACCCAAAAAAATATCATATAATAAAGGTTAGAAACTTTTAGTTAGTCGATCAGTTAAAACTTTTTTGATATAGCTTTGTTTTTTCCACATTAAGTTGGTGTTTTTAAAGTTTTAGACTACTGATGTGCTTGGTTGTTTGATTAGGCTATATTGTTATTTTCTTTTAAGTATATTTGATATTAGTTCTACATGTTCAACAACTACTGCCGCTGTAATTATACTATATTAAAAAGGCAGTTTTGCTACTATTCAAAGCATTATAGCACAACAGTGCTTTGAATAGTAAAATTAAATTTTTATCAATTTTTATTTTAGACCTTGAGGTTATTGATCCATTGCAGAGTTAGTCCCTAACGACAAACTTTGCAAAATGCCGATAACTTTAGGGATTTTTTCCGTAAAAAATCATACTATTTACAGAAACACTTTACAAAAATAGTACTTGCGGTTATCGACATTTTGCATATTTAGTCCTTAATAACAAAATTATTTTTTTAAAATCGTCGAATTTAAATTAACACAGCATTCCCGCAGCAACGCGTGGATATCCCGCTGGTTTATTTTACAACATACCCGGGCCTAATAAACATGAAACGTCTTTATTTTGGGTGGAACTAGCTAGTATTTTTGTTAGGCTATGATTGTTTTTTTCTTTTTTTTTTCCGCAAGCCTATTGCTAGTTTGCTACCAATTCCCTTATACATTTCTTTTGGTGTAATTTTCTATCGTGGTGAATTAATTATAGCAACCTGATAACCCGAATCAACCCGAACCTGATAACCCGATAGATTTATAAGATCGGGTTACGGCTCACTATTTCTCATTTAAAAACTCGAATCACCTTGACTCGATAACACTCCTAGCCACAAGCATAGGGGGAAAGAGATAAAAATTAATAAAGCGGTCATGTGAATCTAACGTGGCTAAGTAAAATCCTCAACCACACCATTCACCTTTAAGGGTGGGGTGTGGTGACGGGTTTTCCTTCGTCACGTCAAACTCAAGTTTTGTCTCTCCTTAAAATTTTTATATATATATATATATATATTTTATATTATTATTATTATTATTATTATTATTAAAACTCTTCTTCAACCCTCACAACACTTACTTTTTCTTCACCTCAACCCTTTTTATTTTTTATCATTTAAAAATACCCAACACATATTATAAGTAACATTTTCAGTAGAAATATAGCTTTTCATTAACCGTTCATGAACGGAGCAAACTTTTATCGAGAACCACAAGTTTAATGGATCTTTTACCACACCTTCACACATATAGCTTTTTATCTTACATAAAAGAAAACACACACATACTAAGATCTGGTTAAATATGGGGAAAGAGGGTATTAAGTATTAACAAATAGTAACCCTTGTTTATTTATCCTTTTATCTAATAAAACAAAATCCTTAGTGGGAATTTTTCATTTCAAAAAAATCAATTCATGCCTTATTTGGTAATATTTTATTAATTATTATTTATTTATTTTAAAGATTTTTAATTAAAAAATATAAGTATTTCTTTATTTAGCCAAAATTTATAAAAATTCGTAAGTGGCAAGATTACTACTTTTGCTTCGTGGCTTCTAAGGTAAATGATTTATCGTTTTGTGTAATTTTTTTCACTGTTAACTATGGTTTAGGACTAAAATTTGAGCTGGAACTTATACATGATTAGGTATTTATAGGTTAATAGGATAATTTCTTGTGTAATGAATGATGGCTTTGTGTTTGAAATTTGAGTATTTTCATAAAAAATATCAAAATTAGGTTGTGTGAGTTTTATAGTAAAGGCTTGAATAGATAGTGTCACACTAGAAGCCACCCAATATTTTTATTCATTTGATTAGCTTAAATAGTGATATGTCACTATTTTGATTTAGTGGGTTACATAGCATGTCATTTGTGCAACTAAAGGGTTCCTCATGTAGAGACCCATGACACCTCAATTGATTTCCTTTGATGCCAAGGATGTAAGAAAACAATTTTCAGGTTTCATAGAATTGACACAACAGTGTGCACAAGGTACATCGTTCATATATGAATTGGTAACCAACTCATCTCACCCATCTAAGATTTACTTACAAAGCTCATTTGTATTATTTTAGAGGTGGGCTTATCAAATTTTCATTAAAGTGGCATTATGCATTCAAATATCCTAATAAACTTTGCCACTTTGGCGGCTTTTGCCCCATTCTTAATTGTGTGGTTTGTTAAAAATAAAAGTACGTATTTTGAGGAGAATTTCCTGGGTATCACATAATTTTAATCCTTTTAGCATCTTATATGTTAATTACCTTGGTATTGCTGCACAAATGAAGCTATCCTATCTCAACGAACAAAACAAACATAAAGCGAAAGAGTTGAAAGATGTTAGTGGTTCATTTAAAGGCAAAGCTGTGATTGATATGATGAAAAGGTAAGACGAGAGTGATCAATTTATGTTGCAATAGAGTCAAGAGGAGGATGTTTTAGTTTGGAAGATTAAGTTAATAATTTAAGCAGTCACATGGATAACATTGGTTTCGACAGGGATGCTGACATCAAATGTCTGTCAACTTCCAGTGGATAAAGGCTTTGATTGGGACATTTTCATCTTCTCAAGTTCAGGTAATTGTCTATGTTTTTATGAGTCTCTTTATTTGGCTAAACTATCAAATAATCAATAGATCAAATATGATCACATAAATAATTAACAGGTTTATTTATGATTTCAAAAAAATATATTGTTACAATATCTCATTATTAATCTGTAAATAAATAAACTTACTTTCATAATGGGTATGCATGCATCAAAACTTAATATGTGCTTGACCCATTCAACCCGAAGGCAAGTCCTGTTCTTAGTAATAGTTTTAGTTTAACCTGTATGGGATTATAAATGAAACCAATTGCCTGATTCAAAAGTTGATGGTTTGAAATGGATCATGTATGTAATCCCTTTAAATTTGAAACATCTAAAATCATTTTGTTCTTATCGTAGGTTCTGTACACATTTGACATTTATGGACTAATTGTCCTAAAACTCTACTCAGTCAAACTTCACAATCTAAAGTATTTTGTCAAGAATTATAGCGCCTGATGTATTAGAAGAAGCATTACTCCCCCTTTTATCCATTGGACCCATACTTTGTAATCTGATGCATACATGTGTTTATCTTGGTGCCTTCGTACGAAAATTGCTATGTGTGGTTTTCAAAGTTAGGTGATTGATAGCATTTGTGTCTTCCCTGAACAAGATAATCACTTATGATTTGTGTAATGAATTGGACATAGTAATTAACTTTGTTTTGGTAATTTGTTTGAAGTATGTTTACATTATCTCTGTAAATGTGTGTTGGGGATTTCAAAACTAGTTCGTTGATTAGTATATTTATCTTCTTTTAAAAAATTAGCACTTGATAAATATTTGGAAATGTGTAACGGCTTGGACAACATAACTGTTTTCTTTGGTCGAACTTTTATTGCAGTTATATTTTTTGTCATCTTAGAAGTTAAGTGAGCCCAAATGAGGCAACACGAAGGCCGGTAAAATATCAAGTCGAAGAAGCATTTATAACGTTTGGATCAAAGCATTTTTGAATCAAAGAAGAAAGATGATGATACTAATTGGGTTATGAGATTAACTGATGTTCTATTGTTAGGGCTCATAGGTAGATGAGTTTACATTGTGTTATTTTTTGTTATGATATATGCATTATTTCTTCCATTTTCTCATCGGAAAGTGTTTGTGATGGCCAACTTTATTTCATTTTTTATCAACATCGAACTTACAATCATTGGTTGAAATGAGATTGTTGTAAAATAAAAAGAGAAAGATAATATTAACTCTTATGTATGATTAGAGAAACCACTTATCTGCTACCTGTGAATGTACATGTTGATCCATGGATGAATGGGTGAAGATGAGGCATTTGTCATAAATAAACAAATGAGTGACTTAAACATAGGATTCCAAGCTACATATTGACACAGTACCGTTCTTTTTAATCCATAGTTATACACGTCTTTAACTCTTTATTTATGTAATATACTTCTATGTTATTATGCCATTCTTTTTAATCCATAGTTTTACGTCTTTGACTCTATATTTATGTAATACTTCAATGTTATTATGTCATACATGGTTCATTTTTTGAGTTTCTACAGGAGAAAAGCAACTACAAAAAACTGTATGGAATTGCAAAGAAGGCTTGCCGACGAGAATACCATGTCACAACCCACGTGACCTATATCACAAGCTTTATAATGTATCATGATTAATGGATTTAGATTCTTGAATTCTCAAAATAAACCTTTGGAAACCTCTTGAATTGTCAGAGCCCATTTGATTCATATGTGGTATTTGGGTAAAATTTTCAGGATGATGTTATGAGATTAGCTTTGAGTCCTTTAAATGTTAGGGGCGGATAATAGGGTTGGGTATGAATGGGCCTTTGGTGCTTGCAGGTGGTTGAGTATCATTTACTTGCAAAAAAAAAATCACTTTTTGTTAACCTATTTACTTACGACCACATATGACGTAGATTTCAATTACTACTTGCATAAAAAACTGTTAAAACATCAACTTGCAAAAACGGTTATTGTATCTTATGGTTATTATAACAAAAACAATTATAATATGCATCTACTTGCAAAAAAAAGAAAGAAAGAAAGATGTTTTAACGGATGTTGATGCAAGTAGTAATAGAAATCTACGTCATTTGTTGTCGTAAGTAAATAGGTTAGTACGTATATGTTATAAGAGAAAAGTTGATATAACTCATATTATATAGAACCAATGAACCAATCATACCACTCATTTTTTAATTAAAATATAAAAATAAACTTTCACCCTTTTATAAAATTAAATATCTCACAAACCATTAATCGTTACGTCGAAAAATCATACAATCTCGACGAATTAAATTATCTTCTATGATACGCATTATTATATACTGACGAACTTTTTTAAAAAATTTCGCCCAGGAAAAATCATCACGTGATTTCTTAAAATCATACGTGATTTGATTTTACGAATCAAATGTGATTTTTAAAATCACATGTACAAATCACATGTGATTTTACAAATCACACGTGATTTTTCCGACTAACTTTAAAAAAAAAAAAGTTAAGTCAAAAGTATATAACAACGCATATCTATAGAAAGATAATTTAATTCTCGCCACGATCATGTATTTTCAGAACGAAGATTTACCGTTGCAAAGATATGTTGTTTTAAAAAAATGGAAATAAAAAATTGGATGAATGTGATTGGTTAATTGGTTCTATGACAAATTTGAGTTCTATATGGATCTCAACTCTATGTTATAACCGTTATATGCTTATTGTTTCTTGATGAACTAGATAAGACTACATGTCTATACTGAGGATGCTTAGCATTGATAATTAAAAGTGCTTTATCTGCTTATTGTGTTTAGGGTTCTTGGGACTACATAGAAACTCTTTTGAGTGTTTGGAACTTTGGATACCCGGCTATGTTGATCCCGAATTTGTTTTTTATTAGATAGAAATACATTATTGAAAATTTTAGAAAAAACCCCGTGCGTGCACGGGCATTATAACTAGTAACTATCTATATTAAAACATGTTTGGATATCTAAAATTACTAAACTACTAAATACTGTGCGTACACATAAGTCGTTACACTTCCCAACTCATGTTACCAATTGTTTCTTATATCGTAAAAGACTAAAAGTAGTAGTTAACACCAAGGTTTTTAAGATCGGGATCTTACCTAGAATCGTTTTCGTCTTTGCAAGATCGTGACCGTAAGATTGGATTGGGATCCTAAGATCCTACAATAATAACATTTTTCAATGATCTTTGTAATATTATTCAAATCTACAAATTATTATATACAACGAAATTATATGAATGTTTCATGGACATGTTGTCTTGAATTATGAAAGGTTTTTATAACTTGTGCCATAAGAGAACAAGTTAGGCACACAAAAAATACATAAAGACCCACATAAAAGTACACTTGTCTATACTTTTATGTGAATCCCTATATACTTTTACGTGTGTCCTAACATACTTTTGGTGTATTTAGCTTGTGCATTAAGGGCACAAGTTAGAAAAACTCAATTATGAATATGGAATGTTTAAGAAGAATCACATGTAGTTTTTTTAATTGTACAAAAATATAGACGTTAAATTTGTAGTTTTTTAGTTTGTGGTTCAAGAAAAAAGTAAGATCAGATCAGAGTAGATCCTATGGTCAAGATTGGGATACTATAACATCTTAAGCTTGAGATTAAGATTGAGATTGAGACAAAACAAGTTGTGTTACACTATTACTTCACCTGACAACGCAATGTTACTTCACTACCTTTACTCCCTTTTACTTTACTTCACTTTCACTACGTTTCATCCCTTTTACTTCACTTTAAGTAACTAATACACAATAATATTACATAAATCTTTGTGAAGATATCTTTAAAAATTTTGGGGACTTTGCATATATATCCTCCCAAAATGCAAAATTGCATATATATATATATATATATATATATATATATATATATATATATATATATATATATATATATATATATATATATATATATATATATATATATATCCTAAGCATGCAAAAAATCAGTAGTTTTCTCCTTCTGCATTTTCACAAGATGGATCATTTGCGTGAAACAGAAAGCCAAATATGATGGTTTTGATAAGTAAATCAAATATGATAGGAAGTCCGCAGAATATCATATTTACTCGTAGGTAATTTGTATGCTGAATAAGTCACCGGTTATTAAGATAAATAGTGTGTTTGCTTATATAGTTTAAAAATGTTATTTGCTGTCAACAAAGTAATAGAGCAAAAGTGATCCAAAGAAACTAAAAGAGCTTTTATGCATGAGAGGTATATTCTTTGGTCCTTTGAATGTGTTCAAATATGACTAAATAGTTGTAAATATCTTTCTAACGTAATATTAAAGCAATGGTGCGAATAAGTTATATGCATTAGCATATGCTAACCTCCCAATTTGCATAACATAATCGATCTTATGCAGTTAAACATGGTCACTCTCCATGACCAAATTGGTATGAGGAGTTATAGGCGAGCTATACCTAGGTTAGTAATCAAGTCATTTATTTTGTTATGAACCGATTTGTTAGTATAAATCAAGATATGTCACTGTTTTATTTATTTATAAGATTACTGTGTTTTAAGTCACATCTAATTGGAGTGCAACATAACCTAAAGAGGTTGAAAGTTTGGCGAGGAAGTTCTTACATAGCATGTACAAGGTTACCATTCGGAATCCTTATGATTACCCAAGAACAATAAATCATCTATTTCTTACTATACTTTTCTGTCTCTTTGAAAAAAATATAGGTCGTATAAATGGGATTTGTAGGAATTTGTAAGAATTTGTTGTGAGGATCAGGTATACATGCATGTAAAAAAAAGTCCCAACTAATGAGTTGATTATATAACTATCTAATATCATTTATTGTTGTCACAAGATGTTATATTTAATTATTTATAGTTGTAAATGCAATCTTTCAATACTTCATTCAGGGAACATTTGACATGGTGGGTACCAAGATGCAAGAAATATAGGCCTACCTTTTTTCCAATTCAAAAGGAGTAAGAAACAACACTACCAACGTGTTGTACAAAGTTCTTAATAGGCTTTGAATGTAACAATGTTTACTTCCAACGTGGTGTACAAAGTTCTTAATAGGCTTTGAATGTAACAATGTTTACTTTATATTGTTGCTATAATCTTTCATAAAACAGATTCACATTTGAGTATTATTAACTTAACAATCATTTTTAGGTTTTTGATTGTTTACATTATCATTTATCATTATCAAGAAACATGAGTTTAATTACCATCCCAGGGCTTACTGTAAGCTAAATATATATATATATATATATCCCAAGACGCAAAAAACTATCAGACATGTCATAAAAACATCAGATAAAATATATATATATATATATATATATATATATATATATATATATATATATATATATATATATATATATATATATATATATATATATATATATATATATATATATTTTGCCAAAATTTTATATAGTTTGCAACCCGTCCTTGTTCTTGCACAAAACACACTTAAATAGATGGATTTTCTATCTCTTGAAAATATTATTTGCCGCAAGAAGTGGTTTCTAAGGCCGAAAATATGGAGGAAAGTGTTGGAAAGATGGACGGTCCCTTCAAAAGGTTCAAATTGTTTTGAAAAGGTCCATTAAAGGCTAAAGAAAAAAAATGGGGTTTTCAGAGGGTTCGAACCAAATCTCATTATCATCATCTCAATCTCAATCTCAAAACCATGTAGCAGAATCATCAAGGGCCATTGTTATTTCTCATTCATGGAATATTTCTTCATCATTAAGAGGAGAAGGAGAACAAAGTATCGAATCTGTATCTGGGGATGTTAAAAATCAAGATGATGACGTCAGCAATTCTTGGGATTTTTTGGTCCGACATGTAAAAAAGTCTTGGGATTATTGGATGAAATCTTTATCTCATCTACTTAACTAATGGTATACCCAAACTTTATCTTTTTTTTTTTTTTTTTTTTTTGAATTTTAAATTTGTTTTAGCCTAATAAGATTAATGCCATATACTAGTACTAGGTTAATTTCTGCGATGTTGGTATGTAGAGTGATTAGCTGCGGACCGACCATGTTTAACAAAACAAAACTTTATTCGTGGACCTTAGTACTATGCTCAACTTTTTGTTAACCTAAGATTAATGTCATAGACTTGTACTAGGAGTGATTTTCCATAAATTAGTTTAGCTTTAGTTTGTATGTGGACCTTGTTTAACAAAACAAAAGGTTAATAGTCTCACATTGGTATAGGTGAGAAACTTGAGCGTTTAAAAATGTTAGCCTAACATTACTGTCATAGACTAGTACTAGGAGCGATTTGCCTTAGTGTAGTTTAGGTTTAATTTGTGCGATTTTGGTATGTAGAATAATTGGCAGTGGAGCTTGTTTAACAAAAGATTATGGTAACAATCTGTCCCACATTATTATGGGAGAAGAAAAAATTTGAGTGTCGTGTAAGTCTGAATAGACGTTCAATTCCTTCTAAGTGCAAACAACTCTAAAGTGGCCAACCTAACCTTCCGAGGGCTTTACCTGGTTTGAGTATGTGTGGCGGTGGGCTCTAATCTTGTGAATTAGTGGGCCAAACATTAAGTAAGGTTAAAAATGAATAGCACACGGGTGAACTTGAAAAGGAGGTGATCGAAATAGTGTTGTCTAACCTATTTTTGCTAAGAGAAATTTCTATCTGATGATGTTTATGGGTCATTGATGCTTGTAAGTTCAACATGATTGTTGATTACTTGTCTAGTTTTAGTATGTATGTTTACATATGATTGATGTTAATTGAATTATGATTTGAATGTCAGTGTGGTTGATGTTTAAATAGTGATTGGATAACGTTAGTTACTACTAATATAAAGGACCACAGGATGTTCTCCCAAAAGAGACATGTAATGTAAAGCATAATAGGGCCCTTTCCCAAGGACCTAATCCCAGGCTATGAGCACCTATTCCAATCACCTTTAGCCAAGAGCTAGAAATGAACCCAAGACTTATTTCTCCAAAAGGCCATGTTTGCGGGAAAACCCTGACCACACGATGTTAATGGTGTTTAGTTACTACATTGCCTTCTGTCTATTATTTGGTTTCTAATGTCAATTGTCAAATGAAATGGTGGGCGAAGTGTAAGGGTCCTTAAGATGTGTGGATGCAATATAAGAGAGACTTGTAATGTAAAGCATAATAGAGCCCTCTAAACTGTCATACCACTGCTTTTTGGGGCAGCAGTAGGGTCATGCACACAGGTGAAGATGACCTTGTATGCATGGTTTTTTAGGGGGACTTTCTTGTATCAAACTAGGAACACATGCACGCCAGCACATGTATGTATGTATGTAAGTATCAATATGCCGTAATGAAGACCTTATATGGAAGCGTGTCAAGTTTGGCTTACGCCGTCATAACCTATTTTAAAGAATTTTGCTAGAACCAGAAAATGTTTACATACAAATATCCACAAAATGAAGTGTACAAATTGATTTGCCATGAAACAAAGAGTTAGTGGAGAAAGAAAGTAATAATTGGTCCGAGTGACATTTCTGATATTCTAAAGTCTCATTTCGTCTGACCATATGTTAACTTGAATATTTTACTTTTAAAAGCTACTAGAATCAACTGTATTCCATCTAAGTAATAAAGTAATAAGCTTGTAAGTACCACGGATGCATTTTTTTTTTAAATGTTAAACTGGAACAAATCATGCACATAACACATAAAATTTGACTTTTAGGTATCGGTTTGGTTTTATGTGTGCTGATTTAAAATTTGTTTGATCCCACCCATGCCATAAGCCGATTTTTTGGTCTGGTGTGCGGCTGTATGCTCCACCAAATTGTTGCTAGGCAGCTCACTAACTAGGCTTCTGCAACATGTAAATAATATATATGTATGCTCCTGTTAGATCCATATGGGTGTGACTTGAACATTTAAGGTTCTCATATCTTGCTTCTGTGACCATCACTCATATCTCTTAGTTTATAATGACTAGGTTCAACAACTCGAACAGAGCTATACATATTCCTAGTTTCCATCTCGGAAACATGTCCGCTCACCTCAAAAGTCTTACTTATAGTGTGAGGCCAAACCGCCAAAGTTTATTCTCGCTAGCTCCAGGTTTTTTTTTTTTTTTTTTTTTTTTTTGGATGTTGCAGTATAATGGTAATTAACTATTGTCTATATATGGTGCATACTTTCATGAAAGATGTTTAATCACAATGCTTGACCACATGCCCAGATCATGCATTTGGCGACTTAAGGACTTAGACAGTATAATGGTAATTGCTGCCTCGGGAATCACAAATGACATGCTTGACAGTTTAATGGCCCTTAAGGACTTAGACGGTGTTCCATGATTGCCCCCACTAAGCACAATTGAGGATATGCGTTATGAAAAGAACACCCGTAAGTCCACAAGAGCTGACATAGAGCGACAGAAGCAAGAGGAAATTGCCAATGCACGCGTTAGACAGGTTGATAGTCAGGGTAGGGCTTATGGGACTGGAAAAAGGAAATGTAGTATTGCCCGTGTCTGGATTGAACCTGGTGAGGGTAAATTTCTCGTAAATGACAACCAGTTCGATGTCTATTTCCCGATGCTTGATCAACGAGCTGCTCTTCTTCGTCCTCTAACTGAGACAAAAACGTTGGGTCTTCTGGATGTTAATTGTACTGTGAAATGGGGTGGTGTATCAGGTTAGAAGCATCAAGTTTACATTATTTATTTTGTTTGAATGCATGATTATCAGTGGCAAAATGGGAGGTTTGGATGTGTTGTGTTGTAATGGATTATATTTTATGCGGGTCAAAACTGCTCTAATTGGCTCACCAACTATTCTTATTATTTTATTTCTATTCATTATTTAAAATGTTTTTCGATTAAATATGATCAGAAATTACTATATGTTACAAATAGTATTTATGTAGTCTGAATAAATCTGTTAAGTTGAAAACGTTAGAGTGCTACTTTCGGCAAATTTTGACTCATTTGACTTGCTTTGACACATTTTCATTTTTAGGTTTGTAAGTTTCACTCATTTACTGTCAAAGATAGATTCTAAATCAAATAGCCCTGAATTCAAGTATGTGTTGAATTGCCACATTTACATGATTCTGAATCCTGGATGTAAACTATCATATCAAAATGTTACTTAGTTCCTATAAGGTGATGCAACTGTACTTTCAAAATTGCTTTCCTTAACATTTGAATTGAACCTCATGCTTACTATTATACCAGTTAATTTTTAGTCAGTGCCATTTATTTTGGATCCTTAAGCTACCTTAGGCACGCAGAGTGTGCTTATGATGTTATTTGTAACTTGATTTTTATGTTCTCGGCATTCCTTCTGTCTCATATTGGCAAATATTTTATCTTACGTCACTTTTTTTCTGCAAATTCCATCAATATTATCTCCAACTTCACTCTAGTTCGGTTGATTATGCATAGTATTATCATTTTTGGTTCTTTCATTTGTTTGGGGACACCAATCTAAACTTCATAAGTGCATGAAACAGGTCAAATAGGCGCAATTCGTCTTGGTATGAGTAGGGCACTGCAAAACTGGGCCCCAGATCAGTTCCGTCCTCCTTTGAAAGAAGGTAAATACGGCTTTTATTTACCTTTTTATTCTTTTGCATATGCTTGAAACTGATTTATTGATCTAAGTCGACACACTCCCTTTAGTCTCTTTTTATAGCTGTTTTACAAATGAGTCACTTGTGCTTTTGAAAGTTGATCATTACAGTTTCTATGAGATGGAAGGACCATTTGGTATGATATTAGTTAGTCACCTTGTTTAAAATACATGGAGTTTTTGATATATGAGATTATTTGGGCCCAATCTAGTGCTAGTCAAGCTCTTTATGTCTCATAGGTGATTTCATCTTTCTTCATCTTTTCATATATTAATATTTGAAGTGGGATTCGGTAGAGGTGGCAAATGGGCAGGTTAGGTGGGCTGTGTAACAGGTTAGAATGTGTCCTTTTTAACAATTCCAGACAAAGCTGGGTCGACCAGTCAATGTTTTTTTTTTTGTCGCTTTTTAGTTTTATAAATGATTAATGTATCAAGTAAGATTGTAGCTAGCACCATAATGCTATAATAATATTCCAGTTCTTTTAGCTAAGTGTTTTAGGAGGCTTTATCACTTGAAAACGTGTTTGGTATCTGTCACATGGTACTAATAAATAGAATTCACAGAAACGTGATTGGATTGGATTGTATTGTTACAATAACGTGTGATTGGATTGTATGAGGATCTTACATGTATAGTATATTTCTTTTCACTATATTGTTCCATGCCAGATGTACTACCCCATCCCAATTGGACACGCAACTGATTATGTGAATAAATATTGATTTAGTAGGTTTTATTCAATAAAGTTGCACTTTGGCGACTTTTGACCCATTCAACCATCTGACCAGTTTGCTCCTTTTTTTTCCCCCCCTATGTTTTCATTTTATCCCAAGTCCTACTCGCTAGGTCACATTTGGAGGTTATCTTTTCATTCTATGGCCAAAGTTCATTGATATCTGAACTTGTATCATAACGTGTAATTTGTGTTTTTGGCAGCTGGTTTCTTGACAAGAGACTCGAGAATTGTGGAGCGGAAGAAACCTGGTAAGGCGAAAGCAAGAAAGAGCTTCCAATGGGTCAAGCGTTAGTTTTTGATTTGCCAGATCTCTATTTACTTGAAATATTTTTATCATCACCATTCTGGACTTGGACTTGCAAAGCTTAGTTTGTTGTCTTCGATAATATTTAGATCCTGGTCATGTTAGAGTTCATATTAGTGCAGAACCAATATAGTAGTTGGACTTATTGCGGTTTTAAGTTACAACACAAGTCATGTAACCATGAAATTAATAATTTTGTTGGATTTTTATAGTGATTCTTGAGTAGAAGCGGCCGGGTCTAGAATTCTGTTAAGACGTTAAGTAATACTCTCTCCATCTCACAAAATGTATCCACCTTACTATTTATGTTTGTCCCAAAAAGTGTCTAATTTTAATGACTAATTTTCTTATTTTGCCCTCCTAATCAAAACTTGCATTAATTGCCCAATTCTAATTTCTATAATAATAATGAGGGTAAAAATGACATTTTATTAATCAAAACTTGCATTGATTACGCCTATCATAATTTCTCAATACTAACTTGTTCGTAAATGGATTAGTTCTATCTGGTTCAACCTTTTGAAAAGGTGCGCTTGACGGAATGTTTGTGAATGCAACACGTTAATTAAGTGTCTACTCGTCCTCTTCAGAGTGATATACCAAAAGTATCGTACAATGCAAACTTTTACTATAATAACATGGATGTTATGAACAAAAAGTAGTTTTATGCATCAATAGTTGTAGATATACCAATAATTGTTACATTGAAGGGTATGTCCCAATGTTTTTGTTCAGGTTAGGAGTTCATATAAGTCGAAACACATAATCAACGTCAACTTCATAATTGTTTCAATTACAAACAATAATCAGAACCAGTTGTGACTTGCACACCATCATTTCAAGGTTATGACATTACAAAATATTTTACTAAACACCATTCCTTTAATCAAAATATACAAGTAACAAATCTACTAACAGCATTTAATATCAACAACATCTTGAATACACCAAAACTTAACCTCGAAATCCACACTGATCAAGCTGCATCCTCGAGTCAATGGTTTGTGCAGTTGGGTGTAGGATATCAATGAGCCTTTGATACGTCCTGATCTCAAAATGGAATCTCGCGCATTTTGTGAACATGAGGGATTTCAACACACAGTAGATTTCTTCTTCCATTGTCTTTGCATTTGTTGTTCTAGCATCATCCTTAATATGCTTGTGTATCTTCTAAAGATAGCCTATAGCGCCACCACCTTAAGAACCAAGAAACTACTTTAGCTTATATGGAATTGCACTATTAGTATGAAAATAAAATGCAATTGACAGAATGGAGAATTTATGAAAACATGTATGAGAGTTACACAGTTAAGAAAATAAAACCGTCTTTGTGGTTTTGTCAAATCGCACACACATTTCTTACAACTTTGAAAGTACACACGCAGTGCCAATGGGTAACTAGTAACTACTCTGGTATGCAGCTAATCCTACCAAACCACAAGGACAGTTTTTGCAATTTATTCTTAATTAACCAAATAAACACCAAAACTCACCTTGTCACAATCAGCCCCCACAATCCCAGTAGCCGTTTCACCATCTTCAACCTAACAAACAAACAAAAAATAAACCAAATTCATTAAACCCAAACCCACATAAAGGAACCAAAATGAAAATATTGAACCTTGACACAAAAAGGTACCAAAAGTGTAACAAGCTTCAAAATGGAGACAGTTCATGTCAATTTTGATATTTAGAGACCAAATTTGTAAATTCGTATAAACTATAAGGACCATTAGTGTAGTTTACTTGCTTCTTTTTTCTACATAACTACTACTATTGATTTGTTGGAATGGTTTTTGTCGCCCACTATCAAATTCATATTGAAATGAATATAGAAAAACAAAGAAAGTACCTTTAAAGCACAGTAGAGAAGACTCCTACCAGGCTCTGGTTTTTATCTCTGAAGGAAAATCATACAACTGAAGAAGCTCTGGAGATGCACGAATAAGTAGACCTTTTAACCCAAATATGCTTTGCGGAAGATGACTTATGCCTGTATGTCTTATATCTAGCTCTTCTAAACATTCTAATCGGCCTAGATCTTCAGGTAACTTCTCAAGAAGAGCACAACGATGAAGGTTGAGAAACTTCAGATGTTTTAACATACAAATGCTATCTGGAAGATGTTTAATCGTTGTACCCCACAAAGCTAGTCTCTCCAGAGATTCTAACTGGCCAATGTCCTCAGGCAACTTCCCAAGACAACAGTTTCTAACATCGAGCGACTTCAGACGTTTTAGCATGCAGATGCTATCTGGAAGATATTCAATTTTCTTACTACTCACATATAACTTCTCTAAACATTCTAATTTGCCAAGATCCTCTGGTAACTGCTCAAGAAGATTGACTTCCAGAACTTTGAGACGTTTCAACATACAAATGCTATCCGGAAGATGTGTAATCTGTGCTGATGACAAACAGAGCTCTTCTAGACATTCTAACTGGCCAAGATCTTTGGGAAACTCTGGAATATTGCATTTGAGTGTAAGTTTTTAAACATTGTAAACTACAAATCATGTCTGAAAATTTCTTAAAGTCTGTGCAAGCACATAGACCAAAAGAAATAAGCTTCTCAATATTTCCAACTGACGACGGTAGATATTCTTCATAAAAACAAGAAAAACTCAACTTTAGGAGATTACTGTTGGGGTGTAATGGGCATAAATCTAGGAACTCACCATCCAGATTTAAAGTAGCTGAAGAACAACTATCCTTCGGTTCCCTTCTACCGCGATACTTAAAATGGGTAAACCTCAAACAACCACTTAAGTTTAAGTGAACAACTTTTTTTAGACATCCAACGGGAGCGTTAATTTCTACCAACTTATCACAATCATCAAGATCTAACCTCTCAAGATTTGGAATCAGATCAAGGTCAAGGCTCCTCAACCTGGATTTACTAAGGTAGAGGAATTTGAGATTTGGACATGCAACAGACACCTCGAGTTTTACAAAATGAACACAATCCAAAAGAGATAACGTCTCGAGATTTGGAGTCAACCCAAGGTCAAAGGTTTTTAACTTTAAGCTACTGATATTGAGATGCTTGAGCTTTTGACAAGTAACTGGCATGCAAAGTTCTTTTAATTCAGAAGAATACTTTAGAGATAACGACTCAAGATTCGGAGTCATCCCAAAGTCAAAGGTCGTCAACTTTGACTTATAACGAGAGAGAAAGGAATTTGAGTTTTATAAGAACCTGCCAACAAAACAAGAAAATAGATTTATATTAGTTTTGTATTAACAAACCAATAAATTAATCAGAATTATTACAAATTATGCAAAACAACAAATTATCAACAATTATTCTACCTTTTTTCTCTCTTTCCAAAGTTGTACCATTCTGCTGCTAGACTCCATTTCAAGTCCAACAAGATTGTTTGCTTCAAATGTTTTGGGTAAATACAAGAAAGGGTAATTCGTACATTTTAGATATTTTAAAGAGTTTGGAAAGTATTGCCTGGTCATCCCATTAAGTTCATTTTCCAAGACTTTTAATTTAAGATACATCTTCATTTTTCCAAAACACAGTCATCCCTTTCAGGATCATAATATGGAAAATTCACCTCAAGATATCTAAGTTTCTTCATTCTTCCAAGACCTTTCATAACAATTCTCGCATTTACTCTTGACTTCTTAAGTTTTAGACATCTTGTTGCTTCAGTACCCTGCAATCCAAAAACAATGTCCAGAAACCTCATGTCAGAAGTCATAACAAATTAAAATGTATTAGTTTTCTCTACCTTACAAGTAAACTGATCTTTACCATGTCATTAGCCAATATAGCTTCAATTTCCTCATCAATCCACAGTCGGCTATGTTCGTTAGGCTCACGTGAACGACGAACAATGTTCTTTCCCATTTCTTCTATATGGTCATGCATGCCCAAGACCATCTTACCATCATATCTAGAAGAAATAGTTATAAGAGATCTCTGCTCAAGAACTTTTAAACCATTTCTAGCGTGAAATTCACAGCTTTCCAGAATTCTGATTGCATCTTTTTTGGTCCGGCCTTTCAATATGCATGCAATGTCTAGAAATATTTCCTTATATTCATCTTCCAGACTGATATAGCTTAGCTCTAGCTTTTCCAGAGTGTCCTTTAATGGAATTTTTTCTAATCTATCTATGGCATCTACCCATTCAAGCTCATCTTTGCCACAGAGAAATGAACCCAATACTTTGATCGTTAAGGAAGACCAGCAGCATAACATACAACTTTTCCTGATAGCTCTTCATATCCTTGAAATGGATTCTCTCTTCCAAATGCATATCTACTGAAGAGACAAATTGCTTCCTGTTCTGATAAGAGAGCAATATCACGAATCACGTTCACTCCATGTGCTACCAACACTTGCTCATCTCTTGTTGTAATGATAATTCTACTTCCCGACTTAAACCAGTTAGGCCCAATTGCTAACGCCTCAAGTTGGTCTATGTGATCCACATCATCTAGAACAAGAAGAACCTTTATACCGCACATCCTCCTTTTCATCATGTTTTTCCCATCATTAACACTATCTAGGCTGACTTGTTCATTTAGCACTTTTGAAAGGACTTGTTCTTGTAAATTCTTCAAACCAGATGCTGAGCCATTTGAAACTTCTCTCACATTCTCAACAAAGCTTGTAGCTTCAAAATCAGCAGATAGATGATCAAAAACAGCTCTTGCTGTAGTTGTCTTCCCAACCCCTCCTATGCCCTTGATCCCTATCATGCGAACTTCATCAATACCAATTTCTAAAGATGAAACAACATCCCCTACTCGGGTCTTCATGCCGACTAACTTTTCATCAAATTCGAAACTGATGGAGCGTAATTCTAGTGAAATCTCTTGAACAATTTCTTTGATGAATTTAGCTTCGTGCCTGTGTGTATGTTAAAACAAGATCTGTTTCTGTTACGCTATAGAAAATGAAGAGTGCTTTAGATCTATAACATAATCATTTATAGTAAAAACATAGTAAGGTAATAATGATATTTCATCCATTGTCCTTTTAAAACACATATTAGGATGAAGAAACAAAAGTAATGCATGTAGAGATATGACGAGAAATTACCCATCAAGAGTGTTCTTCAACTCCCACCCAGCCAGATTTGATGCTCCTTTCAAAGCGTCTATCCATTTCCCAGCAGCATCTCTGTTTCTGTTTTCCATAAAAGCTTTTCCAAATGCCCCACTTTGATAGCGGACGTGGGTGGGTTCCACATCAAAAAAGACGGGATAGGCAATTTGTTCGCCAGTCTTTTGACACTCCATGATCTCAACAAGCTCATCCAAGCACCAAGATGAAGAAGCATAGTTTTGTGAAAAAACAATGATGAAAAATCTTGACCCTCTAATAGCTTGGATAAGCTGGTTGTCGATAGTTTTCCCTTGCTCAATTCTTTCATCGTCTTTGATATGCCTTTTCCTTGCTCAAAATTCTTTCATCATCTTTGTAAGTGTAAATGCCATTTGTCCTTAAGAGCTTCATAAAGATGAATCAACAAAGGTTTTTGGTAACAGGTGGAGTAAAGGAGAAATGTGTCTTCACAAATACCCTGATAGCCTTAATAAACACATCATACTTAATCCTTATCTTTACAATAAAGAATATCATCATAACTCCTAGTCAGTCAAGTCAAAATTTTGTAGCGACAATAGAAATGTAACGGAAACTGCTAGATCAACAAATATGTGACGTAAAAGAAATATCTTAGCATAGTTAGTTAACTACAATGTTTTAAACCCGGTTGACCGCCTTGCTCAACCGGTTGAACCGAACCCACGGAGACCTACCGGATAGACCGGCCAGGTTTCATGGTTGAGAACCTGATTGAACCATTGGTTTTTGTTGGCCCGGTTGACCGGTTTGATAAACCCTACGGTCATTATTTTTTATCAAAAAAATTAACAAATGATTTTTTTCCATTAACTTTCTAAGTTTAATTGAAAAGTTAAAATGTTGATAATTAATGTTTGTTAAAATTTTGTGAAATAATAAATTATAGTTATATATGATCTTAGAATCACAAATTAATATAGTTTTATTATAAACTATTTTATAATTTACAATCACCTCAAAATTTGCGCTTATATTTTTATAGATGTAGACTTAAAAGAAAACTTATTAAGATAGTCTCAATTTTCTTCACGTGGTTTAATCGAAATGTATGAATAAAAGCGGATAAATTATTGGATCACGCAATACTAATTATTAAATATAGGAAAAGTATATATATGTATAGAACTGGTTCGACCCGGCTGTTCAACCGGTTGAACCGGTGACCCGGTGAACCGGCGACTAAACCGGGTCGATAAAAAAACCGGTTTTTAAAACATTGGTTAACTAAATTATATCTCGAACTCAAAAATAAATAAATAAAAATAAAAAATAAATCTTATCTTAATATCAACATAAGTATCTTTCTGTAAACACTATTACCATATAAATTCTTATAATGTTGATAAATGAGTAAACAAGAATCAAGCTTCACTACTGGTATGAGAACTATTACAATATAAAAATTAAGGGTTTTTTTTTTTTTTGTAGGAAGGAATAGTGGGATTCACATCTATATTAAAGATCTTAATTTATGTTATTATTTTTCGGCACATGATATAGTAGAAGAAGTGAGGTCTATTTAAAAAAAATACTATTAAACGTTATATGACCCACCTCTTAACCAAAAAAAGAAACACAACCTTAATAGGTTTAAAAAATCAACTTCATATTGTTAGCAAATTTAAAGGGTGTTTATTTATATCGTGGATGTTAACTTTTGATGAGTTTAGAAACTATTTTTAATCGTTAAGAAGTTTTTTATTAGTATTTTTTCTTCTATTTAGTAAACTATGAAAGCTTAAGAGGCTTAAGGATGGTTTTTCGTTTTTTGTTTAAAAAAAATCAATTTTTTTATTATTGCATAATTTGCATATTGGGAAATGTTGATAATAATTCGCAAGTTAGCAAATGCTTTTTAAAATGTTGTTAAATATATATCTATCTAGAAAAGTTCATTATAACCCATATTCGCTTATGTAACCTATCAACCAATCATACCACTCATTTCTTTTTATTAAAATATATTCACCCTTTTTTGAAAATTAAATATCTCACAAACCGTTAATCGTTACGTCAAAAAAAATTATACCATCTCGACGAATTAAATTATCTTCTATAGATACGCATTGTTATATACTCGACTAACTTTTTTTTTAAAATTTCGCCCGTAAAAATCACACGCTGATTTGTAAGAATCACACGTGATTTCTTAAAATCATACGTGATTTGATTTTTACGAATCACACGCGATTTTTAAAATCACATGTGATTCTTATTAAAATTTCGACGAACTTTTTTAAAAATTTCGTCCGAAAAATCACGCGATTTGTAAGAATCGCGACGTGATTTCTTAAAATCATACGTGATTTGATTTTTACGAATCACACGCTGATTTTAAAAATCACACGTGATGCCTTGATCTAACTTTTAAAAAAAAGTTCGTCGAAAAGATATAACAACGATATCTATAGAAAGATAATTTAATTCTCGTCACGTATTGCAGATTTTTCAGAACAAGATTTCTGGTTTCATAAAGATATTGTTTAAAAAAAGGTGAAAATAAAAAATAATGAATGCGATTGGTTAATTGGTTTCACGACAAATTCAGTTCATACTGATCTCAACTCATCTATCTATATCATAAAATAATTGCAAGTTGGCAATTGTTAATAAAATTCTCAATTCTTTCATCATTAGATTTAAATATAAGCATTTGGCTACATGTAACTTTACCTGATATTATTATTTTGGTCAATTTGTATAATTATCATATTGTTTTTCAAACTACACCTTCGTATCCGGAGCTATAGGGCTTACCATAATAGACTGTGAAGTGAATTAAACCAAGCAATATCTCAGTCCAACCCTTGATCCACCATTTTTTTCATTTTCGGTCTTCGATATGGTTTGATACGGTCTTACGCAATATTTTACGTGTTTCTCAAAAAGGAAAAGAGAAATGATTGTCATGACTAATTTTATGTCTAATCCACTTAACATATGCCAAATGGAGTATGAGGTTTCTCTCTACTCATTATAGCCTTTGATTCTTTCAAGTGTTGTGATTTAATTGTTAGCCATGCCAATCACTTCTCGATATACAAGAAAACGCAAACATACTTTCATTTTTTACCAAATAATCACCCAAACAACCACTAACAAGGTAGCCTCACAAGAGGTCTCGGGTTTAAACTTAGCTACATATTTAAAGGGTGATTGTTTGTTTTGAGAGATGAGAAATGAGAGGTTCTGAGATGGGATATTAAAATAGACAAGATATGAATATCTTATTTTACTTGGACATATTATTGCAACGACATTTTGAACTTTCATGAGTCGTCCCACGCGTTAATTACCTTAGAAAATGAAATTATGTCATTATACGAAATTCCTTATCTTTTAGACATTTACAATAAAGAAATATCATAATAACTCCTCGCCACACAAGTCAAAATTTTGTAGCGACAATGGAAATGTAATGGAAACTGCTATATCAAAATATATGTGACGATAAAATAAATATCTTAGCATAGTTAACTAAATTATATCTCGAGCTCAAAATAAAAAATAAATCTTATCTTAATATACATAAGTATCTTTTTATACACTCATGAGTATGGATCTAATGAAAAGAATTATTTAAACGGTAAGAGTGGAAATAATCAGAAATACATATTTCAAATAAGAAAATCAATAATAAGGAGATGATCTATTTTTATGGACGATCTAATATTCGTTGTGATTTCTTCTCATTCTTCTCATCTTAATTATATTTCTCATTCGATCCTACCTCTATACACTATTACCATATAAATTCTTATAATGTTGATAAATGAGTAAACAACAATCGCGCTTCGTTACGGGTATGAGAAGTATTAAAATATAAAATTTAATAGGTTTAAGAATCATTTTCATATTGTTAGCAAATTTAAAGGGTGTTTATGTATATCGTGGATGTTAACTTTTGATGAGTTTAGGAACTATTTTCAATTGTTAAAGTTATGAAGATTTTTATTAGTATTTTTTTTCTTCTATTTAGTAAACTATGAAAACTTTAGAGGCTTAAGGGTGTTTTTAGATTTTTTTTAAAAAAAATCAAAAAAAGTTTATTATAATATTTTATTGGCAAATGTTGATAATAATTTGCAAGTTGGCAACTTCTTTTTTAGAATGTTGTTGTTAAATATATATCTATTTATATCATAAACTAATTGCAAGTTGGCAATTGTTAATAAAATTCTCAATTCTTTCATCATTAGATTTAAATATAAGCATTTGGCTACATGTACCTTTACCTGATATTATTATTTTGGTCAATTTGCATAATTATCATATTGTTTTTCAAACTACACCTCCGTATACGGGGCTATAGGGCTTACTATAATAGACCGTGAATTGAACTGAACCGAGCAATATCTCTGTCCAGCCCTTGATCCACCATTTTCTTCATATTCGGTCTTCGATACGGTCTTACGCAACCTCTTACATGTTTCTCAAAAAGGAAAATACAAGAAAACGCAGACATATTTCCACTTTTTACCAAATAATCACCCAAACAACCACTAACAAGGTAGCATAGCGATTAGATAGGTCCTCACAAGAGGTCTCGGGTTTAAACTTCTCTAGCTACATATTTAGGGGTAGCTAGAATCAGTCACGGGATATCGCAGTTTGGCCACGCACTACTTAACTCTCAACACACATCCGACCCCACCATTTTTCCATGGCGTCAAATAAATTTGACCACATTGTCATCTCATTTCACGAAACAAGCAAATAACAAACTAAACACTAAATTCTGCTTAAAGCCCCTAAAACCCTACAATTTACATTATCTTAAAAGTAATTTGCAAAAAAATGTCTTTGTGGTTCGGTCATATTGCAGGCGCATTCCTTACAACTTTGAAAGTACACACGCAGTCCGTCCTAATGGGGAACTACATAAGTATGCAGTTGATCTCCGTACCTAACTTTTCCTCACATTTTCTTGTAGGGATTGCACTTGCACTTTGAAAGTTGTAAAGATCGCTGCTCACAATCTAGCCAAACCACAAAGACAATTTTTCGTGATGTTACTTTTACTCAAACCAAACAAAACACCAAAACTCGCCTTTTCATAATCAACACACACAATCCTAGTAGCCTAAAGTTGTTAAAATACTTTGGACCGAATCAGAATGGATTATGGTGTTTGGTACAATAAGTGGTGAAATGGGGTGATAGGTGTTTGGGTATTGGAGATGATGAGTTGAATAATGGAAGACTGTTGACGCTGAAATTGAGATTGACATTTTTATTTAGTTTATATAAATATTAGAAAACGTGTTTGATAAAATGTTTAAATGTCAATCCACAAAGACAAGTGAAAGAAGGCGAGTGACCAAACAGATTTATGACTTTTGGGGTTTGGTCAAGTGGACCTTTAAAATCATTACACATAGAGAGGAGAGGAGGAGGAGAAAGAAGAGAGAGCAAAAAAAAAAAACTCGGATACTCGATGGAGGAGAACTTGAAACCCGATTTTTTTGGAGTAGGGCGAGGGCATGCTTGGGTTTCGGGTCCTAATATCAGAATATTATATTAGTATTTACGTATTAAAAATATAATTCACTAACTTTACTTATTTCAATTCGCAAAGAATTATTGAAGCTTATAGAATACAAAAATGAAATGTTTTGGCATTTATAAAATATTGAATTCATGTTATAGGAGACTAGGCCATCCAAAATAATGAGATAATTGTTTGGGTTCCCGTTACGAATGTGACCAATTTATTGTCCATTTTCGATTTTTACTACTTTCTCGCTTTTAGCATATTTTGACATGAGATGACCGAAATTTACTATGCATTGCCTTTATTTATTTCTAGTAGCAACGAAATATTAGAGCTTATAGAATACATAAATGAAATAAAGATGGTTTCACAAAGCTTCAAATACTTAGTAATATGAATCGAAACCGAATTCTCAAGTCCCACGCCCGATTGTTGTTCACAATGTAAACAAGAAACAATAACACATGTGTCTCGATATCCACATCACCGATATCCACAGTCTCGATATCCACACACTGAATAAGAACTTAAGCGGATAAAAACTGAACAAACAATATTTCTTGGAATAAGCTCCAATTAATCGAAAAGTATTGGCTTACAAAATCGATATTGATGGTACAACCAAACTGGCTGCTTGGTTTGCTTATATATGAATAGAAAACAACTTTTCCTAATCCATCTAGGACTCTAATATAACTAGGAAGTACTTATCTTAAAGTCTAAAATAAGAATACTAATTATACTAGAACTCATTGTAGTTATCCATAAGCTCTGGATCTACTTGATCGCACATAAGCTCGTGCTTGTGAACTACTCATTAGCTCGAGTAGACATTAGACCAACAATCACCCCCAATTTCGACTCGAGATAAGGAGGTCTTCAACTCCGAGTAACTCTTGCATCTCCTTGAACTTAATCCTTGCGAGAGCTTCGTCGAATATCAAGACGTTGTAACTCACCTCTTACAAACTCAACTTGTACTTGGTCTCTTTCAACACACTCTCGGATAAAATGATAACGTGTGTTTATATGCTTGCTTCTCCCGTGAAAGACCGGATTTTCATAAGGCAATAGCCGATTTGTTGTCAACAAATAAGACCACCACTCTTTCTTCCATTCCGGTTATTTCACTCAACAATCCACGTAACCATATCCCTTGACACGCGGTGAAGTTGCGACCATGAACCGGCTTCACAAGACGATAGAGCCACGTGTTTTGCTTTTATGAGCACCAGTGATAGGTGATTTACCTAGATAAAATACATGCCCGCTTGTGCTTCACCATCATCTTGATCCATAGCATAACTACTATCACTAAACCCCACTAACTCCTTGGTCTTTTCTTGGTTGTATCGTATTCCAAAATTCAAACTACCTTGGATATACCTTAGTATTTGTTTCACAATGCCATATGTGATTCTTTTGGTTCTTGCATGTAACGACTAACCAAACCAACCGAATACGATAAATCGTGTCGTGTGTAGTAATACCTTAGACAACAACTCGTCGCCTATATAATGTTGCATCAACCGCTTTCCTTCCTTGTCCATGCTTAACTTCATTCTAGGTTCTAATGGACATTGAGTAGATTCGCCTATGCATCCCAAAGATCTTTCAAGATCTTCTTTGCATAGCTTTCTTGACTTATTGAGATACTCGAATCCTCTTGCTTTACTTCAATGCCAAGATAATAGCTTAACTTTCCCAAGTCACCATATCGAACCTTTCTTGCATTTGTGCCGCCTTCTTGGTTTGTTTTCCTACCAAACAAGATTCACACAACTTGTTCTCTTGATGAATTATTGGCAACTTTTCAACCATGCCCTTCCTTGCTTTAAACTTATTAATTGAACCATCCGGATTTCTCTTAATTTTGAACACCCACTTTAATCCAATGGGATTAACATTAACCGGAGCTTCAACTAATTCCCATGAATCATTCTTCTCGATAGACTCAATCTCTCGCTTCATAGCAACCATCCACTTGCTTGAGACTTTTGCTTGGAACGTTCTTGGTTCATCATCTTCAATCAAAAGTAGATTTTGATCTTCATTAGCAATCGAGGTTCTTGAACTAGACCCCATAATAAAGTCATTAAATCTAGTTGGCTTAGTTGAAACCCTCAAGAACGCCTAATTGGTTGAGTTTCACACAAGATTAGGGTCATTATCCGCCGAATTGAACTTCTTGTTCGGTATTGACCGGTTGATTTTCATCAACATCATGATTATTTTCATCCTCTTGATCTTCCGCCTCAACTTCATCACACACTGGTTAACAAATCCACAACCCGTATCAATAGAACCGTGCCATTCTATAATAAACATACCTGGGTTTAGCTCATGTGTTTCGCTTCCAGCAACATACTTCCAGCCAAGTTCCTCATTAAACTAGAATTGTAAAAGTAATTATCCATGTGCTCGGTTTGTATTAACTGTCCATAGGCTCGGATCAGTAATTATCCCAACAAATTCGCCAAAAGCTACAAACCAACCAACCAAAAAAAGATAGGATTTACATGAAGCCTATGGATATTTTGTGCTTTCAAGTTTCATTAATTTATTCTAGTCTCATAGGAGGCTAAAGCAACTGTAAGACCGCATTCCATGTTACAAAATAGGCCAACCAAAACCGCTTGCTCTTCGTCTTTCTTGTATATGCATGACTCCTTTCTTCACGTGGACTCTCGTTCTTCAAATGGCATCCTCAATGCATAATCAATGTTCATTCTTTATCCGAAAAGACACCACCAAATTGTTCATTTTGTTACCCAAAGATACAAGAAAACCGAGTCAAGACGGACCGTAAATTGAAAAATAGGAGGAGAGACTAACATCTACATAACATAGCAATGGCTGAAACAATTGTCTGGCGTTGCTCACACCACAAACATGGGAATAACACGACTACCCAAACCCAAAACCTTCACTAGCTTCATGGATCGCAAGTAGCAACCGCTCTTGCAGCTGTTCCTTTGATGTATTCAGAAGATCTAATTGATTGAAGCTGAGAATAAAATGGTAAACAAACCGTGAGTTAAGAATGTAAGATCCTGATGGCAAAATGACTAAAAAGCACTAACCATGTATGAGCTGATGGCAGCCTCTCAGGCGCTCCATAAGCTTTGTGAATTTGGAATCTTTGTGGACCCGATATACCTTGCAACGCTTTAAAACCTTCTAATGGAACCTGAGAAAAAACATATGCAAGTCAAAACCTGCATTAGACAGAAATAGAGCATATCTATTTGAAAATATACTAATCACGACAAGTCGACAAGGGTTTTAGTCATTAAACTATTTTTGTACGGGCGAGTCATTTTGAGATGTTTTTGTGTCCTGATTGGTCATTTGCTAAATGTCAAGTCCAGTATGTCGCTAACATCATTCTGATACAAAGGAAAACAGTAGTATTTAGAAAACCATAATACAATAGTAAACGTATAAACCACAAGTTGAACACTTGAACATACTAACCTCCAGCAACCACTTCAAGTTCTTGTAATAATCAGGATCAACAGCCTCGATATCATGATATGTCACCTTCACATCAAGAATATGCTTGTAGAAGGATCGGGTGAAGTAAACATCCAAGAGTTGCCCATCAAACAGAGCTTTAGCAACCTATAACAACATCATAAAGCCTCAATGACACAACTATTGAAACGATATAAATTATATCTGTTAAAAGAAAAGATTCTTGAAAAGGTACCACGCGCCTACTTAATTTGAAGTATGAAAGATGTTCTGTCTGATATACAGAATTAGGGTTTGGCTGGAAGGTTGCATTGTTTCCTCCGGTTGTAAAAGTAGAGCTCCTTTATCGAATATTACTCGACAGCAACTGATACCATTCTCTAGTCAAACCACCGCATCAATACCTCTTCTCCTTGAAAATGGACATTTAAACGCCCTTTCAAGTCCTGAGTGGGTCGCATCCGCAATTGATTATAGGAATCCTCTAGGACATATGCTCTTCGAACACTAATCCTCAATGGGCCAGTTAAATGTTGATCATGTTGCTGCCTAATCCTAGAACGGAAATAGGACCGCTTGTTGTCAAAATCAATTAACCTCGGTGCTTTAAGCATCATGGAAAGTGACTTCGCCAACAAGCCTGGATTTTGTCTCACGAAAGCGCTCAAAAGCCGGCGATGCTTCTCAGCAAACCTAGAAAACGCCACAGCACCGCCAACTCCGGCTGCACCTGGTGATGAACTTCCAGATAACTCCTTAACTTCACTTGCTGTTGTGCAGGCATCATCTTGCTGTAAAGAGAACTACTTGCCTGAAGCTTTTCACATAGGACCAAAAGGCCTCAATGAAGGGCAAAAGTCTCTGAGTTCCAGGGGTAGAGGAGGAGAAGAAGCACGGTATTCTGCACATGCTCACCAGATTCGCATTTGACATAAATGAAGACAACGAGCCTTGTGCCAGCTGTGACTCAGTCACACTTATACACTCGCTCAGTTCTTGCCATAATGGTTCAAGTGAAAGATTTAACTTCCACATAGTGACATGCTCTTGATTGTCATCGTTTTTCGCACTCTTGTCATCTATATCGGGTACAGTGAGTGAGCTAAGTGTTTGCAGGATTCTAAGAGCAGCAGCCCCAGCCATGGAACCCGAGCTCAAACCTAGCATTTGCGTGTTTCTTAGTGTGATGAGTTCGCTGATGGCAGACCCGCTCAAACTATGAGCTAAATCTGAAAGCTCTACAATAAAGAATTTTCTATGTGATGAAGCAACTGAGGCCAACTTCTTTAGAACTTCCCCTGTAAGCAGATAAACTTTATCGGATAGCCCATACAGTGAATGTTAAACCTACACATTCCAATTAACCTGAACCATGTATAAGCCTATTTACTGGGTGTAAAAACCTTTTACCCAAAAAAATGCAGGGAAGAAGATAAAGGAACGGGGTGGAAAGATGGATGGTCCTTTTTAGGTTTGGCAATAGGTTCAAAAGGGGGTCAAGAGGTTCAAATAGTTTTTAAAAGGTCAACAAATGGTTAGAAAACGGGTTTTTCAGGGGGTTCAAAGAGGAGTCCTCAATTTCAGTCGGCAAATTTGCCAATTTGTTTGTGAATTTTGTGGCTATATATGTAACTTTCGGTTTTTTTGGGTTATTTCTCCAAGTTAAAGGAACAAAATGATATAATGATATCAGAACACACAATGGATAATTTAATAGCCAATTTGGCCCACTTTCATTTTAGCAGTTTTTACTATTTTGACTCTACAAATATAGAACATTACGCAACCACTTAAAATTGAAAGAATGACAAAAAAAAATGTAAGCTTGAAAGATTGCAACATTAAAGACAACTAAAATACCTGTTCTAGATGGGCAATACTGCGAAGGAAGAGAGGCTGCTTCAAGAGCTTGACGAATAATAGTATAGGAATATCACCTTCCGATCCAACAGGTTGAGAGATTTCTCCTCCTTCAACAACCTTCTTTTCCTTATCATTCTTCTTATCATGGTAATTGGAATTCAAGGACTCCGGAACAAGTGAAGAATCAAAGTAGAACAACAAATTAGCTACGGAAGAATGATTAGTAGCCAAGTAAGTCAAAATCTCAAGAACCCGACGCAGTACTAAAGGCGGAGACCTGTACATGGAAGTTCTATATCATCAGCACCATTAGATGACAAATATCAAATGCATAATGAAGTGCGGATTTTTATAACCAGTACCATTTAAGAGCTGTGATCGGCCATATACAACATTAGACTGACACCCATAAAGCCTCTGAGAATTTACTGTCGCCAATCCACCTGCAGAGCCCTCAGTCTCCATCTTGATCATGTCAAGTAGCAGGTAAACAAGGACTGCCCTTGTAGAACTATGAGCGCTTAAGTTCAAGAAGAGTCTCTGCAGAAGGCCTTTCCCAAGGGCTGATAACATGACATCAAAATGGTCACATAATTTATAGCAAGTAATTAAGAATTCAGTAGTTAGTATCTTAGATGGAGTACTTAATACCTGTGCTAGTCAAGAAGCCTGATCAATGATTTCAAAGCATCAGGATCTAAAAGTGATCCTTCTACTTCTTTCACTTTCAAGCTTTCTAGAAGAGCAGAAGATGTCCTCCGCCTATTGTAACACCAACACCCCTATCTATTACTGTCTGCCTATCAAATCCCAACCCATTCCTCCTATTATTAAGTCTATGGCTGTTTCCAAATAAGCTACGAGCCTGGTAGTGACTCATAGCTCTATCTCTAAGCATTTGTGCTTCAGCAAGTAAAGGAGATGGCAATGCTGAAAGCACCGCCTGAAGATGTCAATAGAACCTAAATCAACCATACAAAAAACAGAACTAAGCATACTTGAATAACTATCAAGCATAACTGACGAGTCACGAAGATGAAAATGCAAACCTCTTCACGCAAATCAGCTGGAAAAGTAGCTATAATTGAAGCATTATCCATATCAACGGGTTGACCTTCAGCTTGATGTGCAACCCTTTGTGCACGTTGTTGAGCTAAAACTTCTGCTTGGATGTCTGGAGGAAGAGCAGCTAAAAACTCTGGATCAATTTCTTCGGCTGTAGAAGGGGTAGGGGCAGGAGCAGAAACTGGAGCTGGGACCGATTGAGCTTGTTGTGAAGCTAGAACTTCAGCCCTAAGATCAGCTGGTAGTGCTTCCAAGAAGGTTGGATCAATGCCATTGGCACTTGATGCGCGTTAGTAGCACTAGTTTCATCTGATTGACCAGTTTGACCAATATCCTGAGCAATGCTAGTGTTCTGTTCAGATAATGGCTCTACGACAACACCAACTGAAGGTAAGACGTCACCACTTGATTTGCTTCGGAATCAACAACGTTCATATCAACATCGGCATCCTCAGTGATAATCGTATTATCAGTGTTCACTAGTGGATGGTTGCTGTCCAGGTTGTCAGTCGCTGGCAACTCCTGAAATAGCAATCATGGATGATTAATTTAAGTGCATCAAATAATTCACGCGAAAAGATTTGAAAGTTAAAAATTAAGATATACCTGTTGCTCATTCACACTCTCATTTCCTTCACCGGTTTCCATGCTATCCAGTGCATTATTTCCAACATCAGGGGTGGGTCGATGTGAGTGTTCATCATTTTCAACACTTCGATTAAGTTGTTGATGGATGGTATTTTGATCACTCTGCTGAGTTTCCGTATCTGCACCCTCCGCTACCTGCTGATTATCATTGGCTAAAGATTCTGAATTTAAAGAATTCCTCTCAACAGAACTTGATGAAGGAGCAACACTGTGTAATTGAGACATGAAATGCTCTTCTACAGCCTGTGCAATAGCAGCAGCCTGACCACCTGCTTGTGGTTGACCATCATCAGTCCACCGACCATCACCTGGTCCTCTACGTGGTGGGGCCCGCAACGACTCCAAGCCAACAGAAAAATCAGACAGTGGTGGTGGACCGCCAACTCTGTCACCAAAGGCATGATCGAATGGAAGAACAGGAGCATCAAACATGTAGAAATGTGACACATCAAAGCTCCCGCTAGATAACGATTCCAAATCCCGAGAAGAATTTACGCCACCTGATGAATAAATTACCCCTGACTCATTAGATTGTGATGGTCTTAATAGAAGAGGATGCTGCAGACTGTTATTCCCTTCTGTATTAGATCTTTCAAACGAGGTTCTACTCTGCTGGCGACGTCGGTCAAACGCTAGTGGTCTTCTTAGACCGAAAAGGTCATCAACATTTACTCCTTCAAAGGGCTCAGCGGCAATGTCAATAAGTCCAGTGTCAGCTCCTGGTTGACCAAGTACACCATCAAGGGCTTCTCTCCATCTCACCTCAATAACACGATTTTCATGGTAATCATCATCTTCCTCTTCGTCAACCATGCCGTCATTATATTCATCATGATCCTCCACATCCATTATAAAATATCTTCTTCTATAATTATAGTTCCCTATTGACTTTTTCGATCTTTCTTCTATAACTTTGACCTTATATATTTTTGTTTGTGTTATATAATACTTGATGAAAAATATATGAATGAATTGAGTTTTAAATGTATTCTCATTGGTATATCTTTCATCAGTTATTGCATAACACAAATAAAAATATTTAAGGTCAAAGTTGAAAAGAAAAGGCCGAAAAAGTCAATAGAGGACTATAATTTTGGGACGGAGGTAGTACTAATCTCGACAAGGATTTTCTGCATAAAATACTAATGTACTTGTTCATATGTCCCGTTTTAGTCATTGAACATTTATTATACGGGTGAGTCATTTTAAGATGTTTTTGTGACCTGTTTGGGTCGTTCAATAAATAACTGAGTTTCAAATTCATTTAGTTTATAAATGCTAAATTTATATACAGAACCACCAAACATCAACTGCACCTTGATTTGCTTCGAATCAACAACGCTCATACCATCAAAGCTATGCGCAGTGGTCGGTTCACCGTCGGTCGGTTGCGTCGGTTATGGTCGGTCGAGCCATCGCGGGCCGTTGAAAGTTGTGTTCGGTTGGGAAGAAAGGAGGAAGAAGGTCACAGTATACAACCGAGTTTTGGTCCAAGTAAATCCAAAAAAGCTAACGCTTCTATTAAAAAAAAAAAATTTAAACTTTACCACTTTTACAACATTATAAATACCAAACTCAAACACATTTTAAACACACAATTTCAAACAACTTCTCATAAACACTTTCAAACACATTTTGATAATTATGTCATACGAGTTATTTTTAATTTTCGCCTTCCGACGAGGAAGAAGTTATGAGCGAGTTTACTGAGTTCATGAGTATACGCAGACGCTGGGACACTTACAAGCGCCGTCGCCAAAGGCTCGACGAAACCACACGGCCAGGGATCATGTAGTGCTCATAATCGCTTAGTTTCCGCCATCTCAAGAACCGCTTGTATAACTAAAAACATTTCGTCACCGATTCCGGATGCCCCGAGACCTATTCACCAAATTCGTGCAAGAGGTAACCAATCATTCTCCTTATTTTCAACAAACCCGATTGTAGAGGTTTACTTTGTATTTCTCCATCGGGTCAGTGTATCGCGGCATTCATTAATCGACACGCTGGCGCTCCTCGATCTCTCGACGAGTATCTCGCAGTCGGGTCGCAACAACAAAGACGCGATTGTCTCCGTAACTTTGCACTGCTATCATGGA
This sequence comes from Chrysanthemum lavandulifolium, assembly GCA_022545495.1. Lineage (NCBI taxonomy): Eukaryota > Viridiplantae > Streptophyta > Magnoliopsida > Asterales > Asteraceae > Chrysanthemum > Chrysanthemum lavandulifolium. The sequence continues at coordinate 13,569,823 of CM040239.1, read as the reverse complement.
GTTATACGGTCGAGTATTTGCGAAAGCCCACGATTCGGACCTTGAAAGATTATATGCTCATCACGAGCATAAGCATGGGTTTCCGGGATGATGGCAAGCATCGATTGACAGTTGGCTCTGGGAGAACCGCCCAAATAGTTTGAGAGGTCAACATGCTAGGGGTGATCACGGGCCACATCCATTCATTTTATCGGGCGCGTCGCCTCCCAAGATTTATGGATTCGCACGCGTTTTTGGTGTCTCCGGATGAATAACGATATAACGTTTTATATCGCTCCTGCTTTCAATGATATCAAACCGGGAGAGCAATAACTTGAATTGAGGCTAACGATGTTACTTACAAAAGGGATATTATCTTACCGACGGATATATCCTAATGGTCTGCTCTTATTAAGTCCATTTCAAATCCTCCCACGGTGATGAAAAAGAATGTTGTACAAGAGGAAGCACGGGCTAAAGAAGGAAAGATGGAACGAGCTTTGCCACACAAGGTTGAAAATGCTTAAAGTTCCTATTGAGGTCACAGAACAGATCTCAAGATATGTGTATACATGCATCATATTACATAATACGATCATCAAACACAAGCAATGGGCGATTTGTCTCTATACATGGTTTCCACAAGAGGCCACCGTGATCATGATCCGTGAAGATCCCATGCGTAATCCTTAGTAGTTATCAGAGTTAACGGATCGATCAACTCATCTAAACATAAAACTGATTTGGTCGAACACATTTGAGAAACCGCGAAACGCAGATAATCAAGAGATAGCCAAGACGAAAGCGACGAAGACCGAGGCCCGACGACGAAGTTTTTTGTGATGTTTTCGCTTTTAATAAGATTTAACGCCTACGCTTTATTACTTTAAGTTTTTAATTATTGTTGTAATGTTAAGTATTTTTATTAATGAATTTTAATTTTGTGTTTAAAAAAAAAAAAAAAAAAAAAAAAATCTCGCCACCACTTGGCAATCTGCGTCGCGGAGAGAAATGATGCCATGGCTGACGAACTAGGTCGCCTCTGTGCATAGCCTCAGTAATAATCGTGGTCATCAGTTGCTGAAATAGCAATCACCTGGTCGTCTTCACGTGGTGGGGTCCGCAACGACTCCAAACCAACATCAAAATCAGACACTGGTGGTGGTGCTGACATTTTTATTTATTTAGTTAATTTCATCCCCAAAATCACCCACATATCATTATCAATTGTCATCAATTAACAAGTTCCCCAATTTCTCAATTTAGGCCAAACATCGAGAGTTATTATTATCATTTAAACACACTTACTTGATGGGGATGAACTTATCTTGCTCTAACACAACTTCCTTCTCTCTTGCTAATTTCGCCACCCACATACACACAAGAGAAGTCTAGACTTTTTCACAAAAAGTCAACTGAAGTCAACCTTGACTAGATATAGAAAAATCTGGTGGGAGTTTGTGTAATTGGGAATTTCAGTCCCTCAATTTCTATTCTTATGATATTAGTCATAGTTAACTTTCTAACACTTATACTTAACTTGCACAACTCATACATAAGACTAACCAACGTCACAAAAAACTACTAAGTACTTACAATAATATAAAAGTACCTCATTTGGTTTTGGGGTGTTACAGAAATGCTGATGATAATAGTCATGGGATTTTCGCCATGTCTTCGGTCAGAGATGAGAAAAAGTAGCAACCTTAGAGGAAGAAGAAAATAGATTATTGGATTAAGATGCAAAATATTTATCTCATCTACTAAATTTTATACCCTTTTTTCTTCTTTTTTTTTAAGTCGTTAGCCCAGATCAATGTCATTGACTAGTACCAGATTAATTTGTGCAATGTTGGTCTATAGAATGATTAGTTGCGGACAGGTCATGTTTATAAGTGATTTTCTTTTTTTCTTTTTTTTAACAAATACCTTATAATGGTCAAAAGAGACGTTGGGGGTATAAATTTTCTTTGGTTTTTGTTTGATATGCTAGTCGATAGAACTACGTAAAAAAGGGGGGTCGCGTCTAATGGGTCTTCTCGTAGGGTAGGGGACGCTGCCTCGGCAGACCGACCGAGGGTCGAGTCTCCATTACGAGTAGTCTTAGTGTGAGAGGTGCACCCCAGAAACACTCCTCTGCAAGGATTCCCCCACCACATGTTTTCAAAAAGAGATAAATTCTATTGTTATTTTATTTTGTGTGAGTATATAATGTGCATAGATATGTGTTACATGTATTTTTTAATAATAAAATTAGAAAAAAATGTTTAAATAAAGATAATGTGGTGTAGGGTGAGAAAGATGAAGGAGAAAAGAATGATTGTGGAACCGATGTGGGAAAACCCTCAACCACACTCTCCACCCTTAGGCCTCGCGGTGTGGTCACGAGACCCACGCCAATCTTAGCTACCGTGACGCAAAGCTCAAACAACCACACCCTCCTTCTAGCGCCAAGCGCGAGTAAAGGATTTGGTTCGAGCCAAATGAAAGAATTTTTCATTTTTGATCGTTGAAACATACAATTTACTTTCTTTTTCATTTCAAAAAGTTATACACTTTATTTGTACACACATTAGATAAACCCTTTTACATAACTATTTTTACGCATAAACTAATCTTTCACTTTCATTTTTTTACTATATCACAAAAATGTCTCAACATCCGAATGATACCGATTGTACAATAATTAAGACGACCTGTGCCTCGATGGTGATCGAAGGCATGAGGTGATATGCTTGCGCCAAACTTGTAGCCAACTGCAATAAGAAATAATAGACACTTGTTGTTGATGATTGCAGGGTCGACCGCGAACCACCTCCACATGTAGTAAGTATGTGATATGTTTTGTAAGTAATATGAAGTATGCTGGAATATGCGTGTTGAGTGAACATACCATTGAAATGACTCGTCCAACCTATTTATAGATGAAGAAATAAGCTGAGAGTGTTAGCACATTTCGGAGATCACGGGGCGCCCCATGATTTGTGGTAACCACTTGATTTCATCCCCACTCTCTCGCTTCAAGGGAAGCTAAGGAGATAGTGGGAACGTGAGGAAAACCAAGTCAAGGTTCTCCTTGTCTTGGTGCCTTCAAGAAGACCGGCGGCATAGCCTTGGTGGCGAATTCCCAAATGGTAACCATGTCATAGATGAATGATTTACGCCACCAATGACTTATGAAGAAAGACTTGGGTCTTCGTGATACAATTAACGAGGTCGGGGTGTCCTTCGACCGACGGAGGTTACGCTATCAATGCCTTTATTAATAACCTCGATATCGCAACATCCTAACTCCTCGCCTTGGTCAAACTCCCAAAGAGTGCCATGCGAAATCTTAAAAACACCCATGTGGGATGCGCCCAAACCCGCTGATCCCGTGATGACAGTATATATCGAGCTATTCGAGATGGTTCGAGACCAGGCCCCCTACATAAACCACGTCCCACAAAAACAAAATCGAGACCATGTTGGCACCACGGGAGTAACCAGACGATTAGACACCACGCTGGGATCATGGTGTTACAAGTTTCAAGATAAGGACTGTTCATGCAAAAATAAAGTCGAGGATGAAACTAGTGATTTTGATATAACCACGTGGACTAATAAAGTAATTTACTCTAACACCAATTATGTTTTCTCGTTATGACTTTTCAACGCGGACATTTCTGTCTCTTCAAGTCAAAACAATTATGCATTTGGTTCTTTTGGGCGTTTTCGTCTTTAAAACAACTGCACGTTTTGGTCCCTTTCCTCCATTACCTCACCTACCTTTCTTCTTCTTCTTCTCCACTCACCACCACCAATCATTACAACCATCCACCACCGGCCACCGCCACTACAACCATCCACCACCCTCTCACACAAACTAATTAACCGAAAAAGACAAACTACCCCTTTTGATTCATTAACCCATGGACTCAAAACTCAAATTATTCCATTTGATTCTTATACAGTGACGGATCTAGTCAGGAAACCAAGGTGGTTCCCAATTTTATTTGTATAAATTGATTGGTCGGTTAGTCAACCGATCAATGTGTTTCAAGTGGCTCACGGTCTCAACGAGTCACTTTTAACGTTATTTCATACTCAATTCAAGCACCATACATATATCTTAATTCACAAGAAGTTTTTGTGTCTTACATTTTAATACATCTTTTTATATAGACATAATAAATGATCATTCATTAACGATTTTAAAATTTTCTATCGATAAAAATGAGAGAAAATTAGCAACACCTCAATACAAACTTTTACAAGTGAAATTGAAAGTAGGTAGTAGTCCTCTTTAATAATAGATAAAAGACAAAAAGAAAGACAAAATCTTTTTCTTAAACGATCAATTTTAAGTTCTATTTTCAAAATCGGCCATACTTAACTACTCAACTCGCAACTCATTCATCGTCGACATGTGTCCCACGATCTATTAGAATATATTATTTTGAGTGGCCTACAATATATTAACTGGAGATCGCTTCAACTTCTAAGATTCACTCAACTTCACTTAAAACCCAAAATGCCCTTATCTATTATTTTTTTTTCTCTTTACATCAGATGTTTCCCGATCTAACATTTTTCCTTTTCTTTGCATCATTTTCTCTCTTCGTTTACATCGTAACTTCACATTATTTACATTACAAGTTTATTATGTTAGATTACTCACAAGAATTCCTATTTGATGGAGAGACTACTGATGGCCCCCGCATCCTTTATAAGCAAAAAAAGGAGCATCTTGACAAGAACATCATCCGTCAATTGGCTAATAAAATCATCTGAATTTGAACTTCCATGTCCTCTATAAGCAAATAAAGTAATCAATAACCTTTTTCAATTATTGACACTAAATACCGATACAATTAACATGCTTCAGATTATATATAATTAGTTAGAAGAGATGCATATTTTTTATATATATGTAGTTTGTTAGATTGAAATTTTTCTGGCGATGGTGGTTAAACATTTTCGGTCATGGTGGTTGAACGTTTTCCAGTCATGGGTTGTTTTCGGAAGAGGGGTGTGGTGAGCAGCCGAGGGTGGTGAGCAGTCAAGAGTGGACGAGTCTAGCAGCCGAGGGTGGTTGGTGGTGGTGAAGTGGTGTGGTGGTCGGTGATAATGTTGGTGGTGGTGATGAAGTGTGTTTATATATTGAAGAAGATGATAAATAATACAGTATATTAAATTGAGAGTATTATATACTTTTTAAATTATTTATAATAAGACAAAATATCAAATCACAATTATTTTTATTATAAAAAATCGATATGCCACAAGACGGGAAATAGCCATGTTTTAATAATGAATACGACTAGATCGGGAATAAGCTTAAAAATGACCACCTTGAGAACCAATAAAAAATTTGTACTATTCTGATTAATATTTAATTAAACAAATATTGACATTACATTTGAAAAACAAAATAAACTTTTATTGCCCCATAACTTTTGACCAGTTATAACCTTCTTTTTATCTTACTGATTCTCCATCTTCTTCCAAACTGCTGCAAAAATGTCCGGTTACTTTCGGCTCACCTATTTTTTTTTTTTTTAAATGAATCTAAGGTAGTTCCTTGTATATTTTCAAGGTAGGTCTTAAATTATTTTGTATATCGATTCTAAAGGGTCATTCTAAACAAACACAATTTATCCACTAAATGGACCTTTCTCTCTCTAATAATTACTAATTTTTACTTGTTTCGAGAATTACAAAAAAGATAAACCTTATTATTATATCAATCATTAAATTTTTTACTTTTTTATTTTTAAATCAGCATTTAGTTATATTGTAGTTATTTCATTTTACATTTTTGCTTGGCTAACTCTCTTCCTTCCACATAAATAAAACCCAACAACAACTCAACTTGAAAATCAAAACTCATCAAAATCTAAACTTAACATTTAAAACCAAACAAGACATGTGGCCACCTCACCTAAACAAGATCAAAACCTAAATATATAATCGAGTGTGATATCAGTTTGTGGCACCTCGCCGAAACACTTAGTCCCATCGTTAGTTGGCTACCCTCGAGCAACATCACCATCTCAATTTGTAATGGAGGCGCATCTAATACGTGGTGGTTCCGCACGAATGAATGACGATAGTAGAGATGGTGATGGTGGTCCGGTGCGCAACGGTGGACTAGGTGTTTCGACGCAGGGGCGCCAACGGTGAGAAAAGGATGGTGAAAATAAAGATGGGTTACCTTTTGCTTGAATCATTAGTTAGCAATGTTGCAAAAATCGTGAATCCAGAATCGGCCGGTCGACCACCCCGCAGCCGATTAATCGGTCAAGTCGGGATTAATCTTGATTAATCTGATTGGCATTTCCCGCAATTTTTTAGATTTTGAGACCAAACTAAAAATCTTAACCGATTACAAGTCCGCTTATGCTTCCAAACCTCAATAAAAGCGCTCCAATTCGATTACGACGCTTATCAGGCTTTATAAGTGAAATATACGATCCTCAATATAAGTATAATGCCTAAATTATTATTATTTTAAAAGACCGATTTTCCGATTCTACCGATTTTTACCGATTCGGCCGATTTTGACCGATTCACCGATTAATCGGCCGATTCGACCGATTTTTGACTACTTTGTGTCGATTTTATCCTAGCCGATTTTTGACCGATTTTCAAATCGACAAGGAGTTTCGGTTGACATCCATTAATCGCGATTAATCACCGAGTTAACCGATTTTTGCAACATTGTTAGTTAGAAACATAGTTTGAAGATAAATGATAAAATGTTTAATTAATGATAGAAGATGAAGCCAGTGGGTAACAAAATAAAATACAATTGTCATGTTTGAAAATTGTGCAGTCAATGGTAAGTTTAAGAAAAGTAAATAGGGTCTAAAATAAAATTCGGGTTTTGTTAGTGGAAGTAGGCAAGATAACCCTGATGGCGAGTCTTAATCGGCCACATCGCCTTTCTCTCTCCGACGACCGACGACTACTCCACAATACATAGCCAGAAAATTTGGAAAAAAAGGTAAAGATTGAGCTTGTATACTTGGCCGCTACCAACCGAAGCCAGAGTTTCCTCTCTCCCAACCGACGCCAACCGAAGATCCACAACGGCCAACCTCGCCGATCGGCGATGCAACTCATGTGGCAACCCCTCCTATCACAGATAATTTCAAGCGCTCGATCAAGAGGACCCATTCTAAATTACTTGACGATTTAAAGTGGTCTCTGCAAGACCACCTACAATGAGTGGTAGGTCCGCCTTGTTCTTATACCAAAAATGATAATCTATACTATATAACAATGTAGAAAACAGTTTGTTGCTCAGCCAACAACTATTTTTTGCTTAACGAAAAACGATTTTATACTACACAACTATGATTTATGAACCCACCTCACTTTCGACATCAAGTGTGACGGATGGATTATTAAATTCTGGAAACTAAAATAGAAAGGGAACAAGAATCTAAAGAAAGTCAAACGTCAAATGTTTGACCATGGAAGATTGACTTGGTCTTCAACTTTGAATACATGCTTATATTATTTGAAGATCTTTATCTTGAATTTTATTAAACATTTGTTCCTTATATTATTTGCAGCGGGTCTTAGATGAGTCATTATTTAGTGCTTTTTCTTGTTGTCATTGTATTGTGTAACGTGTCTAAAGTTATTTTTTGACCGCTGTTGTTATAGTCATTAGTATTGATTTGGTATTTTCTAATACATGAAATAATCGTTTACTATATTTTGATATAGTTTTTTTTCCTTCGTCTTACTCACTTTTTCCTTTTTTGTTTTTAAGGAGGGACCTTGTAAGTCATCATAAACATGTTTGTTTGTATTGTCATGTGTATGTCAAGGCTGCCAATTTGGTCGTATCTACTCATCTAATTGGCTTTTTGTGCAATAGAGGTGCATCACTTTCGTTTGGGAATGAAAATTAAGAAAAACTATTTTTTGTTAGTGATTTGAAATCAATATATGTATGTGTCATGTGTATAAGAAATTGCAGTTACGGAATGTCAAGTGATGGATTAACGGTTATTTATTACAGAAAAAAAAGGGATTACATCATATAAGAATTAAAACTACGATGCATAAAGAACATATATTGAGAATATTAAAGGTAATCTGGATGATCCCAAGTTTGAGAATTGTTTGAGTCGTAACCGTCATCATAGATGGACGAAGACGAACATTTATATTCGTTTTCAGCCCAGTTCGCATACAACATATCGTATTATTTATCTTGACGCTTTTTCTTCCGCTTCTGCTTCTTCCTTACGAATAGTTTCTTCCATCTCCTCAAGACTTCTTCATCTTGAAGCATGAGCCTTTCTCTTCGGCTTCTTCTATTTCGCTTGCGCTTTTCTGCCTCTTCCATTTCTATTTGTTCTTTAAGAGCCGTTAGCTATCTCTGATAAAAGCTCGTCTTAATAACTATGGTCGCTAGAGTCTTCCTTTTAGGAAATTCTTCACCGAATTCTTTTTTCGACATTACTAATGGTATTGATGGTGTTTTTATGTGTGTGTAGATGTATGTGTGTAATATGCTTTGTTGGTATATATAGGCAAATGAATTTTGTGGGAGAATAGATATGATAAGTAAATGTCAGTGTAATAGGTGGGTAGATAAAGGTTATGTAGTATTTATGTTTAGAGTATTTTAGTGTTTGGTTTATTTTATTATTATATATATATATATATATATATATATATATAGCCAGAGTGTATTTTCAAACCGTAAAGTTAGAATCTGAGAATAATATTAACCATCGAATATTTCGATCAATGGCTAAAATGATTTGTGTCATTTTGTAAATTTAATAAATATTAAGGAATATTTTATTATTGACTAAGGGGTAAAAAGAGATTGCATATTAATCATTCTTTCAAGTAACCGTCCACTAATATTGGGGATTGATGAATCATTTTCAAATTAAAAAACACATTTTCATTTTATTCTTAATATCTCATGCTTGCCCTACTTGCCGTCATTTCCTTCGAATCCGATGGTATTCGTAGCATGTGCACATCTTATAAATTCAAAGGTAAAGGTGATGATATTTAATTAACTAAAGTTTGTTAAAATGGATTGTTAAAAAGTATTAGTTTTTTATAGGTTTGTAGATTTGGCAATTGTAAATTGAGATCATCGCTTTCTTTTATTTGAAATCGTTTGTTTCAATCTGACAATTATAGTTGTCTATATGATCATGATTCGATCCGAATTTTTTGGCTTTCAATCGAATTTTTTTTGCTTTCGATCTGAAAATGAAATTTATGTTCGATATAAAAAATATGGCTTTCATATGATCATAGATTCGATATGAGTTTTTGGCTTTCGATTTGAAAACTAAATATGTGTTTCGATCTCAAACTTTTTTGGGTAATAGTTATGATTTTCAGAACATATGTGTTTCATATTCAAATTTGGTTGTAAACCATTGTAATATCATGTGTATGTATGATATGAAAAATTCGTTATTTGGTTGAAAAAAATGTTTGTGTATGTGGGTTATGGTTCATCAATAATTATTGATTATTTATAATATATTTTAGTTTCCTTTTGTGTGAATTTTAGGGAAAATAAAAGTTTTTATCATGAATAATATGAGTTTGATCAAGTGCATTTGTATTTTGTAGTTACATGCTACCTCAAAGTCTGATGGTATTGTGGTTACATATACTTAAGATTTCATCAATGTAAATGGATTATACACGGTGGACTTAATTTAGTTTATTCTCCGATGTAGGTTTCTGCTTTATGGTTGTTGTGAGCATTTTGAGATACATGTGCACAAGTATCATGTGAAAAAGAGTGAGCACGACGAAGAATATAAAGAAAGACACGTTGCTTTTCAGATATACTATCTAACGACAAGATATCATGATAAAGATTTAAAGATCGAAAGTAAGACATTGAGGTGCACGCAGTCAGATATAATTGCACATATACATGACAAAGAAATCCAAAGTGTCCAACGAGGAAAATACATACGATATACGATAACATATTTTTCACGTTTAGAAATTTGTATTTGGAATTGTATATCACAAGATTTTAAATTTTGTATATAATATTTTGTTTTAAATTGTATACAATACATGTAAAATACTTTTGTCATTCCATGCACTAAAACACATGTAAGTTTACATTAGCTAAAAAACATACGTGGCACTTACCAAATATAAGTAAATTGAACACTACAAACACACGTAAATTTACATTTAAAAAAAAAAAAAAACACATATGCACTTTACTAAACATTCATGTCGAAAAAATATTATTCTAAAATTAAAATTAAAAATATTAAATTCCTAAAATTTAGAAAAACATTTTTTAAATCAAAAGAAATAAAAATATACTTTTACTATTATACCTTTTGAATTAAATAATAAAAGTTATTATTCAAAAATTCGACGTATTGAACGTTTCTCATAGCCTCGATCTTTTTATTGCCTCGAAAGAACCCTTCCCTATATATATATTTATATATATATATATATATATATATATATATATATATATATATATATATATATATATATATATAGAGAGAGAGATATAGAGAGAGAGGATCCAAATGGTAAGTAAATTAAAATAAGAAGCCAGGTTGGACCAAAATCACGATTCGAGATCTAACGACTGCAGTTAGATGCATTTCTATTCATATAGACGCAACATCTCGAGTTTCGAAAGTTAATTGATGTATAGATGGTGCAAATTGATTTTCATGATTTCAAGACACGTAGAGAACCAAAAAATAAGAGAAATCACTGAATCAGATCCAATATACGTGATATGATCCGATTAAAAGTTCAGAAAAACACACTATGGTGCGTTATAACGATCCAAGATTATAGGGACGCATCTAATTTGTGCCTAACAAGATTTCTGATTCATTATAGCTTCTTATTACTTTATTTTAAGAATCTTCTTATTTGATCTTAATCTATATATATATATATATATATATATATATATATATATATATATATATATATATATATATATATATATATATATATATATATATATATATATATATATATATATATATATATATATATATATATATATATATATATATATGCTGCTCTATGCAGATCTATATTACGATAAAGACTTTACAAGACTCATTTGCACTAATAGAATTAAGTATTAATAAATATTTTTATTTAATTGAAGCAGGCTATAATAGTCAAACACATTTTTATTTTCTTTTTAGATTTTTAATTAATAAACGCTTTTAAATTCCCTAATTTTCGGATTTTTTTTCTTAGTATACAAGTTTTCAGGAAAAGAAAGTGCATATGTGTTTTTCTAATTAGTACACATTTTTTTTTTTAATTATTGTAAATTTACATCAAACTTGTTTTGCTTAAAATAATAATTGCACATATGTTTATAGTATACATTTTAATTTTCAAAATTTATAACAAAAACATAGACATAGACATATACATATAACCTCTAAATTTATAACAAAATCCACAAAATTGATATGAAACTAAATACAATTTAAATACAAATGTATCTTCTTAAGATATACGCATATCGCCAACCAAAAACACGCACAGACTCTTTCTAAGAACGTGCATGCCTCTTTCACGTAACATACGTGCACTTTTCACTAACATATGTGCACTCTTTCACGAACATACGCCAAGACGCTCCACTTTCTCATCACGAAGAATATGCAAACAAAAGGTTAATTAGCTGTTCATTATCAAGATATCGGATCTACTTCATCACACCGCCTTTCCTGCATGATTGAGTCTTCCACGCTTAAACTTTATATATGAAAAAAAAAAAAAAAAAGTTAAAGTTTAATCAACCAAAACAAAGATCAATTAAAACAAACATAAAGTACTAAACAAATATTTCATTTAAACATATACAATGAGAATTAAATTCGACAACAAAGTAAAATGAGCATCATGAACGTAATAATAAAAAAAATAAAGAATAAAATGGCTATCTAATGTGATTTGGGAAAGACAACACAAAAATCAAACTCTAGGCACGTGAAACACATGCACTCTATAAAGTTTAAACTTCTCAAAATGTAAAAACACATATGCACACTAAAGACATCTAAACTCCACAAACTGTACAATCACATGCATTTTCAATAGATTTGAGCTCCAAAGCATAAAGATCCAATAGTTAGTGTGGCAACAAGGTCGATAGGCAAGTCATATCCCGAGGTTTGTTGCACCATAAACAACTAGCAAATAGATATGAATAATCTAAACACCGATGTACAATTAAAAACTTATTTAGAGTATTTTAAAGACGTTACAAGCATTTCAATTTTTTAACCTTTTATCATATTTGTGAAAGACGTTACGAGGTTAGCTGCATCATATTAGTGAGAAAATAAAAAATTAAAAATTAAAAGCACTCAAGACCGAAATCGAAACGACACGATCATTTATACATCTCAACTATCATTTAGTTTAATCACGGCACTAATCTCAATATTAAAGTTAGAAAACTAAATACAAAATCCTAACTATGCATTAATTTTAATACTTGGATAACTAAACTATTTATGAGTTATGACACTCTAAAACAAAAACAGAATAGTTGAAAACAAAATTCAAGAAAGTCACTAGCATAAAAAGACTTTGTTTTTGTTGGACCAATACAAGATAACTGGGTACACCAAACAATCAATATCCATAGTTTTAAAGAAAATAAATAAACTAATAAAAATACGGTGGATGCCCACAATTGTTACCTACTTTGTTTTGCTTATCAATGTTTTGTATTGGGCCACATTGCGTCATTTCTTATTGCAGCTTTTTTATTTGTTGTTTGGTCGAGTGGCCTTATTGTTGAATAAGTTACAAGAATTTTGAGGCCCTTTCGTTTTGGGACGGAAACCCAGATTGGTGGTAGTGCCGGAGCCGCATCTGATCTGATGCTGGCTAGAGTTCCTGTAAGTCCTGAAGCGCCATTTTTAGCCAAGAAAGAACCGAGAGATCCAAGATTATATATTGGGATTAAAGAGAGATCCGATCTGGTGGTTAAATGTGTGAGGATGAGAGAAAAGTAGATAGAGAAGATTAAATATGAAAGATAGGGTGACTAGGTTTTGTGATGCAGAAGAGATTAGAGAAAAGTAGCATTCTTAGGTCAAAAGAGAAAATTGGCATTGATCGACTTTTATAAGATAGACTATAATACCTTTTCTACTTTTAATAGCTTTTTATTTTTATTTTAATTTAAAAATCATTATATTTAATTTTAACCGTTGATTAACTAATCTAATGGTCTAGATTTATTTTAAAGAAAGATCAGAAAGATCAGTGTCTAATATAGATCTTGCGTAATATAACACTATATATATATATATCTATACTACATAATATCGTATTTGTGACTTCCTATAAAGTAAGTTTTAAAATATCAGTTCTCACACGTTACTATAATTAAGAATTCATATAATTAATAAAATAAGCATAATGTACAACACTTTAATGCACATAATTTTCGAGACGACAAGATAAGAAGATAACGCATAACCACTTTAATGCACATATTAAAAATAACAAAACACCACATTAATGCTTATTTAATATAGTAAATTAATTAATCGATCAATAAATACAATTAATACAGCTTATTAATACACCCTAACATAATAAATACAAATTATCAAGATATCAGACAACCAAATTACACACAATTCCTACATTAAATGTCATATATTCAAGCCCGAACTTAATAAAGCCAAAATAGCTGAGTCTCTAACAAGCGCAGTTGCCAGGCATACCGAATCGCACGCAGCTAAACGAAATTCTTGAAATACATAAATTTATCATTAAAAAGAATATAATAAACTAAAATACACGATTCACTTAAAATCTGTGGCACAAGAACGCTGCAGAACTCATTAAATGTCCACTAATACAAATAATAAAGACATTATACAAATATTAAACCCGAATAAGAATCAGGCAAACAGCGAGTCACGAACAGTAAAGAACAGGGTTAAATACTGAGTTCAAAAAAGTACAAATCGGCACGAGAAATTTAGATGAAGTCTTTGATATCTCAGAATTTATCATTAAAAATTATAATAAACTAAAAATACGATTCGGAAAAATTTATTTCGAGGTCACACAAGAACGCTACGGCAGATCGATATATATATATATATATATATATATATATATATATATATATATATATATATATATAATTAAGATGATGTAGAGGATGGCAGAATTGTTTTTGGATTTTGTTTTCTAGATCGAACGAGAGTTGGTGTTAAAGAGGTTTTCAATTTTTGGTGGAGGTTTCAGGAAATGGAGGCGTGATATGTGGTTATTAGGTTTAAAAAAAATTATTATGATATCCCTTAACTACCCTTACACTATTTACATTAGTATACATGATCTTTTAATTATTTACATAATTGGCATATCTGCTTTTAACCATTGATCAATTAATCTAATTATTAAAAAGTCGCTCTCGCGTTTAAAGTGGGCTCGAAAATAAAAGCTTTACTATATATATATATATATATATATATATATATATATATATATATATATAGGGAAGGATCCAAAAGAAGAAAAATTAAAATGAGAACGATAAGGCCGATTTCTTAAAACACATTTTAAATAAGTTTTGGGAGATTTTTAGCTTTTTATCGATCTAATTTTATAAAAGATCTGTAACGTGTGGTTGCTACATTTTTATCCTTCTTATTTTCATATTCTTCTTTATTCGATCCTAACTAACTATATATATATACATATATATATATGTATGTATATATATATATATATATATATATATATATATATATATATATATATATATATATATATATATATATATTTATAATTGTTATTGAGTTTTAAAATTTCTTTTGTTGTCTTGTAATTATTTTCAAACACCGCTCATATGAATAGGTATGTTAGGACATAAATAGAGTTTCGATAGTGGTTGTTCGCGGTTGTGTATTATTTAAAATTGTACGCATGTTTTACTTGAAAGATTGGTATAGCTATTAGTTGCACGTCATAATTTTTTTGATAGGTTTATAGTCGTTATATTGTGCCGTATAATTTTAGCCGTATTTTTCTTCGTTTCTAAAAACAAAACATTCGAACTACTTTTTTTTTTTTTTTTTAAATGAATGTGTATAACCTTTCTATCTAATTGTCACCTTCTTTTTTTTCAATTCACTTGTAGCTTTTATATATCCGACATTACAGTTATTTTTTTTGATAATTCGCTGTTGTTTGTTTGGAATATTTTGTATTTTAAATTAAATGTTTATAAATAACATTAACAATTACTTTACTAAACTTTTACTTTTTTCCAAATAACATTAACAATTATGAATACTAAACCTAACTACAATAATTCATGGCATAAGAATAATCTTTTGGACAATATATATCAAATCATTTCAATAAATAGAAGAATCGTTTAATTTTTGTTACATAATATATAATTGGTGGCAGGAGTAAACAACATTAATTGTTAATAATTAAATATATAAAAACTCATAGACATTTACATACGTTGTTTTAAGAAATAAAATATAATAGTTAATAAATGTAATAAATGTAATAAAAAACGAAAATACATACTAACAACTTCCAAATTTACATCGTTATTGTTCTTAATTTTAAAAACTTTAATATTCAAGGTCTTACTTTTTAAATATATTTTTATATGCATATCGTTGCCTAAATTTAGTTTCTTTTACATGCCTATATATACTATCATCTAAAAAGTAAATTTTTTAAGTATTTTGTCAAACTATTGTGAAGAACAATATCACATGGATCATCATCAACGTAATGCAACAAAGGTGAATACTTTTGCATTTTAGTTTATATATTTTCCATGATTTTTATTGTGAACTTAAATGTAGATGGAAATACATCGTTTTAACATTCGTATGTTTTATTATAACCAGCAGGAAGTTGACTCTAAGGTTGCAAATGATTTTTGGATGCAAGAGCCACCTATCATAATAATTTCAGATGATGAATTGGTATGACTTACATTACTTATAACAAAATATTACTAACTCACTTATATCGTCTATCCCTTTTTCTTTTTCTTTTTTTTTTCATTATAGGATTGTCTTTCAAAAAATAAAATGCAAATAGTTACAAAAGCAACCGAATCTGTTAATAGTAATGTACATTATGATGATGATGTGGAGGAATGAATTTGTATCAACCGATATTGTAAATACCATGTTCACAACGAAGAAAACATTATATTCAAAAAGTATGTTGATTATGATTGATGACGTATAGTCTATATCCGGGTCACGAACCCGACTAAAGTCCAACACTAACTTAGCCTGGTACGGACTGGGCTAAGCCGATAGATGTTCGCTCACGGGGCCCAAACCCAAAGCTATTCTTAGAATAGATATCTGATATCTCCTAATTATGGAGATAATCATTCCCAACCGACTTAGGCGGGATCGCAGAAGGTTGAGGAACACTAACCAACAAGGATTCCGTGTATATAAAGGGAATCCCATCCTCGTTAAAGGTAACGATCTACAAACCCTAACTCTCCTTTAACCCTAAATCGATTACATTTACTCACGCGGAGGATAATCGTGGAGACAATCCCACGATAAGTCTAATGGTGTTTTACGTCTCTTGGTGGCGGTGTCTCGAGCAACAATCGAAGAATTGGTACGAGAGCGGAGCCCCAACAAGGAACGCCTAACTTTTATATCAACAAGTGGCGCCACATGTTTTATGGAAGGTGGGTGGAAGAGCTATCACATGTTTTATGGGCGATCGCACTCAATCAAAACCAAAGACGGAGACACTCCGCTCTCTAGTCCACGGACGGAGGTGGTCATACCACCGAGATCGGCATGCCAACTATCCGCTTCACCGAAATCAATGTGGCAACTAATGATGACGAGAGGCTACCGACTTAGACCTGCTAGAAGAAGCGCGAACGCGCAGCGACTATACGGAGGCAAAATCAAAGTCGAGGATGAAAGGATACTATGACGCTAAAGCGCAGGTGTTTCATCTGCACTGTGTGACTTTGTTTACCGCGCCAATGATGCGAGCCATGCAGCAGATACGTGCAAGCTTGGACCAAAGTGGGAAGGACCCACGAGGTTATCAAGAACAGGAACAAAGCGTGTACAAGTTACTAGGCTCGATGGTGAGAACTACCACACACATGGAACATCGCAACCTCAAGAGGTGCTACCTATAGGAATGGCTACTGACCCGCCGCATTGTATTTTCAATATCAATAAAACGTCGCGAACATAAACATCTATGTATTTACTTTTTGTTTTCCTTATTATAATGTCTTATTTATTTAAACTTGCAAGTATCAATAAAACGTCGCGGTTTCTAGCTAACTCCGCGACACATTTTAATTTGTTATTTCCATATACTGTATGTCTTAACAATTTTTTATCTCTTGCCTACATGGCGTGCATGCACTATAATAAACCCACGATGGTAAAAGGATAAGTTAACCTACTAAACAACTTGTTGTGTAAGAGGTTGCAAACCCATCAACACCGGATCACGATCCTTGTTAAACACCTTGTTCTCTAGACGTTGAATAAGTTTTTGCGCATCCCACCGACGGGTGCGCAACATCGCATATGGTATCGCTTAACAACTTAGAAACCAAGACACTTGATTCCTTAATGTGATATTTACTGCTGCGACATCATAACATACACGACTATGATAAAGTACTTAGAAATTATTTCTCAAGTATACTATGATCTTCATACATGATTATGGATTTCCTATATTATTCGCGCTGGCGTACACATTTGATTCTTCGGCAACGAATACGTCTTTTACGCAAAGAAAAACTGATAAGTATGTACATTACAAGTTGCAATAATACTCACATGCAACTAGCAAAAGGAGATTTTTATTAATAGCTACAAGTTATTACACAAGGATGGTTACTTTAGAAAGTACAACCTAACAACTATGACAACGCTATTCAATAGATGAGCTACCCACACGGCTTTCGGTATCTTTGGCCTCGCTAAGCCTTCTTTCAACAAGTGCAATCTGACGAGACAGTAGCAACACTCACCGGCACCCCGTCGGACCTTGGCGGATAATTGCACCAACCCCACACAAAATTGCTTTACGCTTTAATACCTTCCTTTTTAGCAAGTGCGGTCGCGTGCGCCCAACACTTCCTTCAAAGGCACTTTTTCTCTAAGGCGAAGGGATTCGTAATATCCTGGACGACCAAGACCAGTACTTGCGGTGAGAGTCATGGGGCTTCAAAGTAGTCCGGATAAGCTCGACCCTCGGCGCGATGACGCGCTAAGGTCAACCCCGCCATAATAACATCTATAGGATAATCCCGATCGCGCCCAGTCAAAGAATCATGGGGGAGCTCTAAGTCCTTCATCCTCTTCATAGCAGCGACCATGCGATCATAAGACTTAGCATCATAATTCGGTACCTTGTCAATCGAGCACCTTTAGAAGTTCCACCATGCGGCTTTCTCCGACCTTTGCTGCGCGCCAGCAGCTTGTGAACTACCTCCCGAAAGCATTAACCACTTCTTGCGACCTGTGGTACCGAAAGCAAGCAAGGCGAAGACCATGGCCTATGAGCCATCTCGCTCGACTATAGTAGACATCACCTGGGATACAACTCGTCAGACGTACTCGATCACGGGTTTGCGCGCTTTGCCTCTGCACTCGATGCACTACTCGCAGTGGTGCCAAGATTCCTAGCTGCGTAAGCAAATCTTCCTACCACTGTTCTAGATATTTAAGGGCCCGGTTACATGACAACTTGTACTTTACGCGTCAGGCTCTTGGTTTATTTGGGATAGTAATGACATTTTTCTCCCGCAAGCCTCTCCGAATCGCGATTGGCCACCCTTATCTCGCCTTTTAGCACCGCCAATTGCGCCCATGATGTAATCTGGCGATCCTTTTGGTCGTCATGACTACTTTCTCCAACAAACTTTGCTTTCAATCACATGCGAGAGAAACAAGATCCTCAACCAGCTGACCCATTGGCGCATCCCCTGCTGCCATCGGGCACGGCATGCGGATCTCTGGTTCTGAAGACTCAGAAGGAACAGGACTCTCTTTGGGTGGCGACTCCGCACCCTGTTCAAACCTGCAGGCACAGACATAGAATTGTCAATTTCTAATATGAACAGTTGACAAAGAAAGCAGAAGGAAAAAGTATTGTCGAGATTACTTATGGGCCGAGACATTCGATGGGTGCGATGGCGCCTCACTTGCAGTATGATTCCACATTGACAACCACAAGGCGTTTTTCCTCGAGGAGCTACACCATCCTCTCCGAGGCTGTGTTTGCGTTTTAGCCCGGGACTCTTGCTCCTCCTCCTGAATCCATGGCCGCGCCATCGCACGGTGGTGGTGGGCGCTTATTGGGGAGGGCACCCTTGGCTTATGCGGTGGCTGACGCCGCTTCCATCCGTGAATCAAGAACGGTCCCCGTTTCTCCTATGTTCAACTCCAGTGCGCCTGCGGTGGCGTCGATGTCGGCTCTTCTCCTTCTTTCGAGCGGCCGTACCCACCCTTACTTCAATCGGCTTTGCTAGGTGCACCACGGTGAATAGATCCATCTCTGCGCAATAAAGACAACAAATAACACAAGTTATATAATGCGGAAAAGGGAGAAAGCTCTTACAAGAATTACAAAGGGTGCGAAAGAATGAGTACCCACCCTGTCCATTGGCACCTAAGAAGATTGGCATCTCATCCCAAGATACCAAAAAGTTACGGTGATGCCCGTATGCACCAAAATTCCTCGGGTAGGAACTAATGGGGATGCGGTTAGCATTTATCGATTCCGCATCCTCGGCGACATAAGATCCGTGCAAAGGGCACTCGTCCTCTCCAACGCACTCCCGGTATCAAAAATTATAAAAGCCATGGAAACACGATGTCGCCTACCCAAAAATGACTCCCTTCAATTTCTAAGCGCGTCTAGTTTCTCGGTATAACACTAGAGTCTCCCAGAGCGCTTAGCAAAGGATACCCACCCATGTGACCATGTTGTGTGATAGAATGTGCGGAATAAGTGGATGGTTGGGTTAACCGCCAAGAAACGGTGATTCTCAAAATTGGTAATTTTAGCCGCACCGATGCGAAGCAGTAATGGGATATGCGCATTGTAATAATTTAATACATCGCACGAAATCGGGATAAGGCACACGTTGATTCACGAATTCGCAAAAACGTGTATATACCCTCACCTTCCCATCGGGAAGTCCGTAATAGACGCCGCGACCCGAACAACGGATGCACATCAAGGGTATAAAGTAATCCGAGGTGTATTCTAGAAGGTCGCTCTCTGTGAAGTTGGAGGTGAAGTCGACAAGCTGTTTGACCATCGTATTGTTTTACAAAGCGCACACGCTGCTACCTTTGAAATTGGTGGTTTTCTGGATCGCAGATGCAAGGATTCTTGACAATGGCGACTTGAATTTTCTTTTTACTGTGAGAAACACGGTGGAAATGAAACGAGGGTTATATACTTTTTCTCATCCACGCGATGAGTGACACGTGGACCCCACTAGTACTAACTGTGTGGCTGCGATTGTTTGATGGGACGCTACTGCAGTTACTTTCCCCGATTCGAGGCGCTCATTTTTAATCCCATGTCTAGATACAATGTACCGTGGGTATATTTTATGGCTTTCGCTACGCTCAAGTTTTTCAATGACTACGGTTATTAGTCTAGCATCGCAGATTAGTCATCGCAGCATACTAGAGCTCGGGGACATGATGACGTATAGTCTATATCCGGTCATGAACCCGACTAAGTCAACACTAACTTAGCACGGTGCAGATGGGCTAAGCCGATTAGATGTTTGGGCTCGCGAGGCCCAAACCCAAAGCTATTACTAGAATAGATATCGGATATCTCCTAATTATGGAGATAATCATTCCCAATCGACTTAGGCGGGATACGGAGGTTGAGAACACGGAACCAACAAGTTGGTGTGTATATAAAGGAATCCCATCCTCGTTAAAGGTACGATCTACAAACCTAAGTCTCCTTTAACCTAAATCGATTACTTACTCATCACGGAGGATAATCGTGGGAGACAATCCCACGATATGTCTAACGGTTTTTATGTCTCTTAGTTGCACAGGTCTCGAGCAACAATCAAGAATTGGCAGCGGGCCCCGAACAAGGAACGCATAACTTTTGTATCAACAATGATGTTGATTATGATGTTGATGATGATGTTGTTGAAGATAATCAAAATGATATCTGGATTTGTATCAACCAAGAATATGAACACCAAAACTATACTCTTGATCATGATTATGACCAGGACAAATCGATCTCTATTCACAAGAGTGTTGATGCTGATGTTTGTGTCGATAAGTGATTGATACTTCATTCACAAGTTCTTTTCAGTTATTGGTTTTGTTTTATATTCTCAGTTTCTAAAACTTATAATTTTTGGTAATCAATATGAATGAAGTTTTAACGTTTGTCGTTTACAAATGTTTACATTGTAATTATATAATTAATCCTTATTGTTTTGTGTAGGATATTGGATTTCACATACACATCAAACCATGAACACAAGGTGGCGTGTAAGGTGGTGTTTAGAGAGAAGTTAGAGGTTTGGGAACTTTAGTGAGAGAAAGAAAATCTTATTATGAGCTCCCACTCTACCTTGGAAGGTAGAGAGTATTTATAGTCTTACAATAAGCCACACAACCCGGTGTGGATCGGGCATCTGATGGGTAAAGACCCGTCAGTCCTCCACGGTGTTACTTAACTAAATACTTATTAACTTAAAATAACTACGACTACGAGCTTTTAACGATTACATATACTTGAGGTGACCGACTCTTTAATACAGAATTTCTAATTCCTAACAATCTCCCACAAGGAGGTCACTCAATCATGTACTAGAATTACATTGAATACAAACAGATATTACATTAAAAATTGTTCTTGCATTCTTGATGTAGTACTTTGCTCAAAGCTTCGTAGTCATTGATTCTTTTCATTGCATGTTTGGTTAATCCAAGTGGAGGTCTTTTTCTCGATCCACGTGATAATACATTTTGCCGACTTTTGAGATCATCGGCAAACAAAAATCCTTTGAGACATCCATTGTGGTGTTGGAATTTTGTGATGTTGTGACTTCGGACCGACATGCTGCATTACGGATCATGATATCTTCTCATCGTAGCGGAAGCATTCGTTAATTCATGATATTGGCGCAGCAGGTAGCGAAGCATGGAGTGAAAATATCGAGTCATTGAAGCACGGATCATGATTTCTTTGGAGATGAATGTGTGGTGTGAGCATGCGACTGGGATTGACCGCATCATTACGATCACCGCAAGCGTCGGGCACTGCATACAACATTTAGCAATAAAGCGTGAAAGTGTCTTTGATCACTTCGTTGAATTGAGGTTACGCCCACGGTTCCCGTTGATCGGTACATGTCTTGCTGTGATCGGTAAAATTAGAAGAATTTCCTTGGCGAGGTTTCGCAATGCTCTGTTGTTCTCAAACCGAAGCGTCTCAAAGAAGAAAACACGGAGTGAGTGAACCGATGAATTTAAGACCAGCGATTGATGAAAATAGATTTGAAAAACAATCGTGTATTGCTCGATAGAAATTGTTTTTGCAACACAACGAAGGTTTTATTGAAAATCAATTATCAATCATAAAACACCTTTTGATTTGAAAAATTAGCACGGTCGATGTGCAAAAGAAAAGAGTTTTTAAGCACAAAGACAGGTTTTTCAAAGGTATCAGTCGATCCATAACTCGAACGAGATTGATTCAAGAGATTGAATCGCCCCATTGTTTCTATTCGGTTGTCATGGTTGATCTATATAATAGATCTCACATGCCACCTACAGAGCTTGTTTGATGTTGGCTCGAGAGGCTTTCCATCTTCATTGTGAATATGTAAACACATCACTCGGATGTTCCGGCAATACCACAAGGATAATGCATAGGACTCAAGATATAATCTCTCTTTCCACATTCGTGAAATGAGAGAGTCTTCATTGAGAGTGTCCTAATGAGATTTATTGATGATCTCGTGGCTCTGGACTTCAATTTGTGCATTTTGGATCCTATATCGGAGACTAGGGAGAGGGTCTCCTTCTTCAATATCAACAATCTCTAAGAGAAAGTCGACAGATAATGTCGGTTCCCGTGAGAATGAAACAAGTCCTTTTCGGAGGAACTTGAGTGGTTTGGAAAGTTGAGTGCAATGCGTCCTTTGGGTCCATGACGTCTTGTCTTCAATACCGATGTTACCATCGGTAGCATATGAATTGAACGGGTTTACGCCCTAAGGTTGAATATATGGAGGGCTATTTGTTTTCACCCTTTATCATTCAATTCTTTTCATTCTTGACCCTTCATTGCTTACCGAGACTTCACCGCAAGAACCTTGTTGGGTTTGTTCGAGACAAGCTCGGTCTCATCGCGCACTTCCCGTATCTCATTTTCTCCTTTTATCATCATACCTAAGAACTCTACACTAACTAGTGGATAGTCCACTGGTAGATCCCTCCGGTTACGGCGGATCATGGAACAAATACCTAACCTTATCATCCTTATATCACCATACATAAAGTAAAGTTGGTCGATCTATTTGGTATTGTTCATACGCCATTGGAACCAATTGAAAACCATTTGAGAATCAATCCGGATACTTAAGATATATTATCAAAGTATTTTGTACCGAATTGTTTTGATATTTTTGAATAAAAGCTCCCCTCAACATGTGCATCAAGTATTTGAAATCGTTTTTCACACGGAGGCAAGAGGCGTAAATAACTTCTTTGATTATCATTTTACGAAGATATCAACATCACTTCCTAATTAAAATCAAGTAGATAGAGCATTTAGGGAAGGATGAGGTTTTCATAAGCTTGCTCCCCTGATATGTGCCTTAAGGTTTGAAAGAGTTTTTGCACATACTAGAGGAACACACATATGATATAAATTGATCACGTTCGGATCTTTATGGTTTAAGATAAATGCTCCCCTCGACATGTGCATGGAAAATTTGAAAATTTGAAATCGTTTGGCACATGTGGGAAGGAGAGCTTGTACATCCTTATAAAACCATTTACCGAATTATCAGTTTAAATTCAATTTAAATCACAAATTCTCCCCCGATCACAATTATCACATCATTTGAGATTTGTGATCTCTGTAGATTTAAAATGACATTGAAAGCTTTTTAAGGAGAATTGTGACTTGATTATGAAAAACGTTTTAGCTGACAAGAATCGGATATTAAGACTTTAAACTCCAATGATAAACATGCATGAATATCTTTTGAAAAACAATTGAATGCCAAATAACTTTTTTATTTAATTGAAATCATTCTCCCCCTCGATCAATGACATAGGTTGTTGATTGAGAAATAGATATTTTGACAAATAAGTCCGATGATTATAAAAATAGAGATCAAGTTATTTTTCAAAGCGATTAGATTTCGAGATAAATGTTTATAGAATCGAGCATGGAATTTTGAAAACATGATAAAGTATGGCTCTGTTCTTTCTTTGAAAAGCGGAGTTCTTCACTGAAATGACAATAAACCATTGTTTCTCTTTCTCCCATTTTTTAAAGAGTTCGAACAATATCTAAAGTCCGTGTCATTCTTTGAATGACAAGACAAAACCGTAGATATAATCGAGGCGAGAAAAACTACGACAAATTGACAATAATTTTGAAGATTTTTTGATTTTTTTATGGATTTGAAGGTTTTATAATTTTGTATTTTGTTTTCGAATAAATATTTACAAGTGATAGATGAAGATAGACCTTTACTCCTTGTCTTCCTCACGAAGATGTTTGAGTGTTTACGGTTGAAGGCTTTTTAAGCCAAGGCGTGGAAGAATAAACTCAGCGTTCTCTTGGAAGAGCTTTGGTGAAGATGTCTACTAGCGATATTGATCCTCGCAAAATAGAGTTCCACCACACCTTTTCCACTTGTTCCCCGATGAAATGATGTCGAATGTCGATGTGCTTTTCTCTTGAGTGTTGTGCGTTGTTGCATGAGAGAGCAATAGCACTTTTATTATCACGATGCAGAGGGATTTTGTTAAATTCAAAGCCATAGTCGGATAATGGGATCTCATCCATAGGTTTGAGCACAACAAGATGACATGGCTATGTATTCAACCTCTGTAGAGGAAATAGAAGTACTCATTTGCTTCTTTGAAGACCACTCAAGCTTATCACCCAAAATCGAGCACCTCCGAGGCGTGCTTGACAGTATCTTGACACCGCATGATCTGCATCGCATATCTTTGTTAGTGACATCTGGGTGTCTTTCGGTGCAAATTCCCGTATTGATGGTTCCTTGGAGATCTTAGAAGACCGTTTAACCGCTTTCAAGGTGCTTTTAGTAGGCTTAGCACGGTATCTACACACATGCAAGCGCCGAACAAGATGTCCGGTCTACTGGTGTGAGGTACATCGGGATCGATCATACTACGATATTTTGTTTGGTCTACCATGATCCACGAGAGATCCTCATCTAGTTTGGTTCGATCAATCATGGGATTGTCAGTGGTCACTTGAATCAAATCCAAATTTCTTTAAAATCTCATTTGCATATTTAGATTGATTTATGAAGATGCCTCCCGGACTTTGTGAAATTTGTAATCCCAAGAAAAATGACTTTTGTCTCATCATTGACATTTGAAATTTTGAACTCATTTCATTTGAAAACTATCACACTCATTGCAGAATTGGGTCGAGGCAAAATGATATCATCAACATAAATTTGAACATGAATTAAATGTTTGCACGACTTCGCGGTGAACAATGTTGGATCAACTACTCCTTTCTTGAATCGGTAGATAGAAGAAACTTTGATAGCGTATCATACCATGCCTTGGAGCTTGCTTTAAACCATCTGAGCCTTTTCAAGCGATAAGCGTGGGTAGGATGCTCTGGATTCACAAAGCCTTCAGTGGTGACATAGACAACTTCTTTAAGATCTCGGATTCAGAATGCCGTCTTGGCGTCCATCGATGACTACCATGTTCTTACTAGCGACATTAGCCAAAGATTACGATTGCCTCGATTCGAAGCAACAGAGCAAAAGATTCTTCAAAGTCTATACCCTCCTGCTTGGCGGTATCCTTTAGCAACTAATCGAGCCTTGTTCTTTAACACATCACCATGCTCATCAAGTTTCACTTTGAAGATCCATTTAGAGCAATAATCATAGCACAATGGAGGCGGTACTAACTCCCATACATCAAGTCGATCAAACTCATGAATTTCTTCTTGCATGGCATTGAACCAGTGTTGGAATCACTCCTAAACTATAATTCAAGTGTTAGTAATTAATATGTAATAGTTAGCTTAATTAGGCCTTTATGTTTGTTTTAGCTTAAGCTTATGTAGAAGGCCCATGAGCTTAGGCCCAAGCCCACTATGGGAAAGGATGGGAACTAGGAGTGTTGCCCTAGCTTCCCTCCTATAAATACCCCTTGTAAACCTTCATTTGAAGGTTGGTTGTTCAAGTTATTCTCTTTCTCTCTCACCTACGCCTAAACCGTGTCTTATATCGTGTGTGTGTGTGTGTGTGTTTTACTTGTTCAATCGCCTTATCTCTTTCTATATTACTTGTGTTTGTAAAACTAGTGACCTATCAGTGGTATCAATCGCCTAATAGTTGGGTGAATCGTGTTTGTTTTTGAAGTGGGTTTTGGTCCTACGCCTAAAACGCACGTGATACTTTGGTTAGCTTAAAACATTATTTTTACACTTTGAATCCAAGATTCTTGTACTTTCAATGTTATAAGGTGTTAAACTAACGCTTTTTGGCAAAAGTTTCAAACTTTATGCGTGGATCATAGTTTTAAGCTTGTTTTGTTCTTGGGTGTCGATTACACGCGTAACCCGTTTAATTGCTTTGGTACATCAAGTTTCACACTTTTGTGTTATTTTGGTACTATTAAAGCTATTCCATAACAAAATCTGGTTTAGAAACAAATTTGAGCAAAATCAAAATTACGAGTAATCCTACGCAGATTGAAACCCTAGTTATACAGTAGGACTACGGCGTAACTTTATCCGTGGCTTAATCTTCATTTTGTGGTTTACTCCGTATTTTCTTACTTGGATAAGTCCGAAAATACGTCGACTTTTGGATATCTTTTGCCTTTGTGATAGTGTAAAGATCATTGAGATAAAACCCTAATCTTACGGTTAAGCATAAACTTCAGCGTAGAAAATCTTACGATACGATTCATCTTACGCGTAGACCTAGTCCCACGATAAGGTAATCCTACGCCTAACTTTCTACGCCTAACTTTGTCTACGCATAACTTTAGTCTTTTCCCTACTTACGCGTAAGCTAAATCCTACGTAACTATTCTTGTTACGCGTAACTTTGGTGTTTTACGCATAAGTGGTATTAAGTGATTTCTTGCGTAACTTTGGATTATTGTGATTTCTCGCCTAAGGACACTTCATCAACTACGGTTCATTCGACTACAAAGATCCATTTTTACTACACAAGTTAATCAACATGTCTCAACCTCCATACTCTAACTATTTCCCTTACACTTATAATCAACAACAACAACAACAATTAACTCCACAACATCAACAATGGAATCAACAACAAGCAATTTATCAACAACAATTTAATCAACAACATACTCCACAACTTGGTGCAATTCCACCTTCTAATATTGTTCAAACACCACCAAGTCTTCAAGTACTTCCTTACACAGACTCATACAATCAACATCCATCACGAACCACTATGAAGGAACCAACATGGTTTGGCAAAATGTGTGAAGCTTTAAGTAGCCAACAATCAATTCATGAGGCTGGATCACTTGATAGACCTCCAATGCTCACTCCAGGGAATTACGACCAATGGATGCTTCGATTCTTTAGGTTTTGTGATCTGAAGAAGCCACATGGCAAATTCTTAAAGAAGTTCATTTTGGAAGGTCCATTTCAGATGCCTACTGTCACTATACCCGGAGATCCTACCGCTACTCCACCAAGAGATGAACAAACAAACATTGCTACTTTTGCAGACTTAAGACCTGATGAACTTCTACACTATGAAGCAGATGAGCTTGCAATGCAAGATATCCTCTTAGGATTACCTAACCCAATTCTTCGTAGTGTTGATGCTCAAAAGACCAAAAGCTATGTGGGAACAAATTCATCTACTCATGGAAGGAACCGTACTCAATCAGAGGATATGGAATCCAAAATTTATTTGGCTTATGAACACTTCATGATTGAACACGGGAGACACTTGAGTCTTATCATCATCGATTTTCAGACATCATCAATGATTTGGAAAAACACAATATCAACATGCCTCGTATTGCTGTCAACACAAAGTTCCTAAGTAGTCTTGGCCCAGAATGGGAGAAGTATGTCATTTTCCTCCGTCAAGCGAAGGATATGCATCATGCGTCTTATGGATTGTTGTATGATTACTTGAAACCTCATCAAAAGGAAGTTGAAATGAAAAGGATTCTCTGTGCACAAACTGCTTCACAGTCACATCCGGACAATCAACAACTTGCCTTGTATGCTCAACAGAATTATCCCTCTCAATCAGCAACTCTACCAACTGCTTCAACCACACCTTCACAGCAACAACCTCAACAAAATCAATTGGTTCCATACAACAACAACAATGCTCAAGCTTATGTCAGTGAAGCTACTGATGAAATTGATCCGTTCGAAGCACTGCAACAAGGATTTGTTATGATAGCTAATGCTTTTGGCCGTTATACCAACAAATCTAACAATCGCATTCGTACCTCCTCTAACACACGGACTCAAGCTATTGTGAACAATGGACGTGTTGAAGTTCGTAATCGTGCTAATGGTCGCCGATGGGCGTGGTCAAGGGTTTAATGTTGTGGAAGGAATAACAATGAGTTCAAGTGGTGGAACAAGGAAATGCTCGAGAATCGGTTAAATGGTCTTCGATGCTACAACCGCAATGAGATGGGACACTAGGTAATGCATGCCCAAAGCCAAGGACTAGGGGGCGGTGCTTACTTCAAAGAGGCTTTACTTTTAGCTCTTAAAGATGAAGTCGGTGGCTCTCTCACGACATAAAAAGAACGAGCTTTATGGCGATATGCACTCGATGATGATATGGAGGACTTGGTGCCAATGCATTTGTGATGTTGATGGCTAATATGCAAGAGCTACACATGAGTGAAACAGGCCCAGTGTATGACATCGATGGCTTGCCTCGGTACATGAACAAACCATGCTTATCTCTCGATCTAATATCTCCGCCAACATCCGAATCCAAGAAGGCTCGGAATGTTCAAAATGAGTCTTCCACATCTCATTCCGATGATTTTCAAATTGATCCCGTAGTTACATTTGACGATCAAGATGACCTTATGGTTTCCCTTGATAATCAAATTGACTCCGTGGTTATTCTTGAGGATCTAAATAATGATCATGTTGAGACTCACGTTGAACAAACCGAACTTTTGCCTCATCCAGATTTTGCTCGTTTAATACAAGACCAACAAACCATTATGGAAGAATGTCGTGCCATTAATAAGGACTTAAAACGCAAAAATGCACTGTTAACCAAGGATGTTGAATGTTTAAACATACAACTCAATTTTTTCAAAACTCAAGAAAAACATGAAAAAGGTTTTGAAGCAGCTTTTGCTACATCTCATCAAAACGAAAAATCTTTAGAAAGACAGATGCGTGATCTAGCCGCTTCGAAAAATGCTTTGTTGTCTGAAATAGAACACCTGAAATATGAACATAAAAAGCAAATTAACGCTCTTACTTTGGAAAATCAAAAATCTAAGGATGAGTTGTTAACTTGTCAAAAAGTGTTATCTGCATACAAAAAGCATTCAACGAAACGAATAGATGACTATCTCGAAGAAATTGTTGATTTGCAAAACAAGCTTAAAGAGTTCAAAACTGTTGTTTATAAGCATGGTGAGTCCATATGACTATTGAAAAGTTTACTTTAAAACCAAATCCAAAAGGATATGGACTCAATTTGGTCGATTACAAACCTAAGCTTTTCTCAAAACATTCAAACCAAATCCGAAGTTTCAAAGTCAGAATATAAAATTGATAATATTTGTTATGATGTTGTTGAATATAATCGTCAAGAGGAATTAGATGTCAAGAAGGCGAGTCGATCAAAATTGGAAAAAGTTGTTTATAACAAACCTTTACCTATTCACAAGCGGTCACTTTTGTCCCGCCAAAGGATTCTTCTAACACACCAAGGGTTATCATTAAAACACCGAGTCTTCTTATGTTAATCCCAAACAAGAATTTGAACAAATTTATGGTCCTTTACCTTCCATCAGTGAAGTAAACTCTAAACCTGAAAATCGCAATATCCTTCGATATTTTGACATTTTCATGGCCGACCTCAAAATTTTGGAACATGAGATAGAATATCATTCGAAATAAAATCCAACATTTTCAATCGCCTCGCGCGAGAACAAAGAGACATTTTTCGTAAAAATCTTTACCTAATGTCAAAAATTTGAAAAATTGTGCAATTTCTTGGGAAAAGGAATTTCATAAGGAACTTGGTGTGATGAAAACGCCGAGAAAATGTAAACATCTATTTCTAATACTAAACGCAAAAGAAAATGTTGAGAAAAGATGTTGATCGACTCTTGGAAGATGTTATCTGTGCTGATATCCATAATGTTGTGTTACTTCATGCTTTGCCATTTGCATCTGATTTTATCTCTGCTGATAATATTGTGAATGTTGTAAATGTTGAGAATTCTGATAATGTGCATCAAATCAAATCTTTAAACGCTGAAAATGAACGATTGAATAACGAGCTTTCAAATGCAAAACATCGTCTTCAATGGTGTCAAAAAGATTGTCAAAATCGTGAACTTGCTTTACAAACCAAAATCAAACAGTTGCAATCATGCACTTTTCATCCAAAAATTGAGCAACTGGAGATTGAAAACGCGTCTTTGAAAAGTAAAATCTCTAAATTTGAACACGAACTTATAACAGTTAAAAAGGAATATAGTGTCATAGTTGATTTACTTAAAAAGAATCGTGATGAAGCATCAAACGAGCTTGATCATTTTCTCAAACACACTAAGGAAGTCATGAATTTTTCGGGAAATCTTCGTTCTGAAAATCAAGATTTGATTCACACTATCTTTAAGCTAAGAGAAATGTTAGGAAAGTATGAACAATTGCCCCCAACCGTCATTAAGAAGATAGCACCAGTCACACTTAGTAATCGTGAACCTAGAATTCCTACTTCCAAATCACAAGTTGCTAACGTGCTTCCTTCTACCGCACAGACTAGTTTCGTTTTTCCAAACGTCCGCACTTCACGACCTGGGAGCACTCAATCAAGAATAGGAAGTTGCGACCTAAGAAAGGATTAATAAGGACTGCTAAAGTAGAAGAACACCCTAGGACAATGAATAAGACTCACGTTGCTTCCACTATAGAAATTGCGTCTGGCAAATGTAATAGAAATAGTGATGTAACGAATGCTAAACCGTTAAGTATTTTTGATACTATGTCTGATGCACCTTGTGATATTTGTCGTAAAAGTATGAATTCTGATTGTCATGACAAATGTGTTGCTAAAGCTATCATATCTCGTTTAAAGAATCCTAAGAATCGGAATACCTCTAGGCCAACTAACCATTCTAAGTCTGTGCTTGGTAGACCGCCTTCTTTAGATTCTAAGAAAACACCGTTTGTCCCTCGTAGCTCCGTTTCACCTCCTAAGAATGTAGTACCACCTAGTGCATTCACCAAGACTAAAACAAATAGTAGTTATAGATGGCGAAATGGATACATAACACATTTGGATTTAAATGGATGCCTAAAATTATTAATGTGTATGTTCTCTAATCGCCTCAGGAACCCTCTCACATTTTGGGTTCCACATCTACTTCTATTCCATCCGTGTCGTGTGTAATGTGATATGATCATTCTCTGGATTGTTGATAGCATTGCTCCCACATATGACGTGCAATCTTAAACTCATAACCAACTTTATTGCAAAGTTCATTGGCACCGTCGATTGGAATGATCACCGCAGCCTATCATGGGCTACGGAGACTATGTTAATGGGAACATCGAAATAAGGTGGTTTACTATATGGAAGGCCTCGGTCACAACTGCTTTCAAGAGGTCAATTTTGTGATGGAGATTTGGAAGTTGCTTTCAGGGAGAAAACTTGTTTCATTCGTGATCTACAAGGAAACAACCTTATGTCTGGCTCGCGTTCTTCTAGTCTTTACACTATCTCTATGCAAGACATGGTTGCTTCTTCCCCCATCTGCTTACTTTCAAAGGCAACATCTACAAAATCCTGGCTATGGCAACCGCGCCTCTCACATCTAAACTTTCGCACCATCACCAATCTTGCTCGACACAAACTAGTAGAAGGACCCCACGATTTCGGTATTCAAAAGATCACCTTTGCTCACCGTGAACAAGGAAAAGCACTGTGCTCACTTTCCCTCTAAGGTGGAACACGACTCAAAGATGTGCTTCATCTTCTTCACATGGATTTTGTGTCCGATGCGTGTGCAAACGATCAACGGCAAACGCTACATTTTAGTAATTGTTGATGACTACTCACGTTGGACTTGGGTTTACTTTCTTCAAGCAAAGACCAAGCTCCACAGATGATCATCACCTTTCTCACAAAAATACTGTGTTCGGCTCCAAATACGGCTAGTGGATCGGAACCGACAAAGGAACCGAATTTGTTAACAAAACTCTTCGTGATTTTTATGAGAAAGTGAATAGAGCATCAAACATCTATTGCACGGACACCGAACAAACGGAGTTGTTGAAAGACGAAACCGAACGTTAGTGGAAGTCGCAAGAACCATGTTAATTAATGCCAAACTCCCAGATTACTTGTGGGCGTGTCGATTCATCGCATGCTATACTCAAAACCGCCTATGATTACAAACGCCACAACAAAACACCTTCGAGCTTGTCCACAATAGAAAACCGAATCTAAAACACTTTCATGTATTTGGATCTCTTTGCTATCCGAATAATGATCGTGATGATTTTGGAAAGCTCAAAGCCAAAGTCGACATTGGAGTCTTTATTGGGTATTGTGATAATTCTAAAGGTTTCCGAATCTGGGATCGTCGAACAAAGGAGGTAATGGAAACGATTCATGCTCATTTTGATGAACTCACGGAAATGGCTTTCGAGTATAACATCTTAGAACCCGGTCACAACTGCTTAAACTTCCTCAACCCCAATCATCACCGAACAAAGCCCCCACCACTCACAACAAATGGAACACTATTTGCTCCTGCTCGGTGGACGATATTGATGAAAGTGCTCAAGGTGTATCCGATGTTTCCGCCGCTCAACCTAATAATATTCCTATACCGATACACCGCTACAACAACTCACCGTTGAAGATGCACCTACACCAATTGACTCCACCACAACAGTTGAACAAACCGATTCCAACAATGATGAACCACCCGATGATATTCTCAATGAAGTACCCCACCGCGGATTTTGATCCAAATGCGTTCTTTAACCCGTTGCTAATGAGATCTGCCGCACCGATGTCGCGAATCTTCCACAAACCATTTGAATCCTCAAAATCGCACAATGTATACCAACATCAACCCTTCACACATAGATGGACTAAAGACCATCCTCCGGAGAATATTATTGGCAACCCAAACCAACCGGCCGTTACGAGACAACGTCTTCACTCGATGGTGAGCATCGCATTTATGCCTCACCGCTCGCTAATCGAGCCTAAAACATCAAAGACGAA
This sequence comes from Chrysanthemum lavandulifolium, assembly GCA_022545495.1. Classification (NCBI taxonomy): domain Eukaryota; kingdom Viridiplantae; phylum Streptophyta; class Magnoliopsida; order Asterales; family Asteraceae; genus Chrysanthemum; species Chrysanthemum lavandulifolium. Next base: position 13,536,054 of record CM040239.1, on the reverse strand, counting down.
TGACAAAGACACCGGATAGAATCCATGCAAGAAGAACTTAACCAATTCAAACATCTTGAAGTATGGAACGGTTGAAAGACCATCGGTGTTTATGTCATCGGTCTAAAATGGATTTGGAAAACAAATTGATGTCAAGGAATGTTATCCAAACAAGTCACCGCTAGTTGCTAAGGGTTATCGTCGGGGAAGAGGTATAGACTTTGAAGAATCTTTTGCTCGTTGCTCGCCTTGAGGTCGTTCGGATATTTCGCGTTCATGCTCATATGAATATGACGGATCATCGATGGATGTCAAAGCTGCGTTTTCAATGGACAACTTAAAGAAACGGTGTATGTCACCAACCGATGGATTTGTTGATCCCGAGTTCCCGAACCATGTTTACAAACCGAACAAAGCTCTTTATGGTCTCAAACAAGCTCCTGCATGGTACGATAAGCTATCATCATTCCTCATTGCCAATAATTTCACCAAAGGTTCAATCGACCCTACTCTTTTTATACAATATCACGGGGCACATATCTTAATTGTTCAAATTTACGTGGATGACATCATTTTTGGGTCTACACATAAAAAGTACTCAATCACTTTTGCAAAATTAATGAAGAAAATTTTTGAAATGTCCATGATGGGTGAACTTACATTCTTTCTAGGATTGCAAGTTCATCAATCACCCCGTGGTATTTTCCTGAGTCAGTCCAAATATGCCCTTGAATTGCTAAACAAATTTGGAATGAAATCCTGTGATACTTATGCCACACCAATGACCCATACCAAGAAACTAGACGCTGATTTAAATGGGAAATTAGTGGACCCTACAAAATACCGTAGTATTATTGGGTCTCTAATGTACCTAACAAAGAAGTCCGACGATATTGTCTTTGCCGCTTATCTATGCTCCCGCTATCGCCTCACAACCAATCGAAACCCACCTCTCGAGGCTAAAAGAATCCTCCGATACATCAAGGGAACCATTAATTTGGGGATCCGTATCCGAAGGATTCGGTTTTGAACTAATCGCTTTATGATCGATCACGCAGATGTTTAGATTCACGAAAAGTACTTCAGAGCTCTACAATTTCTTGGTGATAAACGGTGTCTTGGCAATCAAAGAAGCGGATTGTACATCACATCCTCAAGCGAAAGTAATATGTAGCAATGTCCGTGGTGTGCTCAAGTCATCCGGATGAGAACACAACTCAAAGACTATGGTTATGTATTTGACATAATCCCGATGTATGCGACAATCGAGTGCCATTGCGATCTCGTGCAACTCGATTCAAGACTCGAAATCTAAGCACATTGATCTTCGCTATCATTTCATCAAGGATCACGGAACAGGTACCGTTGAATTATACTTTGTGGTCTTGAATACCATTCGCGGATCACGCTCACCAAAGCCTTGCCTCAGAAGCTAGGTTTAATGAGTTGGTCCACGGATTGGTATGAGGTGTTTGACTCAAGAGGAATTGGATGACCTCCTAAAACAGATCTTAAAAACCGTCAAACACCAAACTATCTTTTGTACATAAATAAATTTTTCAAAACAAAATACAAAAATATAAAATCGATAAAACAAAAATATTCTTCTAATCTATTTTTCTTTCAACATGGCAAGTACATTTCTTCCGTCAACACTTTAATCTTTCAAAATTCAGTATTTTTCAGATCAAGTGTTGAGGGGGAGAATTCAAAGCTTTAACTGTTTCAAAACATCTGTGTACTTGCATGATTATCATATTCCGGTTGACTCTCTTGCTACAGTGGTTAAATTTATGGTTTACTGACACTCCTCGGACTAAAATTTATAACCGTTCATTATTTTCTTAAGTCGAGGGGGAGTATAGTCAAAGTTTCTTTCTTAAAATCTTTGTTTGGTAACCAAAATGGAAGTTAAATGGCTTTGTAAGAAAAAGGAAAAGGTGGAAGGACCAAAGCGCAAATACCTAAAATTCATTTTAATAAAACCTCCCACCTAACTTACCACTTTACATTTATTACTAAAACTATCTCATCCCACGCCTAATAATCAAGCTTCATATCCGTGTTTTAGATCATCATATTGTAAGTGTTTTCGTAATCTAAGCGTTATTACAAGCAAGGGTTTTGATTTTCATGCAAAATTAACGGCTAAAACTAAAGATATGAGTGATTATGTGTTCTACGCATAAGCGTATGAACACACAATCATTGGTGTGTGTTTGTGGTCAAAATAAGCGTGTCAAAATGTTTTTACAACATCAAGGATACTATTTTTACCCTCTAAATCCACCCAGAAACACGAATTGATGAATTTTGAAAATTAGGGTTTATGAGTCGAATTGGGTATTTTTGAATGTGAAGTGTTATGGTAAAAAAGATTGTTGGGTTATGCTCTTGTGTTGTTGAATTGATGATTTCCAAGGTTTCTAACCACCCAGAAACACGAATTGGTTGACAACTCGAAACTAGGGTTTAAAGTTCATAACTTTTGGGTATTTTTGATTCTCAACAAACTAAGTGTTATAACTTGACTTATAGACTCTCAACATATCTTAGAACTACCAGAATTAGTATGGTGCAAATTCCATGGCTAAAAGTGATACGCGTAAATATCAACCCTTAGGGTTTTGACCTACGCGTATGACTTTCTACGCGTAATGGTTCTGAAAAGCTTCATGCCATGTTTTGTTGATTAAAGAATGTTTTGTGATAATGTTAATGATTTGATGAACTTATTTCAGGATTTGCTACGCTTAAAATTCGTAATCAAGGTCTTTTGCATTTCTACGCATAAGGATTACCTGTCGTAGCCGTTATTATCTCTGGCGTAAGGTTCTACGGTGGGACTAATGGGACGTATCCCGTGAAGGATATCGTGTAAACAGTCCTCTACGCGCATAAGGTCTACTCTTACGAGTAAGCCTTACAGCGTAAGGTTTTATCGCCTCTGGCGTAAGCTCCAGCGTAAGGTCCCCTTTTCACAGCGTAATATTTCACGCGAAGATGGGATCCTACGCATAAGCTTATAACTACGCCGTATAACACGCCTTACGCATAACTTTGTCATTGCTACGCATAAGCCTGGATTGACCTTCATAATGAATTGTTACGTGTACAAACTTGTTAATAAGCTAATCATATCATCACGAATTCATTAATGTCACTAATAAACCTAAAACGTTTGATATGTGGTGAACCATAAGTGATAACATAAACTTTAAAACTTAAAGTTAACTAACTCACGAAACATTTCACGACGTCATTGGACTATTGGACATACAAGTGACTTAGGACTCGTAACAATCATTGACACTATACATTCAATAACTAGACAATAAGACCTACGTTGACTAACATTATGTCTTTCGATATGTTGGTTCTTTTGGCTAATGTTATTTCGGATCACGACATGGTCGCTCGAATGAACTGGATGCACCAAATGTTCTCTCCATTCTCGATATCTATCCTTATGGCTATCCAATGAAGATAGGAAAGAATAATCTCCGTGTTGACTTTGACACCTCACTTTTCGAGTCTTCGTGTTTAATTTCTATTGATATTACGAAGACTCATCCGTATCGTAATATTCTCACTCACTCTGCAATTGTTCACGAGATCTATATCCAACAGTTACGGAACACTATGGAAAGGGTCAAGACGGACTCTGTAACGGTGACTTTGAATCACAAAAAGTCACCATTACACCGCAGACTTAAGGGCTATTCTCATAATTCTGAAGTCGAACCAACCAAACTATATGCCACACCGCCAAGAGCTCACTCTCCAATTCTTAATCGATATCGGTTATGGCGAGGCTACGGGAGTAATCACCAAGCACTCTCACGTAGAGCTTAAGAGTATTCCTCAACCATGGAGAACTCTCTACATGATCATCACCAAGTCATTTACGGTCGTGGCGGTGGCTATGAGCATCCCAAGCTCATGGAAGCGCAAATATTTTGGGCATTGGTCAACATGAAACACATCGCTATCGAAGCTCGATGTTGCATGATGTTTCAACAAACTTGGCGAAGATGTCGATAAAGCTCGAAATGTACAAAAGGTATGACCCGCATAATCACGATATGTTGGCGGAGCCTATTTTAGTTAGACAAGGCAAAGTTGGTCATCTCGATGTCGAAAAATCTTACGGTACACAGTTGGGAGAACTAGAAGAGGAAGCAGGAAGTGCAACAAGTCTTGTGAGTCAAAGGAAGTTTCCTAAAAGGAATCCTCCTTCTAAAAGGATTATTCCGTAAAGGAAGCCGAACCTATTCCGCAATTGAACCAAGAAAGCTTGTGGACGAGAGCTCAAGATCTTGTCTGAGATGAAGAGGTTCATTACTCAGAAGCGCAAGCAAGCACCGCCCTCGATGTAAAACCTCAAGTCCTCCATTTGCCCAAGGAAAGGAAGACTCAAACAATTGTACCCTATGATGAGAGCTACGAAGAAGAAGAGCAAGCTGGATAAATCATACAAGAAGAAGTTTAAAATCGTGAGACATCGTCAAAAGGTGAAGAATTTGCTAAAGACCAAATGGGTGGCCCGGTGGGTCAAGTGGTGCACTCAATCTTCACCAACTCTGATACGGTTAATCAACCCGATAAGGGAGTGGTGCCACCACTCTTGTGCAACAACAACGACTGCAGAGGATACTATTGTATATGATTTTGAGGCAAACCGAAGTCGAGAAAGATAAAGATCTTCGATTATGACGATGTGTACGGATGATCCTTCACGATCACGAAGGAAACTTGAACCACCAAAGGACCGGAATCTCCTCACATCTCATCATCATCGGTTCTTCGTCTCATTCATCACAACCACCATCCAAGAAGTCAACCAAATCATCATCTAAATCCGTGAAGAAACCACCTAAATCTTGGGTTTCTCATGCTCATGAACGGATTGCTAAAGCTGTACAACAAGTCAGAAAGAAAAACGTACTTAACATCAAGTTGAATTTCTTTGCTGATCACATACAACATCTGTATAACGAGCATGACAAGATGCAAGAAGAAAGGAAGTTTATCCAGGAATTCATGAAAGGTCATCGTAAAGAGGAACTGGACAAAATGATTGAAGGTTACACTCATAAGCACTTTCAAGATTTCGTTCCTAAAGTCCAAAAGGAACTGGAGAAGACAGCAAGAGATCAAACTCACAAGTTCCTTCTCGATGCTGTTCCTAGATTGACAAGAGATATGTTCGCCAAACAACTCACTCCTAATATAGTCGCATTGGTCAAACATACATTGGCCAACTCACCTGCACTCTCTGAAAATGAGTTGATCTCGCAATTGGTAATACAAATGTCTAATCGGTCCGCAACCTTTGCTTCCGATGAAGCTAAGTTCTTTGAGGCCCTTCTAGCATATCAACTCAAATTATCTTGCAAAGAGTCAGCTAGTCAACCCAAACGACCAAGAGATGACGATGATAAGGACAAGGACTCTGCATCTAAACGTCAAAAGCAGTCTGGTGAATCTTCATCTATGCGACCTCTACCTCAACGGACTCCTACTCTACGAAGATCTCCTCCTAGGTCTTCTACTGATAAACCTCGGGACGATTCCGAGTTACCACCCTTGACTCGAAAACCGGTGATCACTTTGAGTATCACGGGTGGTGGCGATGAAGAGGTCCTGAGCCCTACAACAACCCACCTCTCCCAAACAAGTGGAGAAACCAAAATCATCATCAAGGTCTTCAAAAAGAAGAAAAGACGCCTCGATCGGCGTCGTATCATGGCTTGATGACGATAAAACTGCGGAGTTTGAATGGTTTGCTACTCTTGTTAACAATACTCCTACCTCAAGAAGGTCAAGAATTGATAGATGGTAGTACCTTGGAGCATGCAAAGATTTTGCAAGAAAGATTCCGTGTGAAGAAGATGGCAATCCGAGTTGAAGCGCATCAAGAATGAAGCATTCCTACTCTTGAAAAACACTCGGAAAGTGCAATCGAGGTTAAATATCACCTTGAAAACATTGCTCAAGCCATGTCTAACAACATGGATTGGCTCAACCGAAGCAAACATCGACTTCACTAAACGGGACAACCCTCCATATTACCTCGATGGACCAAACCTCTACCAACAATCGGCCAACCGGATGAACCAAGGATTCCTTCGATACTTCTTCAACAAAGACATGGAATTTCTTCTCCATGGTGGCGATGGTTCAAGGAAATCGCTACATCATTGACACTTCCATTCCCAAAGACTATCTACTCGAAGCGCATAGCCATCGAGCGTGCCAATCACTTGTTCTCCGACAGCGTGCAAGCATCTGATCGAGATGCATTGTATGGGATTCATCATTGGCGAGCGCCGACGAATCTACTACCAAGGTCGCCAGTCGAAGTCACAACATGAAGTGTTTAGTACTAAGCGTATCGTTGCCATCCAACATGTTGGTCTTTCGTCAAATGGGACTACACCTTTCAAGAAGATTGTGGTCAAAAGGCAAGATGAAAGGGACTATGCATTCTCTCAAGTCGACTTTGAGAATTTGAACATCAACGATATTGAAGACATGTACCTTGCAAAAGTTCAAGGTCGCATGAGACAATTTCAAGCGAAGTACAACGTGAATTCATCAAGTCGCTGCTCATCTTCATCGACGCATTGTCATCAAAGAACGTGTTGAAGATCTTGACTTCGTTGAATCATATCGAAACATATAAACTTCACTCCACCACGGCTTGATCTTCCAGACATCAACCACCACACAACTTACGCCATCAACAAACCTTTCGGCGTCGTTTACGCAGTGAAATTCAACGAAAGCTGCTTAATGGCGTGTGACGATCTTCACAAATTTGGGGATCACACTTTGAAGATGGTCGGGATGGATTGGCTTATCGGTTGAAGGATATACATGAAAAGATTGGGAACCCAGCGATGGAACTCTAAGGACAGAAGGATGTGAGAAGGATCATCGAATGATTGATGTAAGGTTGTTTAGAAGGGATCGATTCGAACGTTTGGAGAGCTATGTTGGTGGTCGACCCGGGATGAACATTACCAGCTTTCAACGCCCGGTTCGCACTCCTGGAAAGATCACTGGACTTCCTGGTACTCCTTGAATTGTTTCTTTTCACCATATATTTGGATGCATGATATATTATGTCCATGGCTTGTGCACGCATGTCAGTGTACAACCCGTTCTTGTAAAGAAAGGACCTTGTGGTACGCTTCAGTGCCACAATCCTTATAAAAGGAGCTAAAGCTTCTTACTTTTGAGTAAAACCTATCAAACCGTTCATTTTTCAAGGTTTTGCTCAAAAGAACAAGTACTTCCCCTTATGACTTTTAAAACCTCAACCGTTTATATCACTTGTTGAGGGGGAATATTTGACTTAAAACTTTGTTCAAACTAAAAGTTCTTTGTGTCACTCTTCCCGCAATACTCAAAATGGTCATATTTATTCTCAAACGTTTCAAAAATAACATTTTATATGCCATTTTTGAGGGGGAGAAAATATGTGATAAGAAATATGTTTGTTGCTTTCTCGTGTGCATAGACTTAACCTACGAATTGACGAAATCCTTAACTGTTAGTAACTCGAAAAGACTTGTCCGGGATGGGTAATAATTTCAAGCTAGTTCGCTAGTGATGTAAGCGTGTCTCAAAGGACTTGTCGAGTAGAATGTACCATTCGAGAAACTAGTGATAGACATGAACTCGTGGGTTTGACAACCTTTCGAGGTTTGTCTACACCTTCAAGGTAGTTATTAGAGCTAGTTGTCACCTAAAAGTCGACAATGTAACTCTTTAACTATGCAACGTAACCGTGTCTCATGGGGATTGTCTATTTCTAGTGGATCAATTCAAAATGTGCTTTCTTTCCTCCTTTGTGCATTTAACCGTAAAACTATTAAGCACATGTGGAGGGGAGTATTTATGCAAAATCATATCTCTACGGTGGTACTAAACTGCTTTTTCATTCATAAACACCGTGAGAGATTTTTCATTTCGATGGTTTTAATGGCAACATAGGTTAGTCATGGGTTATAAGGTGACTAAGGTTAGGAATAACGTCCTATGATCCGCCAGAGTCGGAGGGATCTACCCAAGGACACTACCATTAGTTAGTGTTAGAAGTCCTTAGGAATGATTGTAAAAGGAGAAATTGAGAATCGGAGAAAGAAGGAGTTGAAGAATCAAAAGAAATGCAAAGTAAAGGGTGAAAACAAATAGCCTCCAGTTATTCAACTTAGGGCGACACCGAGTTCAATTCATATACTCTTGGTTGTCACTTGATAACACAGTATTGAAGATTAAAAGTCGTCATGGACCCGGTGGCGCATGCACTAAACCTTCTTAGCCACTCAAGTTTCTCTCAACGGAAGCTTGTTTCATTCTCAGGAACCCTACATAATCTATCGACTTTCTCTTAAAGATCGGCGATATTGAAGAAGGAGACCCTCTCCTAGTCTCCGCTCAGAAAACCAAAACGCACAATTGAGTCTAGAGCCACGAGATTCATCAAAAGATCTCTTAGGAACACTTGACATTTCATCACTTGTTGATCAACAAATAAGATCTTCAGTGATTCGATGGTTCATATAGAGTCCTTCACGATCTTAGCAACTGTCGAGAACATTTATGAGAGGTTCACATACGTGATCCTCGGTGATTGAATGGAAACTCGCCAGGTCAACATCAAATGCCACGGACAAAGGTCACCGGTAACTCCCGTGGATTACGCTAAGTGTGTCTCAAACGGTCTGATCGTGAGGTGATGCTTGATGTACCTCGGCGACTCATCCGAACCGTAGGTGTACTTGGTACATCGTGTTATCTCACTTGTGGGACTCCGGTTCGAGAGCGGCCTTGTAAGAATTAGAGTTGAGTTTTCACACTATCTTTGTTAACTCTCTCAAGTTCAAACTTGTAAGTGCGAGGAATCCGCTTATTACTAACCATTTTTATGTTTACTTCTTATGAAACCTTTGAGCGGAATGATCGTCAGATTCTTCACATGTTCACACCAACATCATCACTAATGGAAGTTCTATCCTAAAGCAACACAACAATGAATGGTTCTTCGTCAATCAATGAATCTACAAAGTTAAAGACTTAGAGAACTTCGTCGATCTTGAATTCCAACGCCAAAGAGGTGTGGGCATGTTGAAGAATGACGTGGAGACACCGGAGCAAATGACGGCACCGATGCGATTTGATCTCGACAACTACATACTATCACTTTCACCACAAAGAACATCTATCAAAGAACAAAGTTAATGATGACGTCAAAGCATAACCGTTTAAAGAAGACAATTTCTACACCGGGAGATTGTTCGAATCAAGGCATCTCTTCTCAACAAGAAAGAAGAATGTCAGAAGACGTCAAAGCTACTATTACATCAACGCCTTCACCGTTCATCACCAACAACGAGGGGAGATTGTTGGAATCACTCCTAAACTATAATTCAAGTGTTAGTAATTAATATGTAATAGTTAGCTTAATTAGGCCTTTATGTTTGTTTTAGCTTAAGCTTATGTAGAAGGCCCATGAGCTTAGGCCCAAGCCCACTATGGGAAAGGATGGGAACTAGGAGTGTTGCCCTAGCTTCCCTCCTATAAATACCCCTTGTAAACCTTCATTTGAAGGTTGGTTGTTCAAGTTATTCTCTTTCACTCTCACCTACGCCTAAACTGTGTCTTATATCGTGTGTGTGTGTGTGTGTTTTACTTGTTCAATCGCCTTATTTCTTTCTATATTACTTGTGTTTGTAAAACTAGTGACCTATCAACCAGCTATCTTCATTCATGGCGGTTTTGACATCTTTTGGTTTGATCTTAGAGAGTATGGAGTTGAAGAAGCACCATAAGGCATCGGTTGCAAGTTGTTTACGTGTTGATACTGGACGAGAGGGATTTCCAATGATGTTGTCTAATGGATGATCATGAGTCCATTTTCTGAGGTGTTCGTGTGGCGGTGGTTGGGGGCCGAAGTAGCGAGTTGATGTCTTCGAAGAAGATGGTTCGATGAGGATTCGAGGAGCAAATATGTTTTCAAATGGAGCATCTTGAGAGTAGCAAAGGGATTTTCTTGACATTGGCGCGAGAAGCAGTTCCATGATGTACATTCGAAGATTGATGATTTGTCGATGAGATGGGTGATCGGCATCAGCGCTTCTTGGCTTAATGATATTGAGGCCGAAGGATTGACTTCATTCACGAGAATATGACCTCTGTTGTAGGAATCGTGGGTTCATTAGCACTTGGCTCATCTTGTTCATCAAACATAGGATCAAACAATTTCTTAAATCATCTTGGATGGAGGTACATATGGAGTTTCTTGAGAAGAGTTTGGAACAAGGATGAACCAATGGGATTTGTTTGAAGTACGGGTCTGGCTGGATTGTTCGGGAGCCATTTGACGATCGACTCATCAAACGTAACGTGAATTGTTTCCATGATATTTGGGTTCTTTTGTTGTAGATTCGGTATCCTTTTTGTTTGGGCATACCCTACAAATACTCCAATGTCCGCTTTAGCTCTAAGTTTGCCTAAGTCTTGACCCTCATTAGTTGGATAACACAATGCACCAAACATACGAAGGAAAGAGAATAGGTTTTCTGTTGTGGACAAGTTCATATGGAGTTTTCCATGAGCAGTGTGAATCGAGGAGCGATTTTGTGTGTAGCATGCAAGGGCAATAGCTTCAACCCAGAGAAACATTGGAACCTTTGAGTAAATCGGCATTGTTCTAGCGGCTTCCACAAGAGTTCGATTTAGTCTTTCAACTACACCGTTACGTTGAGGAGTTCGTGGAACACTTCTTTGATGGTCGATTCCAATGCTTTCATAAAATTCACTAAGTTGTTTGTTAACAAAATCGGTACCATTATGCATTAGGATAATTCTAACGGTTTTGTTAAGTCGAACTCGCAACTGTTGTTTGATGAGTTTGATGATGATATCATGAGTTTCATCCTTTGTCCTTAAGAACTTGACCGAGTGAATCTAGGTAATCATCAACCACAACTAACACGTATTTCTTCCCAAAGATATTATGTACTCGTTGGTCCATAAATCCATATGAAGGGTATGAAGAACTTACGTAATTGAGTTTGTAGGTTTGGGTTTATGGGCATACTTTTGCTTTTTCCCAATTGTCTTGAACAAAGATGATCCTTTTCATACTTTAGTCTAGGTAAACCTACAACTAAGTCCTTTACGGAGAGATCATTGATGGTGCGAAGTTCAAGTGATTGAGGCGACGATGCCATAACCATGACTTTGTTTTTGAAGCCTTTGACAACAAGCAAATTGAGAAGACTTCATCATATCATCGATAGAGATGGTGTAAAGATTTGAACCACGAGTTCCTCTTAACAGTTCGCACCATCAAGTTCTCACAACAAAACAAGTATGTTTTACGAAGGCTACTTCTAGATCGAGAATCACGGAATTGACCAAAGAGAAGATTATGACCAAGACCTTCCACATAGTATACTCTAGAGATAACACTATCACCAACAACATAATCACCATAACCCATAATTACAACGAAATGATCATTTCCGAATCTAAGCGTCCCGATGAATTTGCTCGCGAAGTTCATGAGCATGACCGGTCGCCGATCATATGCTTGGAGCGACTGAGTCCGGTACCGGAGAACAATTTGAATGATCTGCGGTTGAACACGCACAAGAGTGGATAAGCTGGATAATTGGGATCCCCATGCAAGAATGGGTTTCATTTGGTTAGAAATAGAGATTGGAACACCCACATCGAAATAAAGCGTCCATATCGTAAATTGAAGCAATGGAATCATTATAAATAGATGCGATTACTAGTATTCGTGTTGCCCTATTCAAAGTATGTCCACTTCAAGGGAATAGTTCTACCGGTGGGCATCCATTTTCTTGTGGGCATTGTCGATTAACCTTACGGCCAGCGGTATCCATTAATTACCTATCTTGCAAAAGTTCTTCTGTGGGCTTCCTTTGTTTTCTAATTTTCTTACGCTTTTGCCTTTTTGCCTTTTTAGTATGATATTTTGCATTAACATTGTTAACTGGGGTTTTGAAAACATTAGACAAAACATTCACACCACATTCATGATTAGAAACAGAATTCAAGCAGACATCATTACAAGGTTTGCAAAAAGTATCAGAATTCGAATTAATTACAGCATGCCTATGGCTAATACTAGAATCAACACAATTCGTTTTATTCGGCTCAAATTTAAAGTTCCTAGGTTGGTCTTCTACTCTTTTCCAATGCACATTCTTAGCTTATGAGGTCCTATCATTCCTTTTATTGTCTTGAGACTTTGACACGCTTGCTTTAATGTCACTTGATTACTCACAGAGACGGAATGGGAACATTAGTTGGTTTGCTACTTTTGCTTCTCCTGTTTAGATGTGCTTTGGGATCGAACTACATGCGAGCACACTAAGATTCACTTTCTTAACACTGAAGAAGTCTTGGGATTTGTACTTCTAGAAGGTACGCATGAGTTCACTATCTTAGCATTAACGGATCTGTAATCTGGCGAACTTCTTGAAGGCACTAAGGTTCATATTCAAAACATCGGCATCGAATGAATATCATACTGGCACTAGGCATAGAACTTGGAATCAAAGGATTTACTCTCACCTAAGGACTTTGGGCATATTGTGATTAAACATTCTAGAATTTCTTGAGATCGTTTGGCATATGAGCATGCATGTCCAATTGCATTGTCAAGTGGTTTCTAATTTATCCTCTTCAACAATCTCGCGTAGACATTCTAGACAATCCTTAAGGCATGAAATATGATTGAATAGCAAGTTTGTTATTCACGAGATGAGGGAACATATTTCACAGACCAAAGCATATTTGTTACTAGAATGAGTCTTTGATACACCATTCTCCCCATTGGTCATTGGCATTTTCCCTTTTACCCGACTCTTGATTCTCAATCTCCTTTTGCAATGAAGCTATTTGTTCGTTGTTTTTGTTCTGAGTAACCTTTATTGATTCAAATAACTCATTGAAATGACGTTTAACCTTTTCATTTCTTCTATAAAACTTTCGTTTCCTTTTGTAATGAATTTACTAAGTTTCGAAGATGAAACGTTTGTGGTCCGAGAATCTAAAGAGGAGGCACTTGGGAACCCGGTCACATTGTTCTTTTCGCCCTTTAATTGAGCGATTTGGGCTTTCAATTTTCTAATCGTGTTACAATGAGCACGAATCATTCATCACGTTTGTTTATTTGAAAAACTGCATCAAACTCTGGAGCATCTGAGGATGTCTTGATGTTTGAGGTTTTAACATTTTCTTTAAGATGTTGATATTTTAGTTGTAGATCAAAATGATCAACTTCTAGTTTAGAAAGATGTTTCACCAAATTATCATGATCATCCAGTTCAATTTTCTCGTTTAGTTTAGCATTAATCTTTTCAAGCTCAATGACACGATCATGGGAGACTTTCAGAGCAACAGATAATTCATGAAATCGAGAAGCATTAATGGAACAATTTGTAGCGATGAAAACACATCTTGAGCAATACATTGAAATCGATTCTCATTCGGTGTATGCAAGTTCTTCCTCTCAATCTCATTATATTTTAATGCTCGCTCATAATCACTAACCTCGACTATCATCGCATCAAATTCCTTTTCCATTTCTTTAATGTCCGAATTCATTCCCTTTTAAGACTCTCAAATTGATCTTTTAGTTGTTTAAAGAAAGGCATGACTTGATTAAATAACATTCTTTGGTTTGCTCAAAACCCTTTCTCCTTCATTTATACCGATGGGTGTGATCCTTTTCTTGCAAGTTTTCTCAAAATCAACAAATAGTTGAAAGATAACATATTGGTGATTAAGGGCTTGCTTTTAGTGGCAATAGTTCTAGGGACTAGATGCATTGGTGTATTGGGAGGATACACGGTTGCTTTAGGCATTTTCCTAAGGGAGGGTTGGTTTCAACAATATTTTCCGCTTTTCGTTTATCTAAGTCCATTTTCCGAACACTTTTTCGGTGTTACTTGACGTTTGAGGCTTAAACTTGTTAAAGGCAATCCAATTTTCCTTAGAATAGTTGGGTGCTTTATAACCGATTCTTTTCTATGCAAGAAGGGCTCTTAAGTTTTTCATCCAATTTCCTTTTAGTGACATCTTCTAATTGCTTATCTTCTTGATGCTCTCGGTCTGACTAGGTTTTTGTCTAGGTTTAAGGATTTCATTCCATCATAGATTACCTTTTGGGCTTCTTTAGCTTTCTTAACATACTCGAGTTGGATTCCTTAATAATGGGATACTATGCTTGTCGCTAAGACTCTATGCTTAGTGATCATGTGAGCGATCGAATGGTGTTTCCTTGTACGTACAACTTGTTTTCAAGCTTGTTTTTCAAAGTTTTCAGATTAGAAAAATCTTTCAAAGTTTTGATTCCTTAGCATTAAATTCTTGCTAAGCATTTTCACATTTCTTGAAGTTCTTGTTTTTGCTTAGCGTTTTGAAAGCTTTTCTTGTAAGGAATTTAACTCTTGTTTTAATACTTCTTCTTTAAACTTACTTTTTCTAATGATTGTACGCATTTGGTCATCCATTTCCTGCTCACGGGTGGTCAGCTCAAACTTAGCACGTTGTTCATAAATCGCAACACGTTCTTTATAGGCATTTAGTTCAGAGGCAATAGAATCATCAGGAGCACATGTTATAAAGCCATAGTAATCAAAGACAATATTGACTGCGGAAGATGCATTACTTGGTACAGCCTCACTATCACTTTGCCTCACATGTTGATCATACGAGACAATATTGTTATTGTCCACATTATCAACATCTCGATTCATAAGTCTCAAGAGATTGTACTTCATTATGCATCTTTGCTCATCAACAATATCATATAATTTTAGTACCTCGAGATTATCTTGTCTTTGGATGGGCCGGTTTGTTGTGGGGAGAGACCTTTGAGACACCATAGGTGATATGTTGGCCATGAAGATTGTTTGACGATGAGGTTCATCATCTACATCGTAGTCGAAAGCATCCTTGTAAAACCTGAAAATCTAAAACCTGAATAAAGACTAAAATACCCTTGGAATCGAAATTTATAAAATACGTAAAATACATTTATGTTCATTTAACGAAATTAAAAATTAACTTATCTATAATTAAAACTTAACGAATATGTGTACGTGATCGACATTGTACGACGGAAGTTAAACGTCTCGCGTAAGTTGTTGGGCCTTGTTTTCGTTTAATGGTGAACCAAGTTGGGCCGTTTGTTTTGTTGGTTTGGACTCACGCCGAGAGCCCAAGATGGGCGTGTTGTTTGTTCATTTGGATCAAGAAGCCGAGAGCCCGAAAGGCGGATTCTTTTGTTCGGTTGGACCCAAGCCAAGCCCCACACCTCAAAATCCCTAGAACCAATTTGTACTAACTATATATACAACACATTAACACAATTTGGAAACCCTAGTTTTGCCTCTTCCTTTTCTTTTCCATTCGCCGAGAGCTATAATCCCGCGGTGTCGCGAGTTTAGTCCCAACGTGAGCAAGCTGGGTATAACATGTTCTTCTCGTCTCCTTTGATAACACCTACGTTATAATATGTTGTAACATGTTTTATTTTGAATCGACTTGTGTTCTTTTGGCCGAACCATATGAAAACAAAACAACATAATGAATCGGATCTTATATATTAGAGAACATGTTTTGTAATATGTATTGTTTGAACCGGGTACTAAGTTTGTCGAGTTATATGAAACCGAACCATCTAGATAATGAATCGGCCAAGGTAAACATGCAAACGTGAATAAGTAAGATACGTAGAAGAGTTAGGGTTTGCGTAAAACATGGGAGCCGAAACTTATATGCAAGCCGAACCATATGGATAATAAACCGTGAGTCATGCGTGTGTTGTGTCACATGAAATCATAAACATGGTATTGTATACCTATAGGTTAACGAGTGGTTTAGGTCACGAAGGTGTTGAGTAAATAAACAAGAGTTTATGAGTTGTGTGAGTGAGTGCATGGTGAAGCATAATAAGAAAGATTGTTTTCATACATTCTAGGTCAAGGTAACGAGTCATTAAATAACGTAACATGTAAAGTAATTGCGCATTAATGTGATATTAAAAGATTGGGAAAACCCTAGAACATAAATGAGAGTCGATTAGGGTTTGAAGATAAGAGTATTAATTCGTTATTTCATGTGTGAGTTATGACGTTTAAACTATTTTCACATTTAACCCTAAACGTTAATAAATGACATAATGAACCTTAATTTACGATATTGATTATAAAACACTTAAGTCTCATTTAATCATAAATCCCTAAAGTATTAAGATCACTGAATACACTAAGTATAATCATCAAATATTAAAAGATCATTTCGACGATTATGGAATCATAAATAACATGTCTGACCGTTAATGTGTATAGGTTACGTGAAGGAGTAATCCTTTGCTTCCGTATTTACGCTTTTTGGTCATTTGCTTTGGAATAAGGTGCGATATTACGACCTTTTCGGTAAAGGTTCCTTATAACGTTTTCTTTTCGTTAGCTTTTATATTAGGGTTTCCTAAGCCTTTGCTATGAACCCCATTCATTTGTTCGAGTTGTTGCTTATCTCGAACTCGATTTACGAATTATGAAACATCGATTTTGAACTATATGATACGAAAACTATGATTTTGAAAATATGATTAACCTTCCGATAAAATATGATACGTATCGGTTATGACATTACGATTTGACCTAAGATAGTTTGACACCGAGCCAAATATTTCACTAGTCATGGGGTTCCATGTCCGTGTCGATGATGCACCTCGACATGACTCTAGGCGAGAGTGATGTTACGCCACATCCCTTATCATTATCCGTTATGAGCTCAAGTTATGTTATATGACCAATATCTCGTCTCGTAGGGCGTATGGATGCATCCTAGATCATTATCACATTATCGTTATATGTTATCGATGATTGATCTTCGCGTGCATGCACGTCCTTCATAACTCGTAGGTCTCCCTACAAATGTTGCCTTGTGTGAATATGATTATGATCGATATTTGTTTACGGGCTCGTGGTAGTTAACTATAAACCTTATTCGATAAATTTGATTTATACTTTGAAAATGATTATGATTTTGCTATCTTTCGTTCACTATATTTCGTATTCGATATCGCCAGATTCGTTTTGCTTTTATATCATTCCTTTGAGCTTTTGAAGCTCGGCCGCATTTCTTTTCTTCCATGGCGGTATCTAAGCATTAGCTGGTTTTGCTTTGGGATGAGTGCATGGTGGACTTACCTTAGAGATATTTAGCTTTGATCTTATGATGCCATTTAAGACTTTATTACTTCAGATATTTTATTGGAGTTTATTTTCCATTGGGACCTATGTATTGAAGTCATGTTGACTTGAATTATTTCCGTATTTATGTTAAGACTTCTTTTGGATATTTATGTTTGCTTTGATATGACACCATTATTTGTGATTCCTTTACCCTTGTCGGGTCGGGGCGTTACAATTTATGGTATCAGAGCCCTAGGTTTTGAGACCCTTAGAGCTTAGGCTATGACCTGTGAGGATTGGGTAGACTTTAGGTTTCCTTCTGCGAACTTCCATTTCGTATCTCACCTTTGTTCTTTTTGCTAATCGTTTGAATATCGTTCAGATGGTTCAAACTCGTCGTAACGGTCAATTGGATGGAGACGATGATGCTCCTGATTTGGATGTTGCGATTGCTAATGCTCTCAACACTCTTTTCCCTGGTCTTACCACACGAGATGATGACCGGTGATCAACAACATTCACAACTTGTGGTCAACCGGGTAGTGGTGGAGAGATCAACCGGTCGGCATTCATACTTAGCTCGGCGTTTGATAGCTCAAGCCTCTTTCTTTTAACACCGCTTCTACTCCCAGCTGGCCGAGGACTGGATCACTCATATTGAGAAGTTGTTTGAAATCTTGGGTTGTGGAGATGAATTTAAGACCCGGTTGGTGCATTTAAATTGGAGGGTGATGCTTTGAATTGGTGGAAGGCGCTCAAGCAGGAGGAGGAGATGCTTTTCTTTTGTTATTTGTACTTGGTGAGTTTGGGACTATCTTCTATAACCGTTACTTCCACGATCTTTGAATAACAAAGGTATGAGAGGATTATCGGGCAATCTACGGTTTGATCATGAGAACTCCAATGAGTACATGGGTAGGTTTATGAAGGTTGGTGAGTTTTGTGGGAGCGATTCTTTGGAGATGGTAGGCGTAAGCTAAGCACTTCAGTGGGGACCGAAGAAGTGGGTGTTGGACCCACTACTTAATATCGAGTATGAGGATGTGTCGGCTGCAATGGACGCACTTGTAACATTGAGATCTTTCATGAGGTTTCGGGTTCCAACAAGCGTGAACGCGATGGTGATCGAATTCAGGTAGGACTCAAAGTAATGATTATAAGGGGAATTCGGCGGGAGTTATGATTCGAGGGACAAGTAGATAGGAGTTATGATCGGTGAGGGTCGGTCCAGAAGGAATGTGGACTCTAGGTGCCACGAGGCGAGGAGTCGATAATGAACCATTGTTAGAAATGGAAATGATCGTCGAGAATCAAGGTAACAATAACCGGTTACAACAAGGATCGATCATTTCGAGGATCATATCGGTCGTGCTTCAGGATCTTACAGTCGCCAAAGACGGTGAGGTTTTGCCTCCCCGCTCTCTCGTACTACTTGTGGAAAGGCTCATCCGGCGGTGTTTCAAGGCCATCGGTGGATGTTTCTCTTGTGGTTCCACTACTCACAAGATCAAGGATTGCCCTAAGAGAAACCCGCGATTCACGGAAACTACATCAAGCCGCCACCTACTCACCGGACGTTTATGCTACTACTCGGAATCGGTAGTGAGCGCCTTGGCGAGCACCATTACGGGCACTCTTTTCATTGATGATTATTACATCTTCGCTTTATTTGATACCGGTGCCACACTCCATTATATCATCGCATTTGCTAAGAAACTTAATATGAAGCCCAAACCACTAACAAACCACTTATCAATTTCACGCTTATGAAAACCACATGATCATTGATCGTAAATCGTTAAATGCCCTCTTCATTTTGATGATCGTGTTGCTCGCAAATCTGTATCCTCTCGATATGGTCGACTTTGATATCATTCTAGGCATGGATTGGTTGGCTTATCATAGAGCTTCCATTGGTGCTATGCTAGAACTGTGATCTTTGGAGACATAAAACATCTGAATTCGTTTATTACGGTTCTCAACCCCTCAAATCTGTTAAATTTATTTACGCTATGAAGGCACGGACCATGATTGCTCATGGGTGCCAAGGTTTTCCGCATCTGTTAAGGACACATCTTTGGAAAGTCCTAACATTGAAAACCTTTACATTGTTTAATGAATTCACCGACGTTTTCCCGATGAACTTCCGGTCTTCCCCGCCCTAGAAGTTGAGTTTAGCATTGAGTTAATTCACGGTCTTTGAACCGATTTGACTCCGCATCGTATGGCTTTGTGAGGCGAAGGAGTTGAAGGAGCACGGTGCAAGAGATGATAGAGAATGGATTCATTCGACCCGGTGTTTCTCCATGGGGTGCACCTGTTTTGTTTGTGAAGAAGAAGGATGGAAGCATGCGTCTATGTATCGACTACCGTGAACTCAACCGTATTACCATTCGAAATTGTTATCCTCTGCCACGTATTGATGATTTGTTTGATCAACTGCAAGGAGCTAAATTCTTTTCTAAGATTGATCTGAGATCTGGTTATCACCAGTTACGTGTGAGGGAGCAAGATGTTCCTAAAACCGCGTTTCGTACTAGATATGGTCATTACGAATTCCTCGTTATGCCTTTCGGTTTGACAAATGCGCCTGCGGTGTTTATGGACCTAATGAATCGTGTTTTCCATGAGTTCCTCGACAAGTTTGTTATCGTTTTCATCAACGACATTTTGGTTTACTCCAAGTCGAAGAAGAGCATGAACAACATCTCCGGATAGTTTTGGAAATTCGAAGAAGAAGTTGTCTTGATTTTGAAGTGTGAGTTTTGGTTAAGACAAGTCACTTTCCTTGGTCATATTGTGTCTGGCGATGGTATCACCATGGATCCGTCTAAGGTTGAGGCTATCACTAAATGGCCAAGACCTCTGACGATGTTGAGGTTAGGAGTTTTCTAGGACTTCTCGGTTACTACAAGCGTTTTGTTGAAGGTTTCTCTCGCTAGCTTTGCCCCAACCCAATTGATGAGGAAAGGTGAAAAGTTCGTATGGACGGATGAGCGAGAAGAGAGTTTCGAAGAGTTGAAACGGAGATTGGTGTCGCTCTATTTTGACTCTTCCATATGGTTACGGAGGATTTCAAATTTCTGATGATGCATCTAAGAAAGGATTGGGTGTGTTTTGATGCAACATGGAAAGGTGATAGCTTATGCTTGAGGCGCTAAAACCTTATGAGAGAATTACCCAACTCATGACCTTGAGTTAGGCTGCAGTGGTGTTCGCGTTGAAGATCCGGAGGCATTACTTGTATGGAGGCGTGTGATATTTTCACCGACCATAAGAGTCTCAAGTATATTTTCACTCGTAAAGAACTTAACATGAGACAAAGAAGATGGTTAGAACTTCTTAAGGATTATGACACCAACATTCGGTACCATCCGTAAGGCTAATGTGATTCTTGGCGACTTAGCAGGAAATCGAGCATTCTTGCAAGTATTGAGATTGAACCTAGGATTCTTTCGTGACTTAGGCGTTTGGATGTTGAGTTGTGCGTATGAGGTTTTGATGGATATTGGGCTAGTATGAAGGTAGAGTCGAACCTTATCTGCAAATTAAAAAGCTCGAAAGATGATGGCGGTGTGGGCGTGGCGCAAAATGTTGAAGAAGGTAAGCGGCGCGAGTTTAAGGTTGATAATGATGTAATTGTATGGTATGAAGATAGCTTTGTGTTCCCAATGATCCGGTGCTTTCGAAGAAAGTTATGGTGAAGCTCATAGTTCTCCTTTCACTATCCATCCTGGTTCTACCAAGATGTATAGGGATTTGAAGCGATATACGGTGGAATGGCATGAAGCAAGATGTGGCGGCGTTTGTGTCAAAGTGTATGATTTGTCGTTGAGTTAAGATTGAACATCAAAGGGCTAGTGGTTATTACTGACCATTGGATATTACGACATGGAAGTGGGATAAGATATCTATGGATTTTGTGGTGGGCTACCTCTTTTCGGAAGAAGCATGATGCGATTTGGGTAGTTGTTGATCGACTAACCAAATCGCTCATTCTTACCAATCGAAAGGATTATGGTATTGGTAGATTGGCGGAGATTTTTAGCAAGAGATCATTAGACTTCATGGTACTCGGCATCTATTGTGTCCGATAGGGATCCGCGTTTACTACCGTTTACGGAAAGGTTTGCAAAAGCTTGGGGTACTCGACTAAATTTCGATCGGCATTTCATCCTCAAACGGATGGTCGATCGAGAGGACTATTCGGACCTTAGAGGACATGCTAAGGGCTTGTGCTTTAGAATGGACGGGCAGTGGGATGAATATTTGTGTTTAGTAGAGTTTGCATACAACAACAGTTGGCATGCTAGCATTAAGGCGAAGACCGTTTGAACTTCTTTATGGGAGAAAATGTAGAGCACCTACTTGTTGGGATGAAGTAGGTGAGCAGCTTAATTGAAGGTCCGAAATGATTGAGATCACTAATGAGAAAGTAGCATTGCTAGAGAAAAGTTGAAGGAGGCTAGGTCTCGTCGGAAAAGTTATGCCGACAAGCATCGTCGTGTTTTAGAATTTCGGGTTGGAGATCGTGTATTTTTGAAAGTCTCGCGTTTAGAGGTGTGAAACGTTTTGGAATCAAGGGCAAGCTCGGTCCTCGATTCATCGGTCCGTTTGAAATTCGGAGCATATAGGAGAAGTTTCGATCGATTAGCACTTCCGCCTCGGTTATCGCATGTTCATGATGTCTTCCATGTATCTCTCCTAAGGGGATACAACTATCATCCGTTACGTTGCTTCTTATCCGTTTGATCAAATTCATCGATATGTCTTTATCTCAAGAACCGGAAGCTATTTTAGAAAGACAAGAAAGAGTCATGAGAAATAAAGTCATTCCGTTCGTTAAGATTCTTTGGAAAAATCACCCGAGCGTGAGGCTACTTGGGAAACCGAAGAGTCGATGCGAGCTAGTTATCCTCATTTCTTTGAATAGTTTGGTATGTTCCCATTTCGTTTTCGTTTCATTTCATTTCAATTTTCGAGGACGAAAATTTTTCTTTTAGAGGGGAAGAGTTGTAAAACCTGAAAATCTAAAACCTGAATAAAGACTAAAATACCCTTGGAATCGAAATTTATAAAATACGTAAAATACATTTATGTTCATTTAACGAAATTAAAACTTAACTTATCTATAATTAAAACTTAACGAATATGTGTACGTGATCGACATTGTACGACGGAAGTTAAACGTCTCGCGTAAGTTGTTGGGCCTTGTTTTCTTTTAATGGTGAACCAAGTTGGGCCGTTTGTTTTGTTGGTTTGGACTCACGCCGAGAGCCCAAGATGGGCGTGTTGTTTGTTCGTTTGGATCAAGAAGCCGAGAGCCCAAAGGGGCGGATTCTTTTGTTCGGTTGGACCCAAGCCGAAGCCCACACACCTCAAAATCCCTAGAACCAATTTGTACTAACTATATATACAACACATTAACACAATTTGGAAACCCTAGTTTTGCCTCTTCCTTTTTCTTTTCCATTCGGCCGAGAGCTATAATCCCCTTCGTGTCGCGAGTTTAGTCCCAACGTGAGCAAGCTAAGGTATAACATGTTCTTCTCGTCTCCCTTTGATAACACCTTACGTTATAATATGTTGTAACATGTTTTATTTTGAATCGGAGCTTGTGTTCTTTTTGGCCGAACCATATGAAAACAAAAACAACATAATGAATCGGATCTTATATATTAGAGAACATGTTTTGTAATATGTATTGTTTGAACCGGGTACTAAGTTTTTCGAGTTATATGAAACCGAACCACCTAGATAATGAATCGGCCAAGGTAAAACATGCAAACGTGAATAAGTAAGATACGTAGAAGAGTTAGGGTTTGCGTAAAACATGGGAGCCGAAACTTATATGCAAGCCGAACCATATGGATAATAAACCGTGAGTCATGCGTGTGTTGTGTCACATGAAATCATAAACATGGTATTGTATACCTATAGGTTAACGAGTGGTTTAGGTCACGAAGGAGTTGAGTAAATAAACAAGAGTTAATGAGTTGTGTGAGTGCGTGCATGGTGAAGCATAATAAGAAAGATTGTTTTCATACATTCTAGGTCAAGGTAACGAGTCATTAAATAACGTAACATGTAAAGTAATTGCGCATTAATGTGATATTAAAAGATTGGGAAAACCCTAGAACATAAATGAGAGTCGATTAGGGTTTGAAGCTAAGAGTATTAATTCGTTATTTCATGTGTGAGTTATGACGTTTAAACTATTTTCACATTTAACCCTAAACGTTAATAAAACACTTAAGTCTCATTTAATCATAAATCCCTAAAGTATTAAGATCACTGAATACACTAAGTATAATCATCAAATATTAAAAGATCATTTCGACGATTATGGAATCATAAATAACATGTACGACCGTTAATGTGTATAGGTTACGTGAAGAAGGAGTAATCCTTTGCTTTCCGTATTTACCTTTTGGTCATTTGCTTTGGAATAAGGTACAAATATTCGACCTTCTCAAAGAAAGGTTCCTTATAACATTTTCTTTTCGTTAGCTTTTATATTAGGGTTTCCTAAGCCTTTGCTATGAACCCCATTACATTTGTTTGTTTGTTGCTTATCGAACTACGATTTACAATTTTGAAACATCGATTTTGAACTATATGATATGAAAACTCGATTTTGAAAATATGATTAACCTTACGATAAAATATGATGCGTATCGGTTATGACATTCGATTTGACCTAAGATAGTTTGACACCCGAGCCAAATATTTCACTAGCCATGGGGTTCCATGTCCGTGTCGTTGATGCACCTCGACATGACTCTAGGGCGAGAGAGTGATGTTACGCCACGTCCCTTATCTGTTATCTGTTTTGAGCTCAAGTTATGTTATATGACCAATATCGTCGTAGGGCGTATGGATGCATCCTAGATCATTATCATTATCATTATATGTTATCGATTATTGATCTTTGCGTGCATGCACGTCCTTCATAACTCTGGTAGGTCTCCCTACAAATGTTGCCTTGTGTGAATATGATTATGATCGATATTTGTTTACGGGCTCGTGGTAGTTAACTATAAACCTTATTCGATAAATTCGATTTATACTTTGAAAATGATTATGATTTTGCTATCTTCGTTCACTATATTTCGTATTCGATATCGTTTCGTATTCGTTTGCTTTTATATCATTCATCGAGCTTTTGAAGCTCACCGCATTCTTTTCTTCCGGCGGTATCTAAGCATTGAGCTGGGTTTTGCTTTGGGATGAGTGCATGAGTGGACTTACCTTAGAGATATTTAGCTTTGATCTTATGATGCCATTTAAGACTTTATTACTTGAGATATTTTATTGGAGTTTATTTTCCATTGGGACCTATGTATTGAAGTCATGTTGACTTGAATTATTTCGCATTTATGTTAAGACTTCTTTTGGATATTTATGTTTGCTTTGATATGACACCATTATTTGTGATTCCTTTACCCTTGTCGGGTCGGGCGTTACAATCACAATCGACTACTTGAAAGGCATTACGATGATTATGACCTATCTCTTGAATTGGTACATTCATCAGCGTCGACATCATAGGTCTTGGCATTCCTTGAAGAAAGCAAGTAACTCCTCTTCATCCAAAGCCGCTCCATTGTCCCGAGCTTGTACAATGACATCTTATCCACGAAGTACTCGGCGTCTGTGGGCGTTTTGGAGATGTGCGGTTCCTTGCAATGTGTCCTCACCACCACGTTATAGCATTTGATCGGCTTAGCTTGACCTTGATTTCCATTCCTTCCCGATTCGATTTGCAACATATCCTCTACCCACCTCTTCCCTATCATCTGTCTTTCTGAATGGTTGCACCACAATCCTCCCATCTCGGCGGTAGCTTGATTGTGTGGGTTAGAGGTCATTACGAGGTTGTTGTTGGTTTGTGGGAGAGAATTCATGTTTTGACTTATCATGAGAGCCGGTTGATTGATGAAGTTTTCCATGCACGCATCGGCATCGACTTGTTTGAACATTGGATCCGGAATAAGTTTATGATTACCATTACCCATAGGTACAACTTGAGAAGCTTTGGTGAAAATCCCAACTTTTGAGTAAAAGCGGTTGAATCATTTGTTGAGCTTGTTTCTCCCCGAGCTTTGAGCGATTAAGAATCCTTTTTTCAAACATGGCATGTCTCTCATTTTGAAGAAGGAAGGCATAGAGTTGCTCATAGTTAGTATTCTTCAAACCTTTGGTAAGCTTCACGAAATAACGAACTTGTGCCATTCGGATTCATATTGTTCACAAACTTTGAGTTCGGTGAATGTTCGGCATTGTCATCTTAATATTTCTCATGTCATTCACAAGCTTGTGAAACCTCACATAGTACTCATAGACACTCTCATCCGGTTTCATCTTGAAGTGCTCAAATTCATCATACAATTGTGATTCTCGATCTTCAACAGTTAGCTCGAGAACCGAGAGAAGCATCTTGACATTATCCCATCGACTTTTGTTTGATGTTGTGGTGATAAGCTTGTAGATGTCTTTTGGAAGACCTTGAAGAATAATATTAGAAGCCACGATATAAACATCGAATCTCTTTTTCTCCTTATCATTGAGCTCATCATACATCTTAGGTCTATCCATTCCATAGATCATTGTTCCATCTTGATTGTATCAATTATGTCTCTAGTAGTCTCAACTAGATAAGGTCCTTCATCAATGGATTTGAGAATGTTGACCCATTTTCCTTTCCAAGGCAGTACAACGATACGTTGAGCCCAAGAGTCATAGTCGATTACATCAAGCATCGGTGGGCTAGTATCGAACCACCGCTTGAACATCCTCAACGATGGAAATGATTGAAGGAGCGTTGGAAGACATGTTAACAGATTAAGCGGATTTTAAAACTCTATGATTAAACCGGAAATAGATTCTTTCACGGATTTTCTTGAATCAAGAGAAAACCGTATTAAAAGGAAATCATCCAAATCGCTAGGAAAGCGATGAACCAAGTCGCTAAGTGCTAAGTCGCTAGAGTTCCAAGTCGCTATATAACAACTCGCTAAAATCCAAGTCGTTAACAAAATTTTGGCAGCAATTCGCTAAGCACCAAGTCGCTAAATATTCAAGTCGCTAAATAGCAACTCGCTAGGTACCAACTCGCTAACACCAAGTCGCTAACAATATAAAGTACAAGTCGCTAACTTCCACCAAGTCGCTACCCGTAGTGGAGAATCCACTAATTGTACTGTTTGTCGGCTTGTCTCACTAGACAAGTCGCTAAGCCTAAGTCGCTACCTACTCAAACTGTAACTCGCTACCAAATTGTAAAGCAAGTCGCTAGCAAGAAAATCTATCCGAGGCTCAAGTCGCTAGCAAGAAAAACACAAAAACACCACTTTTCAATCCGAAAACAACCCAACCACAAT
The DNA here is from genome assembly GCA_022545495.1 of Chrysanthemum lavandulifolium. Lineage (NCBI taxonomy): Eukaryota > Viridiplantae > Streptophyta > Magnoliopsida > Asterales > Asteraceae > Chrysanthemum > Chrysanthemum lavandulifolium. Next base: position 13,509,434 of record CM040239.1, on the reverse strand, counting down.
GATTCAAACCATCAAAATCAAAACCTAAACACTTGAGATGATTCTAAACACAAAAGTACTATCAAAATCCAAACTTTAACACTAGAAATCACCCAAATGATACAAAAACCACTAAACTTTTTCAAACTCTAAAACCACCTAAAAACCACTAGAAATCCAAAGATATATAAGAGATGATCAAACCATGGCTCTTGATACCAATTGTAGGATATTGGATTTCACATACACATCAAACCATGAACACAAGGTGGCGTATAAGGTGATGTTTAGAGAGAGAAAGTTAGAGGTTTGGGAACTTTAGTGAGAGAAAGAAAATCTTATTATGAGCTCCCACTCTCGACCTTGGAAGGTAGAGAGTATTTATAGTCTTACAATAAAACGCCACACAACGGTGTGGATCGGGCATACGGTGGTAAAGACCGTCCGTCCTCCACGGTGTTACTTAACTAAATACTTAACTTAAAATAACTACGACTACGAGCTTTCTAACGATTACATATACTTGAGGTGACCGACTCTTTAATACCTGGAATTTCTAATTCCTAACATTTTGGTTACAGACCAACTATAAGCAACATTAAAAATGTGTCAAACTAAAGCATATATATTCTTAATAAAACTTATGTTAACCATAATAGAATCCACTGCATTAGCTTACATACTAATATTCTTACATACTTAGTTAAGAATCCTTCATAAGCATAAGTTAAAAAAAAGTGAAACTGAAAATCCTTCTACCATCATTTACAATCCCCATAATGGTCACATAACATAGTCTACTAAGATTCAGAGTTAGTATATACCATACTTAACGCCCAAAAGAAACTTCAAACATTCATAAGACATGATACTTTAACACACATGAAACACTGGAATTTGCTCCTCTTATTCTCCTTCCAAATATGTTAGCAGATACATGTACTTGAAGCGTATCATCTTATCATACTCAAATCGACATTCTTCAGCAAACTCACTCCATGCACCGAATATGTTAATATGATTTGTCCTTTCTGGTTCCTCTTTGTGAAACTCCATCTTTACATTCATCGTGTATTCAACATTTTGGTGTTTCATCAACGCATGAGAGTATGTGTGCATTGGATGGTTCACTAAGAACTCTGTCGGTATTGTCTGCAAATTATTAAGATTAAAATATAACACTAAGTACTTATCTAAACACGCAAATCGTAAAAGTTAATATATAATAATACTACGTACCAATCGTTGCATAACGACTATATAACAAAACCTCTTATAGAATGCATCACAGTATTCACCAAAATGATCTGTATGAGCTGGCCAGCGACACATGTGATACATTCTCTCATCATCTACAAAAACGGTTTTCATCTTTATTATCCACTGACTAAGTATTTGAATACAAAATATTCAATGATTATTATAACAAACCGTAGGATCTGTTATTGTTAAACATGTTACATCACACAAAAGCAATTTCTTAATAATCACTAATACCCTTTCCATATAAATGTTGCTCAATAATGTACATATTATATTACATCACATAGTGTTAAATTAGTTGTTGTCATACCATTTCGAGTAACATTATAACTAAATATATCGTCACAAGTTTAAACGCAAAGAATTACAAATATGATTATAACTAAATATATATCGCACCTCTATCTTCAGGCGGTATTGGAGGTTGTATTTGTTAAAGTCGTGTTGCTCCAAAGAAATGCACATCAGTATGTTGACTCCCGTCAGTATTAAAAGCCATCATCCAAAATTCAGTGTCCACATATTTTGTGAACACCAAATACATTCCAGCTTTCAAACGCAAAATTGTTTGAATTTCATCCTATGATTGTTGTAACAGTTCATATTCGTTACCAACGTTAACTCTGTTCACTTGAACATGGCTAACAGGAACTATAAACCTGTGACTTTCAACATTAATCGCAATATTCCTGGCTTGCCCTAGGCCAGTTAAGAAAAAACCCGGCAATTTGTGAAAACAAAGCTCACATTTGTTAAAATTCAAAATAGTTTTATAGATCCGGTTATCGAAATGGTAATGTCTGATATCATAATAGTAAAGTAATGCTATTTTAATTTAAATACAAAATGTAATACCTGAGGCCTAAATGATGATGCCCAAACACGACTATGAAACCGAGAATAACGTCCCTCTATTCCTTCGTATCCTCCGAATTCCTCCCCATTACCATCATAAACTGTCACATAATATGTGCCATCTCCTTCTTGGATAAAATGCAGCAACCTAACACGCTGTCCGATACTCTCATTTGCAAATTCAGTCCATTTGTATCCCTTCAGTGCAAAAGAACGATGGTGCGGTTTTAACTATTTTAACCTTCACACGAACCCTATTTGTGTTTATCAAGTATACATGTTTGTTCCCATTAAAACCATCCTCCGAAAAGATATCAGGTAGATCCAGAAACAGATTAAGCTAAATTTATACCATTATAACAAGATTATAATAGCAAAATTAGATATGCCATAGTTTATAAGAACCTGTGATTTCAGATACGTTCTACGGTTAAGCCAAACAACAAATTCAAAAGGCATCCTACTACAAAAACAATGAAACATGTTTTTAGACAAAAAAAAAGAATACAAAGATCAGTAACTACAATTCAGTTTCTTCATACAGAGATCTAAACACATGTTTATTTAAATCACCTAACATCTACTAATTTAGTATGATCGTTATGTACTTTATCAATATCAAGTGTCACTTTACTACAAAAACAATGAAATATGTTATTATCAGTAACTACAGATTAGTTTCGTTGTAAATAGATGTAAACACACTTTTTTTTATAAAAATTATCACATACTATTTTAGTATGATTGTTATGTACTTAATCAATATCAAATGCCACATTACTAAAAAAAGAATGAAACATGTTATTAGACCTAATAAGATTAACAATCAGCAAATCAGTAATTACAAATCAGTTTAGTTATAAATCGATGTAAACACTTCATTTGAATGCACCTAACATCTAATATTTTAGTATCATGTTTTTCTATGCAATCCATATCAAATGGCATACTATTTTAGTATGATGCTTATGTAATTAATCATCATCATAAGCATCTGTTTCACAAATCCTACACTATCATAAACTTGGTGGCCTATGTATGTAACTTCCGTTAATTGTTAAACAGAAATTACAAATCATTTTCCTTATAAAGAGATGTAAACACAGGTTTTTGTAAATCACCTAACATTTACTATTTTAGTATGATGGTTACTTACTTAATGAATATCAAATGCTACCTTACTACAAAAACAATGAACCATTTATTAGACCAAATCAACATACAATAGTTAAATCAAAAACTACAAATTAATTTCGTTATAAAGATATGCAAGACACTCTATTTGGAAGCACCTAACATAGTACTATTTTAGGATGATGTTTAAGTACTTAATCAATGTCAAATGGCATCCTACTACAAAACTATGAAACATGTTTTTTTACCAAATCAACATACAAGGGCCAAATCAGTAACTACAAATCAGTTATGTTATAAATAGATGTAAACACTTCACTTGAAAGCACCTAACATCGACTTTTTAGTATCATGCTTATGTAGTTAATCAGTATCATAGCCATCCATTTCCTAAATCCTACCCTATCGAAACTTTGTGGCCTATGTATGTGTCTGATATATCAAGATAAGCAAGAGTCCAATAACAGATTTATAAAAAAAAACTCCAAATATACATTATGAAATTTACATTAATCCGAATGAAATACCCTAGATAACAAATTCTTAATTAATCACAATCTATTATCAACTAAAGCAGGGTATGTTAAGTTATTTTCAAGCCTATATCAGTCAAACCGATTTTTAGGGCTCATTACAATCAAGCACTGTTCTTAAGAACTTGAAGAAAAAGGCTTTTCTAAACGCCCCGCTTTGGTTTCTCACTTCAGCGGGTTCAATGTCATAGAATACAAGTTAAGTAGTTTACCCAGTCATCTTGTGACACTCTTGCATGCGATTTGGAAAGTGATTATAGCAGCTTGAAGAGCATATATATTCATCCCTGCTAGCTAGCACGTGCAGAACCAAACCTCTGCATGTACGATGTACCATCCTAATGTCCTTTAATCATAAATCAGAGTTACTATGATAAATGGTCCGGACATGAGATGGTGGGGTCGTGTTTCATATTCTAAGCCTTAAGGGTCATGAAAAGGATCGGCCATTCCAACATGGGGTTAAGTTCATACATCCTTGAAGTTTGATTTTACCTCCTCCAAAGCTCATCAGAAACAACAAAAGGCACTGTAACTGTAACTCGATTGTGGTGGATGGTACCATTAGGGTGAAATGGGTATTGAAGAAGACGATGAGTTGCATAAAGGGAATATTGTTGATGAAGTTTATAAAAATTTGTGGGAAGGTGTATGATAAAATGGGTGACTGAAAGGTTATCCAAAAAAGACAAGTGAAAGAAGGCAGTGAGTGAGATAATGAAAGAGGTTGAAATTCAATGGCTAATTTGGGTTCATGGGCTAGTTTAATGGGTTGTGTGTAGAAGAGGATTTCTTGGCCTATTGTGTTGTGTGTGGTGTAATATGTAGAAGCCCAAAAGGTTAAAAACTTTTGGGCTTTTGTCAAGCGGACCATTACGAATGGACCTCACCATTTTTTTGTGAGAAAACATGTAAGCATATGCATTAAAAAGGGTTCTTTAGCGACACTAGAGTCCCGCGTGTTTTTAAAAAGAAATAAATTTTTATTTTACTTTGTATGAGTGTATATTGTGTGCGGACATATGTTAGGGGTATTTTTAATAATAAAAAAAGGTTAAAAAAATGTATTAGTATAGAAAGAGAAAGTGTTGCTAGAGTTGAGGGAAAGATGAAGGAAAGAGAGAACAAGTGATAGAGTGATTATGTGAATCTGATGCGGTGAAGGGTCTACCTTCGCCACAAATACACAACCATATAAAACTACACTTTGTAAACCCTTATACACAACTGTTTTTACACATTAGTAATCTCTTGAATAGGGATCTAACGCCGCAAAAGAGTTTTTTTCTTTTTATATCTTCCAAATAAGTGTCAATTATAAACGTTTTATTAGTCCATTGTTGGTGGAAAGATGGGTAGTCCTTTTTAGGTCTGGCAATAGGTTCAAAAGGGGGTCAAGAGGTTCAAATAGCTGTAAAAAAAGTCAACAAAAGGTTAAAAATGGGGTTTTGATGGGTTTCAGTCCCCATTTCAAAACCAAAACCCTGATAGCACAATCATCAAGGGTCATCGTTATTTCTCAAATAGTGAAAACAACAACAACAAATCGTCAGGAGAACAAAGTATTGAATCTGTATTTGGTGATGTTAAAAATCAAGATTATGATGACGTCAGCAATCTTGGGATTTTTTTTTGGCTGGAGGTGGAGAAAAAGTAGTAACCTTGGAGGAGGAGGAAGAAAATAGATTATTGGATCCAATCTTTATCTCATCTACTTATTTAATGGTATACCCATCTTTTTTATTTATTTTTTTATTTTTTATTTTTAATTTGTTTTAGCCTAATAAGATTAATGTCATATACTAGTACTGGGTTAATTTCTGCGATGTTGGTATGTGGAGTGATATGTTCAACTTTTTGTTAACCCAAGATTAATGTCATAGACTTGTACTAGGAGCCATTTTCCATTAACTTAGTTTAGCTTTAATTTGTATGTGGAAGGACCTTGTTTAACAAAACAAAAGATTATCCGTCCCACATTGGTATAGGATGAGAAATTTGCGAGTTTAAAGTTGTTAGCCTAAGATTACGTCAGCAATCTTGGGATTTTTTTAATTTGGCTGGAGGTCGAGAAAAAGTAGTAACCTTGGAGGAAGAAGAAGAAAATGGATTATTGGATCAAATCTTTATCTCATCTACTTAATTAATGGTATATCCTTTTTTTTAAGTTGTTAGCCTAATAAGATTAATTTCATAGACTGGTACTTGGTTAATTCGTACAATGTTGGTATGTAGAGTGATTAGCAGCGGACCGACCATATTTAGCAAAACAAAACAAAACATTATCCGTGGACCTTAGTACTATGCTCAACTTTTTGTTAACCTAATATTAATGTCATAAAGACTTGTACTAGGAGCCATTTTCCATAACTTAGTTTAGCTTTAATTTGTCTGTGGAGGGACCTTGTTTAACAAAACAAAAATTATATGTCCCACATTGGTATAGGTGAGAAATTTGCGCGTTTAAAGTTGTTAGCCTAAGATTAATGTCATAGACTAGTACTAGGAGCGATTTGCCTTAATGTAGTTTAGGTTTAATTTTTGCGATGTTGGTATGTAGAATGATTGGTTGTGGACCTTGTTTAACAACACAAAACAAATTATTATACGTTCTACATTGGTATGTTGGGCAGAACACTGACACATATTGGGATTGACTAGGTGCATCGGGTGCATAGAGGAAAATATAGGTTTTTTACAAAAATTAATACCACGCTGCAAAAATCCATGGGTGTCCTCTGACATGGGACCCACCCTAGTTCATTCTATTCAATGGTATGGGATTGAATTTGAGCATTTTAAGTTGAAACCTCAAGGATTTGGCTAGTCAAACAAACATTATCTAATCATTTGTGTCATAGTTTGGGAACTCCGATCCAAACAAGTCTTGACAATCTAATAGCTTTAGGAAGGCAAGTTCGTCTAATACTGTAAAGATTATTATTTATTTATTACATCTAATTTGTAAAAAGTAAAAAATTTGAAGTAAGGTTAAAAATGAATAACACAAGTGTGCACTTGAAAGAGTGATGGTTTTGTTTAACCCATTTGCTAAGTGACCGTTTTACCTGAGGAGGTTTACACGTCATTGATGCTTGTAAGTGCAACATGATTGTTGATTACTTGTCTAGTTTTACACTTTTACGCGATTGATGTTAATTGAATGTTTAAATAGTAAAATCATTAGTTCTATGTCTATTTCCCACAAACGAAACATGAATAAAACATAAAATTTGTGCGATTTTGGTATGTGGAATGATTAGTTGCGGACCATGTTTAACATTATCCGTGGATCTTAGCACTATGTTCTAACTTTTTGTTAACCTATGATGAATGTCATAAAGACTTGTACTAGGAGCGATTTTCCATAACTTAGTTTAGCTTTAATTTGTCTGTGGACGGACCTTGTTTAACAAAGCAAAAGATTTTATGTCCCACATTGGTATAGGACGAGAAATTTGCTTGTTTAAAGTTGTTAGCCTAAGATTAATGTCATATACTAGTACTAGGAGCGATTTGCCTTGATGTAGTTTAGGTTTAATTTGTGCGATGTTGGTATGTAGAATGATTGGTTGTGGACCTTGTTTAACAACACAAATAAATTATTATCCGTTCTGCATTGGTATGTTGGACGGAACACTCACACCGGATGCATATAGGAAAATAGAGGTTCTTTACAAAAATTAACATCACGCCGCAAAAATCCATAGGTGTCCTCTAACATGGGACTCACCCTGGTTCTGTTCCTATTCAATGGTACGGGATACGGAATACGAAATTTGAGCATTTTAAGTTGAAACCTCAACGATTTGGCTAGTTCATTGCTTTCGGCTTTTCAAACAACATCATCTGATCATTTGTATCATAGTTTGGGAACTCCAATCTAAACATGTCTTGACAATCTAATAGCTTTAGGAAGGCAAGTTAAATAATCTGATAAAGTTATTATTTATTTATTACATCTAATTTGTAAAAGATAAAATTTGAAGTAAGGTTAAGAATGAATAACATGAGTGTGCACTTGAAAAGTGATGGTTACGCTTAACCTATTTGCTAAGAGACGATACTTTTAGGTTGTCCCGGTCGAGCATCGGCAAGGGTTGGCAAGCACTAATGACGTGGCAAGACCATCGGACCATATTCCTTTGGCCGAAAGGGGTGGGTGAGAGACCAAAGGTGAAGCTTTCACCTTCTATTTAAACGTGCCATGGTGGGCCTCAACAAGATAGATCCGTTTGGTTTTGTATTTAAAAAAATAATAAAAAAATAAAAATTCACTACCCTATTTTCTACCTATAAATAACCCTAACTTTTACATTTTTAAACACAACTTCTCATTTTATTTACTGTCATTTTCTCATTACCATTTTACTTTTCATCTTATACTAAAATGTTTCAACAAAGCACTACAAAAACACAAAACGTCCACAACGAAACACTATCCGGAGCAATCCCCCGACACTCGAAGGAACATACACTCTCGGAAATACTCCACCGTCAAACTAACAAACCAACTTTCGACCGCAATCATACTTTTATAACCAACCTTACCAAAACCAACCAATACCGAAACCTATACCCTCAACAAAACGCTTTTAGCTAATTCTCCTAACAAAACGCTTTTAGCCAATTCTCCCAACAAAACGCGTTCCCATTCGACAACACTAACTACTGCTCAAAAACCTATATGGGCGATTTGTCATCACAACCAAATGTAAACCAACCTACGTCTCCCATTGGTCACTTTAATCTCGACGAAATGTACTTACCTCAATTTTCGGAAACCATGGCTCCCATTTGTTAGGAGTCTCCCGTTGAAGAAGCACCCCTAGTTGTGACGAAGAAGGCGACAAGAAGACGCCAAAAGAAGGGGGTTCAAAATGACGATGAAGTAATAAGGGCTACTCCATGGGTTGCTGAAGAAGAAACTGCATTCTGCAAAGCTTGTTTTCGGATATCCTAAGATAGTACTGTTGGTAATGCGAGAAAGGAAGCTGGATTTGGGTATGCGGTTTTAGGACGCATGCATATAGATTATAACCAAACGTCGAACCTACAATATGGTAACCAGGAAATGGAAGATGGTGCGTCCAAAAGTTGCTGAATTTGTGGTGTGTACGGTAACATCAATCGAATGAGTGGAGCCGGAGACGGGTATTACCTCAAAACGGCAATTTCGGAATATGAAGTTGAATATGGAACCCAGTTTACACTTTTGCGTTGTTGGGAGGTGTTGAGGGAGTGTTCGAAATGGAAAGAGGTGGTACTTCCGAACTTTGAAGTGGCGATGCATGAAAAGAGCAAGAGATACAAGTCGTCGGGCTCTAGGTTAGGACTTCAGGATTCAAACACGTTGGCGTTTGTGCAAAGTTGTTTTAATTTGAATACACAAGACGACGAATAAGGGGATTTGCACGAAGTTCAACGTCCGATGGGCAGTAACAAAGAAAAAGTGCAGAAGAAGAAAGAGGCGGCATCATCGGCAAGTGCAAGATTTGTGAATGAGGAAGCGTTGGCTAGGTTGATGGTCAATGAATATACAACTGTCACCGAGCCGTGCAATGGCAACAAGGTATGAAACATTGAAGCTTTTTTGGAGATCAAATGAAATGAGAATGAACTGAAGCGAGAAGAGTTGAGACTCCGAGAGATGGAGCAACGTAAAAAAGATGAAGTATTCTATTTCCAGCCGTTGCATAACTTGACTCCGGAAGAACGCGAAGAGGTCGAGTTGCAAATGAAGTTGATAAAGGCGAGGTGGAATTTTTCATTTTAGTTTATGTTTTTTATTATCTATCTAACGTTTATATTTTTAATTTCGTACGTTCACGTTTTTTATTTATATAATATTTTTATGAATTTAACGAATAAAAAGTTTCAGTATTTAATAAATAAAAAATGTGTTAAAAGTTGAAGTGGTGTGAGATGGATGTGAAAGAAAAGTGAGAGGGTGAGAAAGGAGAGATAAAACTGATGTGGTGCTGAGATGGAAGGTGAAGTGGTGTTACGAGTGGGAGTAGTCTTACCTGAGGAGGTTTACACGTCATTGATGCTTGTAAGTGCAACATGATTGTTGATTACTTGTCTAGTTTTACACGATTGATGTTAATTGAAATGTTTAAATACTAAGTGAATATCGTTAGTTCGATGTCTATTTCCCACAAACAAAACATGAATAAAACATACAATTTGACGTTTAGGTACCGGTTTGGTTTTGATCCCACCTGTGCCATATGCCGATTTTTTTATTTTTTTATTTTTTTATTTTTTTATTTTTTTTATCACCAAATTTTTGTTGGGCAGCTCACTAAACTAGGCTTCTGCAACATGTGAATTATATATATGTATGCTCCTGCTAGATTCATATGTGTGTGACTTGAACATTTAAGATTGTCACTCCTTGCTTGTGTGACCATCACTCATATCTCTTAGTTAATAGTGGCTCTAAAAAGTTAAGAGTTCTATCTATGCCAGCTTTCCATACTTAAGATTCGGGATTCAAAATACTAAACAAGTAAGTTTTAGGTAAAATCCAAATGGATAATGCCTAAAACTAATAGGTATTGTCAGTCTTGTGATGTTAGTGCATCAACAAATTACCAAGGACTGTTTGTTGTAGAATTGAAAGAAAAATAAGTGAACCGAGCTATACATTTTCCTAGTTTCCATCTCGGAAACATGTCCACTCACCTCAAAACTCTTACTTAGTGAGAGGCCAAAGTTCATTCCGGCTAGCTCTAGTGTTTTTTTTTTTGCTGTTGCAGTATAATGCTCTTTAACTATTGTCTATATATGGTGCATAATCATAATGCTTGATCACAGGCCCAGATCATGCATTTGGTGACTTATTGCTGCCTCGGGAATCACGGATGACATGCTTGACAGTTTAATGCCCCTCAAGGACTTAGACGATGTTCCGTGATTGCCCCACTAAGCACAATTGAGGATATCGTTATGAAAAGAACACCAAGAAGTCCACAAGGCGACATAGAGCGGCGAAGCAAGAGGAAATTGCCAATGCCGCGTTAGACAAGTTGATAGTCGGGGTAGGGCTTATGGGACTAGAAAAAGGAAATGTAGTATTGCCGTGTCTAGATTGACAACGAGTTCGATGTCTATTTCCGATGCTTGATCAGCAGTGCTTCTTCTTCACCCTCTCACCGAGACAAAAACATTGGGTCTTTCGGATGTTAATTGTCTTGTCAAAGGCGGTGGTGTATCAGGTTTGAAGCATTAAATTTACATTATTTATGATGTTAGTTGTAACTCGTTTTGTTTATGGATTATTTTTTGTTTTGTTTGGGGACACCAATCTAAACTTGATATGTGCATGAAAGAGGTCAAATAGGCGCAATTCGTCTTGGTATGAGTAGGGCACTGCAAAACTGGGCACCAGATCAGTTCCATCCTCCTCTGAAAGAAGGTAACTATAGCTTTTATTTACCTTTCATTCTTTTGCATATGCTTGAAACTCGAGTTATTGATACGAGTCCACACGGTTCCTTTAGTTTGTTTCTATAGTTGCATAACAAAATGGGTCACTTGTGCTTTCAAAAGTTGATCATTACATATTTTATGAGATAGAAGGACCACTTGGTGTCTTGGTATGATCCTTTTTAACAGGTTAGGTAGGTTGTGTAACGGGTCAAAATGAGTTGTTTTTAACAGTTCCAGGCAGAGCTGAGTCGACCGGTTAATGGTTATTTTTTCGTTTTCCAGTTTCGTAGATAATCAATGTATTAGGTAAGATTGTAGCATCTACCATAACGCTAAAATAATAGTCCATTTCGTTAAGCGATTTAGGAGGTTTTAGCACTTGAAAATGCGTCTGACCTGTTTTCAATCAACTGAAGAAAATGTGCAGCTAAAGACTAAAGCCTTTGTAGATAAATTGAAACCCGAATTGACCCGTATTTAGGAAAAGCAGACTAATTTGCCACCTCTAGACTCAAAAGTGGAGTCGGGGACTCGGGGATCATGCATGTTATAGTTTTTAGTGCTTCTGTTCTAGAGGAACCTTAATCTAAAATTTCTCGTCTAATAATATTGTTGCAAAGAATTAAGGATATACATTTGGACCCGCAAGATTTTACGTATTATTATCATTGAAGATAATGCAATATATGTAGTTAATCATTAAACATCAGTTTTATAAAACCATGTGGTCGATTTAATTGCAATGTGTGTGGGATTGATGGAGTACATGTCAGTTACCAAAAAGATTGATCTAGTAGGTTTTATTCTATAAAAGTTGCACTTAAGCGACTTTCAACCCGTTCAACCATCTGGCCTGTTTGCTTTTTATCTACAATTTCATTTTATCTGTGTGGCTCGCTAGAGATTAAACGTAGCCCATATCGACGATCCATAAGTATATTGGGTCAAAATTGTCACTTCTAGGACAAACTTTATGACTTCTAGCAAGAGTTGATAATCCTATGAGATTCAAATCTTACACCTCCAAAATGACCAAAGTTCCAGCTGTAGAAGTTATGTAAGTCATTGATATCTGAACTTGTATCATAACGTGCAATTTTTGTTTCTGGCAGCTGTTTTCTTGACAAGAGACTCGAGAATTGTGGAGCGGAAGAAACCTGGTAAGGCGAAAGCAAGAAAGAGTTTCCAATGGGTCAAATGTTAGACGGTTTTCGATTTGCCAGATCTCTATTTATGGAAACATTTCTAATGTGTCAAGCAGATATTTTGTTTCACGTTTGGGATCTTACTTAAAATATTCATATCATCACCATTCTCGACTTGGACTTGCAAAGCTTAGTTTGTTGTCTTTGATAATATATAGAGCCTGGTCATGTTAGAGCAGAACCAATATAGTAGTTGCTGGACTTTTTGCGGTTTTAGGTTACAACGGAAGTCATGTAACCATGAGATTAATAATTTTGTTGGATTTTTATAGTGATTCGTGAGTAGAAGTGACCGAGTCTGGAATTTTGTTACCTGATAATAACTTGTTCGTTATCTTTGCGGAATATTTCGTAAATTGATTAGTTCTAGCTGGTTCGACCTCTTGAAAAGTTATGCTTGACGGAATGTTTGTGAATGCAACATTTGCTCGTCCTCTTCAGAGTGATATACAAAAGTACTGTACAATGCAAACATCTTATCTTTTATCTTTTGCTACAAGAACATGGTCGTTACGAATAAAAAGTAGTTTTATGCATCAATAGTCAGTTAAGAGAAGTTAAATTGAAAGGTGTGGTTATTATTTGATGACGTATAGTCTAGATTCGGGTCACGAACCCGACTAAAGTCCAACACTAACTTAGCCCGGTACGAACTGGGCTAGGCCGATTAGGTGGTTGGGCTCACGAAGGCCCAAACCCGAAGCTATTCGTAGAATAGATATCGGATATCTCCTAATTATGGATATAATCATTCCCAACCAACTTAGGCGGGATATTCCGAAGTTTGGGAAACACGGAACCAACAAGGATTCCGTGCATATATAAAGGGAATCACATCCCTCGTTAAAGTGCGATCTAAAACCCTAATTCTCCTTTAACCCTAAACCGATTACTTACTCTCACGGGAGGATAATCGTGGAGACAATCCTGATAAGCCTAACGGTGTCTTTTTCTTAGTGCGCGGTCTCAAGCAACAATCAACAATTGGTACGAGGCGGGAGCCCCGAACAAGGAACGCCCAACTTTTGTATCAACAAGTGGCGCCATCCGTGGGACCATTCACTAAGAACCAAGACTAGAATGACGGCATGGAAACCGGCGATCGCGAGCATGCACTTTACGGGAAAAAAGCCGCAGCGGATTGACTCCCAAAGCACCTCACTGGACAACCAGTATGCTAAAAACAAGGGATCGGGCCAAGACTTGGTCTTCCTCCAGTGGAACCGCTCGGGGACAACCCAAGCCACTATAATCACCGCCAATGAAGTAGATCCACCGCGCACTATTCTTACCACTCCCTTTCAATCGGCGCTAGAGACTGACCTAACAAAGGCACCAGATGCACCAGTCCGAAACAAAGGCATAATGGTAGAAACAAACACAATCGCTCTGGAAGGGGTCGCGCCAGAATTAGCGCCAGAAGATTTCGTTTCCCAAAATTACGAAACCTTAGCTACCCTCATGCAAGAGGAAGAAAAGAAGAGATCGGGTCGGAACTTGAAAGCCCGACTAAATTTTGACTCAGAAAGAGGTGCTACCTATAGGAATAGCCACGGCCCAGCGCACAGACGCTCCCGCACTTTCAGTGCTCAATAAACATTCATGTATTTACTTTTTTCATTAGTATACTGTTTTCTTTGTTATTTCCCAACAAAACTTGCAAGTATCAATAAAACGCCGCGGTTTTTAGCTAACTCCGCGACATATTTTAATTTGATATTTCCGTATACTGTATGTCTTAACAATTTCTTATTTCTTGCCCACGACGGCGTGCATGCACTATAATAAACCCACGATGGTAAAAGGATAAGTTAACCTACTAAACAACTGGTTGAATAGGCGGGTTGCAAACCCATCAACACCGGATCACGGATCCTTGTTAAACACCTTGTTCTCAAGACGTTGGAATAGGTTTTGTGCGCACCCCACGACCGATGCGCAACAACGCACACGTGCACGTTTAACAACTATGGAACCAAGACACTTGATTCCTTAATGTGGTACTTACAGTACGCTGCATATCACAACATACACGATTATGATTGAAAATACTTAGATTCCTTTTTAAGTATACTACGTTTTTCATACATGACTATGAATTTCCCATATATATCGTTTACAGTACGCTGCATACCAAATATATCTTCTACGCAAAGATAAACAGATACGCATATATATTACAAGTTGCAATAATGTCTATACGAACTTAACACAAGAGAATTTTATTCATAGCTACGAGTTATTACAAAAGGATTGTTACTATACCACGTACAAACCTACCAACTATTACAACGCTCAAGGGATGAAGTCCCCACACGACTCGCAGCATCCCTAACCTCATCTAGTTTCTTCAACAGGTCCGAGTCTTGACAAGACACGGTTGGCAACACTGACCGGTACCCCATCAGAACACGGAAGGTGCGCTGCACCTACGCCACACAACACGGCCTTGCCCTTTATGCCTTCTTTCTTGGCGAGCCTATTCGCATGCACTTCCAATACCTCTTTCAAAGGCACCTCTTTCTCTATAGCAAAGGGGTTCAGAATGTCTCTGGGACGCGCAAACACAGGCACTTGCAGCTGCGACTCGTTGGGTTTCAGGAAATAATCTTGCTGAGCTTCAGCATCCTCAGTACGATGGCGTGCCAGAGTCAATCCCTCCATAATAACGTTTATGGGATAGTCCTGGTCGCGCTCCATTTCAGCAATCATGGGAAGCTCAAGATCCTTCATCTTCTTCATGGCAGCAACCAGCTCATCATATGCCCGTGCATTATACAAGGAAACCTTCTCAACAGGCACCCTCAACAATTTTGCCTCATGAAGCCTTTCCACTGCCTCTGACTTACCACGCTCCATAGCGCATCGAACCACTTCGCCAAATGCATTTACAACTTCTGGAGACTCCAAGGTAGTAAGGGCAGCAAGGCGCAGACCATGCCCGATCAGCCACCTGCGCTCCGCAATAGTAGACATCAGCTGGGGAAACAACTCCTCGTCGTACTCAATGCTAAGCCTGCGCAGTTTCGCCTCTTGCACCTCCAGCGCACTTTTCACAGTGGTACCAAATTCTTCAAGTTGGGATGTCATCGCATCTTTGCCCTTCTCCAGATATTTAAGTGCCCAGTGGCACGCAGACTTATACCCGGCAACCTCCGCGCGCTCTTGGTTTATTTGGCACATCAACGCCATTTTTCATCACCGCTCGGGCGTCGCGCCGATCCTTTGCTCACTGGCGCTATCCAATCGCGCCCGCGCGCTCGCCGAATGCGCCTCGAATGCTTATTGTGTCGATCTTTTGGCGCCTTGACTACTCCCACCAGACACTCGGTCTTTCACCGCAATTAACAAAGCGGTGTGCGAAAACCGCACTAACTCTTCGACCGTTGCTCCATGGGTGCATCCACATCAGACATGTCCTCATCATTCTGACTATGCGGCTCCGAATGCGCAGAAGGTGCAGGACTAGCCTTGGGCGGTGACTCCGCGGATTGTCCAAACCTACAAACATGACGAGGAATTCACAGTTATTCAGTAATGTCATACGGCATTAAGGTAAAGGATCTGGTAATAACACTTACGCAGGTATGAAGGTGTCAGGTGATGGTGGGCGCGATGCAACATCACTGGAGGACGACTCCACATTCAACACCACAGGGCGCTTCTTTCGGGAGGAAGCAGCACCATCGCCACGGGGCGTCCTTTTGCGCTTCAACCGCTGGTTTTCTTCTTCCTCTTCCAGTTCCTCCACGTGCTCTGCCGCTACTTGCGCAGATTGCACTGGGGGAGGGAACTATAGGACTGGGCACACTCTGCAAGGGTGTTGCTTCTAGCGCAACGGAAGAGCTCCCCCTGCCTCTCCTAGGTCCAGATCCAGGGTACGCCCAGCTGACGCAACGAGTATGGGATCCTCTCCCTCCTTTAGCGGACGGGTTCCCACTTCCACTAGCAGTGGCTTCGTCAGTTGAACAACGTTGAACAAATCCATCTCTGCGCAACAACAAAGCAACACAAATAGTTTATGGTACGTACGACGAAGGAACCGTAGAGAACTTACAGTAATGTAACTCAAATGGGGTACGAAAGAATGAGCACCCACCCTGACCATCCGCGCCTAAGAAGATTGGAATTTCTTCGGGACTACCAAAATAGTTACGGCTAATGCCCATATGCACCAAGAACTCCTCAGGGTAGGGGTTAATGGGGATGCGGTTGGCATTTATTGTCTCCGCATCCCCCGCATCATATGATCCGGTGAGGGGCGCCATCCTTGGCGTGGTCCCCGGAGTAAAATCAAAGCGGACGGAAAACACGCGTCGTCGACCCAGAAAAAGGTTTCCCTCCAGTTTCTAAGCGCGTCTAATTTCTCCGTATAACATTGGAGTGGACCGGCACGCTTCGCGAAGGACACCCACCCGTGTGACCACGTGGTGTGGTAAAACGCGCGGAATAGATGGATCGTGGGGTTAATGGCTAATAAGCGGCAGTTCACATCAAAATTGGTTAATTTCGTTGCACCTATGCAGTGCAGCTGGGATATGTGTATACGGTAATAGTTCAATACATCACTCAAGAATAATGATATGGGTATACGCTGATTTGCGTATTCGAAGAAACCCGTATACACCCCGATCTTCCCGTCAGGGAAGTCCGCTACTGACGCATTCGCGGCCGAAACTTCCGGATGTACAGCGCTGGGAATATAGTAATCAGACGCAAACTGTAGCAGCTCCTCCTCCGTTATATCTGACGTGAAATCCGATAACACTTTAACCATGATTTCGTCTCTTAACAAAAACCAAAAGCGCACGCGCAGTTACCTTTCTAGTAAAATAGTTTTCTGAGCGGCAGATCGAAGCTTTCTTAACTATGGTGGTTGAATGTTTTTTCACTGTGAGGAACACAGTTAAAATGAGGCGGATAGTTATATACTTTTCTTCACCCACGCGATGACTGCCACGTGGACCCCACTATCACTCAATATGTGGCTAAGTTCGACTAATGTGATGCTGCTGCAGTTACTTTCCCCCGATTTACGAGGAGCCCATTTTTTGAATCTGGTGGCTGGATACAATGTACCAGCGGATATTTCTTTGGCTTCTCTGCTACGCTTTGTATATTTTTCCTTGGCCACGGTTATTAGTCTAGCATCCGCAGTTACGCACTACGCATACTAGACTGGGGGGACATGATGACGTATAGTCTAGATTCGGGTCACGAACCCGACTAAAGTCCAACACTAACTTAGCCCGGTACGAACTGGGCTAGGCCGATTAGGTGGTTGGGCTCACGAAGGCCCAAACCCGAAGCTATTCGTAGAATAGATATCGGATATCTCCTAATTATGGATATAATCATTCCCAACCGACTTAGGCGGGATATGCCGAAGTTTGGGGAACACGGAACCAACAAGGATTCCGTGCATATATAACGGGAATCACATCCCTCGTTAAAGGTACGATCTAAAACCCTAATTCTCCTTTAACCCTAAACCGATTACTTACTCTCACGCCGGAGGATAATCGTGGGAGACAATCCCACGGTAAGCCTAACGGTGTCTTTTGTTTCTTAGTGCGCAGGTCTCAAGCAACAATCAACAATTGGTACGAGAGCCGGAGCCCCGAACAAGGAACGCCCAACTTTTGTATCAACATTATTAAATGTACAAGTAAAACAAATGCATATCTCAATATCTCGATGGCCGTGAGGTGTTGTTACCATTTTCCTTAAATAAAATCATACTTTTTGTTTGTTGAGTTTAGTTTACATATAATGTAGTGGACTATAAGAATATAATGCAAATACCTGATCATGTTTCAATTGCAAACAATAACACATTACAAAATATTTAACTTAAAACCATTCCTTTAATCAACAATCATACAAGTAACAAAAAGAGGACTTGAAATACACTTCTAAAGCTTAACCTCGTCACTGATCGACACCAGCAGGTAGATCAAGTTGTATCAAAGAGTCGATGGTTTGTGCAGTTGGGTGTAGGATATCATTGTCTTTGCATTTGTTGTTCTTGCAGCATCCGTAATCTTCTTGCATGAATTACTCTTCTATTGAAAGTAGCCGATATGACCTTAGCTGGATCCCAATCCATGTAATAGTTCCACCTTAAAAACCAAGAAACTACTTTAGCTTATATGGAATTGCACTATTAGTATGAAAATAAAATGCAATTGACAAAATGGAGAATTTATGAAAACATGTATGAGAGATGCACAGTTAATAAAATCCATATTTGTCTTATCTATGTACCATCTAGCACAATAAGAGACCAAAAGTGTAACAAGTTTTAAATTGAAGACCATTCATGTAAATTTTGATAATCAGAAACCAAATCTGTAATCTGTATAAACTATATGAACTATGAGAAAGTTAATATAGAACTCATATTCTTAATGAACGAATGAACCGTCATAGTACTTCGCTTTTTTATTAAAATATAAAGAATAACTTTCACCCTTTTTTAAAATTAAATATCTCACAAACCACATCGTTACGTAGAAAAATCCATAATATCGCGACGAATTAAATTATCTTCTATAGATATGTATTGTTATATCTTTGACGAATTTTTTAAAATTTCGGTCAGGAAAAATCACACGTGATTTGTAAATATCACATGTGATTTCTTAAAATCATATGTAATTTGATTTTACGAATCACGTGTGATTTTTAAAATCACGTGTGATTTTACAAATCACATGTGATTTTTCCGACGAACATTTTAAAAACAATTCGTCAAAATTATATAACAATGCATATCTATAGAAAAATAATTTAATTCTCATCACAATGTATATTTTTGTAACAAGATTACTGGTTTGCAAATATGTTGTTTTAAAAAAGATGGAAAATGAATTTTTATTAATTTAGATAAAAAAATGGATGAATGTGATTGGTTAATTAATGACAAATTGAGCCTATATGAATCTCAACTCTATGAACTATTCATGTAATTTACTTTATTTTTTCTTACTAAAAAATGATTATTTTGTTCGAATAATTTATGTGGGCCAATATGATATAAAAAATAAGAGAAAAATAAATTTAAAAAACAATGAAAGTATCTATTATTTACTCACCCAATGGGATCGGTTTTGGTTTTTATCTCTGAGGGAAAATCATACAACTGCAGAAGCTCTGAAGGTGCGGCAATAAGCAGACCTTTTAACCCAAATATGCTTTGCGGAAGATGACTTATGCCTGTATCTGTTATATCTAGCTTTTCTAAACATTCTAATCGGCCTAGATCTTCAGGTAACTTCTCAAGAAGAGCACAACGATGAAGGTTGAGACGCTTCAGATGTTTTAACATACAAACGCTATCTGGAAGATGTTTAATCTTTGTACCACACAAAACTAGTCTCTTCAGAGATTCAAACTGGCCAATGTCCTCAGGCAACTTCCCAAGACAACAGTCTGTAACATAGAGGCACTTCAGACGTTTTAGCATGCAGATGCTATCTGGAAGATGTTTTATCTTCGTAGAGTACAAACTGAGCTCTTCTAGACAATCTAACTGGCCAAGATCTTTGGGAACTTCCGGAATATTGCATAAGAGTGTAAGTTTTTGTAAACATTGTAAGCTACAAATTATGTCTGAAATTTTCTTTAAGTCTGTGCAAGCACATAGACCAAAAGAAATAAGCTTCTCAATATTTCCAACTGATGACGGTAGATTTTCATCATAAGAACAACGAAACTGCAACTTTGGGAGATTACTGTTGGGGTGCAATGGGCATGAATCTCGGGACTTACCAATCAGATCTAAACTAGCTGAAGAACGACTAACCTTTGTTTTCGATCTACCGTGAAACTCAAATTGATCAAACCTCAAACAACCACTTAAGTTTAAGTAAACAACTTTTTTCAGACATCCAACAGGAGCGTTTATTTCTACTAACTGATGAGATTTTGAAGATCTAATCTCTCAAGATTTGGAAGCAGCTCAAGGTCAAGGCTCCTCAACCTTGATTTACGAAGGCTGAGGATTTTGAGATTCAGACATGCAACAGATACGTGAAGTTCTTCAAAATCAGCACAATAATCAAGAGATAACCTCTCCAGATTCGAAGTCAAACCAAGGTCAAAGGTTCTTAACTTTGAGTCACTGATATCAAGATGCTTGAGACTTGGACATGCAGCAGACACATGAAGTTCTTCAAAATCAGCACAATTATCAAGAGAGAACCTCTCGATATTCGGAGTCAACCCAAGGTCAAAGGTTCTTAACTTTGAGTACCCGATATTGAGATGCTTGAGCTTTTGACAACTAGTTGGCATGCAAAGTTCTTTTAAATTAAAAGAATTAATTAGAGATAACACCTCGAGATTCGGAGTCATCCCAAAGTCAAAGGTCGTCAAGTTTGACTCACGGAGAGAAACGAATTTGAGTTTTTTAAGAACCTGCAAGCAAAAACAAGACAAAAAGATTTATATTAGTGTATTAACAAACCAATAAATTTAATAGTAGCATTATTACAAATTATGCAAAACAATCATTCAACAATTATTCTACCTTTTTTTTTCTCTCTTTCCAAAGTTGTACCATTCCACTGTACTTCATATCAAGTTCAACAAGATTGTTTGCTTCAAATGTTTTGGGTAAATACAAGAACGGGTAATCCGAACATTTTAGATATCTTAAAGAGTTTGAAAAGTATTGGCTGGTATCATTAAGACATCTTGACTTATTAAATTTTAGACATCTTGTGGCAAAATCATAGTATGCAAAATTCACTTCAAGATATCGAAGATTCTTCATTTTTCCAAGACCTTTCATAACAATTCTCACATTTCCTCTTGACTTACTAAGTTTTAAACATCTTGTTGCTTCAGTACCCTGCAATCCAAAAACAATGTCCAGAAACGACCTCATGTCAGAAGTCATAACAAATTAAAATGTATTAGTTTTCTCTACCTTACAAGTAAACTGATTTACCTTGTCATTAGCCAATATATCTTTAATTTCCTCATCAATCCACAGTCGACTATGTTCGTTAGGCTCACGCGAACGACGAACAATGTTCTTTCCCATTTCTTCTATATGGTCATGCATGCCCAAAACCTCATCTTTAGAAATAGTTATAAGAGATCTCTGCTCGAGAACTTTTAAACCATTTCTAGCATGAAATCCACAGCTTTCAAGAATTCTGATTGCATATGCTTTGGTCTGGCCTTTCAATATGCATGCAATGTCTAGAAATATTTCCTTATATTCATCTTCCAGACTAATATAGCTTAATTCTAGCTTTTCCAGAGTCTCCTTTAAGGGAATTCTTTTTAATCTGTCTATGGCATCTACCCATTCAAGCTCATCTTTTCCACAGAGAAATGAACCCAAGACTTTGACTGTTAAGGGAAGACCAGCAGCGTAGCGTACAACTTTTCCTGATAGCTCTTCATATCCTTGAGATGGAATGTCCCTTCCAAATGCATATCTACTGAGGAGACAAATTGCTTCCTTATCTGATAAGAGATCAATATCTCGAATCAAGTTCACTCTTTGAGCGACCAACACTTGCTCATCTCTTGTTGTAACGATAATTCTACTTCCCGGCTTAAACAAGTCAGGCCCACTGGCTAACGCCTCAAATTGGTCTATGTGATCCACATCATCAAGAACAAGAAGAACCTTTTTACAGAACATCCTCCTTTTCATCATGTTTTTCCCATCATCAACACTATTTAGAGTGACTTGTTCATTCAGCACATCTGAAAGGACTTGCTCTTGTAATTTCTTCAAACCAGACATAGAGCCATTTGAAACTTCTCTCACATTTTCAACAAAGCTTTTAGCTTCAAAATCAGCAGATAGATGATCAAAAACAGCTCTCGCTGTAGTTGTCTTCCCAGCCCCTCCCATGCCCTTTATCCCTATCATGCGAACTTCATCAATACTAACTTCTAAAGATGAAACAACATCCTTTACTCGAGTCTCCATGCCGACTAACTTTTCATCAAAGCCGGAATTGATGGAGCGTAACTCTAGTGAAATTTCTTGAACAATTTTTTTGATGAATCTAGCATGGTGCCTGTGTGTATGTAAAAGGAAGATCTATTTAGTACTATAATAATAATCGTTTATCCATTATCCTTTTTCAACACATATTAACAACATACAAAAGTAAGAAATTACCCATCAAGAGTGTTCTTCAGCTCCCAACCAGCCAGATTGGCTGCTTCTTTCAAAGCCTCTCTCCATTTCCCAGCAGCCTCTTCATTTTCATGATTAGCAAAAGCTTCACCAACAGCCCCACTTTGTTTTCGGACTTCAGTGGGTTCCACATCATAGAATACAGGGTAAGCAATGTGCTCAGACATCTTCTGACACTCCATAATCTTGACAACCTCTTCCAAACACCATGACGAAGAAGCATAGCTTTTGGAAAAAACAATGATGTAAAATTTTGAGTCTTCAATTGATTTGATGAGATCATCGCTGATCCTTTTCCCTTTCTGGATTTTCTCATCATCTTTGTAAGTGTAAATGCCTTTATCCATAAAAGCTTGAAAAAGATGATCGACAAAGATTTTACGAGTGTCTTCACCCGATAGCTTAAAAAGACATCATACTTGAAGCTCTTCTGAACGGATGAGTTTGAAGAAGATGCCATTCAATGATCCTGTTAAATTAAAATTTCTATTAAATTGAAATTCTAGTCCTAATGACAGTGATTCAAGCATTAGCAATCATGTTTGATATATAGATATAGAAGAAGAAATAGCTATAGTTAACCATGGTGGTGATTACCAGAACTTCAAACACTCAAATGCAAAGTAGTGAATCTGGTAGCGCTGAAACACAAAGGTTGACTGAAATTTGTCAAATCTTGAAGACACTAAGTACCAAAGTGGATCAATTGTGTACTTTCAAACATTTTGCAACTGTTAAATTTGCTAGACTCAATAGTGGTGAAAGGACTAGCAGTCATGAAGGAATTGGTGGTCAAACTAATCAAGAAATGGGTCATGGTCAAAATGCTAATGCTCAACATGGGTTTGTTAATGCTATGGGTCAAAATCAGCAGCACAATCCTTATGGAAGACTCGCTAAATTGGAGTTTCCCAAGTTTAATGGAGATGATGTGAAGGGCTGGTTCAGTTTTTTGTGATTGACCAAGTCAGGGATGACCAAAAGTTGAGGTTGTTTCAATGCAACTGTTTGATAAGGCTTTCAATTGGCAATTACAATCTGTTAAGAAATATGGAGAAAATGCACCTAGGCCTTTGTATGAATATGAGATAGTGAGTAGATTTCTTCCAAAATATCTTCCTCATGGCCTACTGGCTTACCACCGCAAAGAACCCATGATCACTCTATACAACTAATGCTAAACACTCCTTCAATCAACATAAGACCTTACAGACATCCTCCCACCAAAAAGATGATGTGGAATTAATGGTTAAGGAGTTGTTAGACTCTGGGGTGATTAGATATAGTAATAGTCCATACTCATCTCCGATTGTGATGGTCAAAAAGAAGGATGACAATTGGAGAATGTGTGTTGTCTACATGCAACTAAACAACTACAGTGTCAAGGATAATTTCCATATTCCAGTGATTAAAGAATTGTTGGATGAGTTGAATGGAGCAAAGGTGTTCACCAAACTGGATTTTTGGTATGGTTACTAACAAATTAGATGAAGGAAGATGATATTCATAAAACAACATTTAGAACACTGAGGGACACTATGAGTGTGTTTGGGGAGGGCTTATGGAGGGGCTTATGGGGCTTAGGCTTTTAAAATAAGCCGGCTTATAAAATAAGTCTCGTTTGTCATGCGGGCTTATAAAATCATAAGCCCCTAAAAGGGGCTTAAAACTTTAGCCCCATAAAAGGGGCTAAAAACTTTATCCCGGGGCTTATGAACCATAAATTACATATTTGCCCACAAAAATATCTAACATATACCATAAAACTCATTTAATTATATCCTTTTTAGTAATTTTGCAATAATAAGCCCCAGCCCCAGCCTATTTGCCAAACAAGTCTACAAAAATACAAATTTAAACTTTGACTTATAATAAAAGCCCTAGCCCCAGCCCCAGCTCCAGCCCATTGCGCCAAACATACCCTATGAGTTCCTTGTTATGCCTTTTGGACTCACCAATGCCCCATCTACCTTTCAAGCTTTAATGAGCACATTCTTCAACCTTTCTTAAGGAAGTTTGTTTTGGTATTTTTTGATGACATTTTGATATACAGTCCAAGTTTGGAAGACCATGTGTGTCATTTGGGGTATGTACTAGAAGTGATGCAGACTAATAGCCTCTATGCCAAACACTCCAAATGAGCTTTTGCTTTGGACAAAGTTGAGTATTTGTGCCATTTGATATTTGCTGAGGGGGTATTCAAGACATGAAAGAATGGCCAAAGCCAGTTAATGTAAAGCAATTAAGGGGTTTCCTTGGCTTAACAAGATACTATAGAAGATTTATTAAACAATATGAACTCGTCAGTCATCCTCTAACAAGGTTACTTAAGAAGAATTCATTTGAGTGGAATGATGAAGCACAAATGGCCTTTGACAAATTAAAGGAAGCTACGATGGGCATTCCTATTTTGTCCTTTCCCAATTTTAACAAAGAATTTGTGGTGGAAACAGATGCTTGCGGCTTGGGAACAGGAGCAATGCTACTACAAGATGGTCACCCAATAGCATACTTGTGTAAAGCTTTGTCATCAAAACATTATGCATATCTACTTATGAAAAAGAGTTTTTAGCTGTTCTCTTAGCATTGGAAAAGTGGAGAGGTTATCTGCTTGATACGCACTTCAAAATCAATATAGACCACTTCAGTTTAAAAGTACTTATTGGACCAAAGGCTTACTACCCCATTCCAAACAAAGTGGTTGCCCAAACAACTAGGTTCTGATTATGAAATCAATTACAAAAAGGGTAGTGAGAATGCGGCTGCAAATGCTTTATCAAGGGTTAGCACTGGTTATGAGCTTTGTGGTTTTATCCACTATTTCCAACCCATTATTGCAGCAAATTCAAGACAGTTGGAGTAATGATGATGAAGTGCAGGCTATGATACTCAAGTTACAAGCTGATCCAAATGCAGTTCCTAAATTTACATGAGTGGATGGGCAGTTAAGAAGAAAATTCAATGCTTAAGCAGTAGTTAATGATTTATTTCCATCAAGGACCACTAGGTGGGCATTCTGGTTTACATGTGACTGCAAAGAAACTGTCTGGAGTGTTTTATTGGAAAGGTCTCAAGAAATTGGTCAAGAAATTTGTCAAGGAATGTGACATTTTCCAAAGGTACAAGCCTTAACTAACTGCTTAACTTGGCTTGATTCAGCCATTGCCAATTCATATTCAGGTCTGGAGTTAAGTTTCCATGGATTTCATAGAATCACATGGCAAGACTGTGATCTTTGTGGTGGTAGACATATTGATAAAACATGCCCATTTTATGGCTACGCAACATCCTTTTACAGCCAGTGATGTTGCTAAGGTCTTTTTGGAAATCACTGTTCAAAAATCTTCCAGTAGAATTACATATGTCTACAGCCTATCACGTACGGACTGATGGACAAACAGAAGTTTTTAATAGGTGTCTAGGTTGTTATTTGAGGTGCATGACTGGAGAATCTCCTAAAGAATGGGTGGATTGGTTACCCTTAGCAGAATTTTGGTACAACACAAACTACCACACCTCTACAAAGGTCACTCCTTCTGAGGTGGTATATGGGCAAGCACCTCCAATTTATTTACCTTATGTGCCTCGAGAAAGTGATGTTGAAGTTATGGACAGGATACTACAGGCTAGAGAATAGACAATTCAGATGCTGAAATTTCATTTGAAAAATTGCAGCCTCACAGACAAGTGTGAGTCAGACAAGGAACTCAGCACAAGCTATCTACAAATTTTTATGGTCCATTTCACATAATTGGAAAGATTGGTGAAGTGGCTTACAAGTTACAGTTGCCTAGTAATAGCTTAATACATCCAGTTTTCCATGTATCTCAACTCAAGAAGTGCCATGGACAACAAGTAGTGGAAGGAAGCCTACCTAATTGTGAACCTGATGGAGTGGCTGTGCTGGAAAGGAGATTAGGCAAGGTGAATAACAGTCCAATTATGTTTGTCCTAGTTCAGTGGACAGTGGGCAAACCAGTCACAAGAAGATGCTATACTTGGGAGGTTTACCATGAGATTGTGGCTCGTTTTCCTCAATTTGCTTAATACAACCTTGTGGTCAAGGTTCTTTCACGGGAATGGATTGATACAAGCAAGAAGAAAAACAAAATAACAACTTTTCAAAATTGGCGGGAAAGGTTGTTAAGTTTGACCAGGTTGACTTTATCCAATCTGTAACAAGAGTAGTGCTACAACCGCACAAGATTCACAAAAAAAAATTCCACACAAGAGATGTGCCATGTGTTGATTGGTGTAAAAAAGATAAGAGG
Organism: Chrysanthemum lavandulifolium; assembly: GCA_022545495.1. NCBI lineage: Eukaryota > Viridiplantae > Streptophyta > Magnoliopsida > Asterales > Asteraceae > Chrysanthemum > Chrysanthemum lavandulifolium. The sequence continues at coordinate 13,482,586 of CM040239.1, read as the reverse complement.
GAAAATATATTTAAACACGCCAATCAATACATAACACATCTCTTGTGTGGATTTCTTTTTGTGGATCTTGAGTGGTTGTAGCACTACTCCTGTAACAAACCTTCAATTCTTTGGAATTTCATTCTTGTTTCTTGATTTCCCTAATATTTGTGTTATTTTTTCTTTATTTCATTAAGAAGTCTTAATCAACATCTATCACATTCATATAACTTTAATAAGACAAAACATTCTAAAAGCCCTCTAAGGGACTTTCCGAAATTATCTTCTAATAAATTAATCTCAGACAGGCTTCCTATAAGATAAACTAGTTTCGAACTAAGAAATAAGTCACTAAAATCCTAAAGTATCTACTAAAGTATAACAAACTAAAAAATTAATTATACACACGTAGACATTAATACCACAATTTTACACAAAACAAAAATACATAAACTCTAAATAACTGAATAAAAATGAACAAACCAAACCTGATAAAAGTGGTGGTGGCTGCAAGAGATGGTGGTGGTGATTGTGTGTTTTGGGGAATAAGAAATAAAGGTTGTGAGATGGGATATTAAAACAGACAAGATATGAATATCTTATTGCAACCACATTTTCAACTTTCATTAGTTAATTAGAGGGAGTTCTAATAATACATTCGTTAAGGGAGAATGACGTACTATTCATATAGTATAAAACATCAAAACATATATAATTTGAATTAATATTAAATTGACCACTATTCATATTCATTATTTAAACATCAAATGAGATCATATTAATCATGCAAAACTGAATTGTTATTCATACGAATCTTATGAAAATTCGTTGTGTTTTGTTTTAACATTCATTTCCTACACCAATAATAATTCGTTATACGAATTTCCTTATCTTTACAATAAAAAAATATCGTAATAACTCTAGCCATAGTCAAGTCAAAATTTTGTAATGACAATAGAAATAAAATGGAAAGTCCTGGATCAACGTATCCATGACGATAAAAGAAATATCTTAACATATTTAACTAAACTAGCAGGGTATCCGCGTGTTGCAACGGCGGGTATCATAAAATAAATGTTAACGGCATTAAAAATCAAAAGTTGTCGGTGCCCGTTTGGCCGTGTTCTTCGGCTCGAGCTCATTTACCGTCTATTCATTCGAACTTTAATATTTGTATAACGTGTTTTATTATTTGTATTAGTGACATTTAAAGCAGGAATTATGTTTAAATTAATTGTACAATATGCTTGATAATTTGTTTTCTTATGTAAATGGTGTTTTAATAACTGCATTAATTATATTTGTTAACCATTTAATTAATTGACTACATTAAATATCTTGACCATATTAATAGTGATTTGTATTTTGTACATTAAGCTTTAAGACTTGTAAGTTATGCAGTAGAGAATTTAATGTCAGAAAATGTGTTTTAATTAGTATTGCTATTTGCTGGATTTTAAGTATTTCTATGTTTAAAAAACATTCATGCTTTATAATATAATAAGATTATATCTCGAGCTCAAAGGAAAGGAGAGAAATAATTATACCTTATTCTAGTATCAACATAAATATCCTTCTTTATACATTATTAATGTTGATAAAGAGTAAGCAAGAATCGCGCTTCGCTATAGGTACGAGAAGTATTGAAATAAAAAATTTAATATGTTTTAAGAATAATCTGTAATACCCGAAGTTTCATAAAACATAAGTGGTGATATATCTAACTTGACAAGATGTAAATTACTCATTGAACTTACGTATTGAATTTCCCTATTGAGCTCATACCCCATTAAAACCTTACCCATTGAACTTACGTATTGAATTTCCCTATTAAACTTACTTATCGAACTTGCACTTTGACCGTATCATATTGAACATAGTCCACTCCTCATTAAAATGTCATGTTTTAATTTTAAATTCATTGGTTAAACCTTTCATCCGAATTGCTTCATTGAATAACTATTTATGATCATATATGCTTCTTTTGTTTCGTATTATTTTTGCTTTATATCCGAGCACCAGGCTTTCGCTTAGCCACATTTTCTTTCCATGTGGCAGGTTTAGGACATAGAGATTGAGAGCCGGTCCAGGTAGCATGCAGCGCTAGAGACTTATTATTCAGCCTATTTAGTTTCTTTCGAATAATTTCATAGTGGAACTTTGTAATGCCACTTTAGTTTTGAATTATTAGGACATCTTATGTTATTTCTTTATTGGAGAATTATTAGGACTTTTGCTATGTTTATGTGTTGTTTTTGTAGCATCCGGTTCTTTAGAATTGGGGTGTTACTGAATCATTTTCATATTGTTAGAAGATCTAAGGGGTGTTTTTTAATAAAGATTGATTGGGACGCTTAACTCAGATGCTTAATAATACGCTTAAACATACGTGTCAAGATCTTATCGTGATGGGAAGGGACCCCTTTTTCACAAACCAATAATTTATCGACATCTATTGTGACACAATTAATCACATATTTTAGGTCTCCCAATCATTTTCCTTTTGAATATAGTGGATGTTAACTTTTGATGAGTTTAGGAACTATTTTTACTCTTGAAACTTACGAAGATTTCCACTGGTATTTTTTCTTCTTTTTAGTAAAGTATGAAAACTTAAGAGGCTTAAGGGTGTTTTTATTTTTTTAAATTTCATAAAAGAACAAAAGTTTATTATAGTAATTTTTGCAAATTGACAAATGTTGATAATAATCCGCAAGTTGGTAAATGTTTTTCTAGAATGTTGTTGTTAAGTATATATCTATCTATATCATAAACTAATTGCAAGTTGACAAATGTTAATAAATTTTCTTATAAAATTCTTTCTAGTTGACAATTTGATTTACATATATACACTTGGGTGCATGTACCTTTAGCTAATATTACTATTTTGGTCAATTTGTATAATTATTAGATTGTTTTTCAAACTACACCTTCGTATACAGGACTACAGGGCTTAACATAATAGACCGTGAATTGAACTGAATCGAGCAATATTTCGGTCCAGCCATCAGTCCACCCGTTTCTTTATATTCGGTTTTCGGTGTGCTTCGATAAGGTCTTACGCAACCTCTTACGTGTTTCTCAAAAAGGAAAATACAAGAAAACCCAAACATCCTTCCACTTTTTTTTTACCAAATAACCTCCCGAACAACCACTAAAAAGGTGGCCTAGCGATTAGATATGTCCTCACAAGAGGTCTCGGACTCTCTTTAAACTAGCTACATATCTAGGGGTAGCTAGAAACTGTCACAGGATACCCCGATTCGACCGCATACAACATATGAGTCAAATACTCAACCTTAGCGGATAACCTCAACATATAAAACCTCAACCGCTATAACATAATCACCCGAACACTCAATACTTGACTGTCAACACACATCCGACCCCCACCCCTTTTCCATGGCGTCAAATAAATTTGACCACATTTGCATCTCATTTCACGAAACAACAAGCAAATAACAAAATAAACACTAAATTCTTCTTTAAACCCCTAAAACCCTACAATTTACATTATCTAAAAAGTAAATTGCAAAAAAATGTCCTTGTGGTTTGGTCATATTGTAGGCACGTTCCTTAAAACTTTGAAAGTACACGCGCAGTCCGTCCTGATGGGGAACTACTTAGGTATGTAGTTTATCTGCATACCTAACTGGTCCCTACATTTTCTTATATAGGGACTACGCTTGCACTTTCAAAGTTGCAAAGACTGCGCTTAAAATCTGGCCAAACCACAAGGACAATTTTCCGCAAGTTACTCTTACTCAAACAAAAAAAAACCAAACCTTACCTTGTCAGAATCAAACACCCGCAATCCCAGTAGCCTAAAGTTAGCTATTAAAATACGGTTAAACTGTAAGTCTAACTAAATTATGGTGTTTAGTACAATTGAGGTGTTTGGGTATTGATGATGATGAGTTGCATAATGTGAAGATTGTTAACGCTCAAAATAAAGATTGAAATTTTTTGTTATTTTATACTATAAATTTGTGGGAAAGTGTTTGATGAAATGGTTAAATGTTATCACAAAGAAAAAGTGAAAGAGGCGAGTCACCGAATGAATTTATGACTTTTGGGCTTTTGTCAAGCGGGCCATTAAAATCATTACACAGAGGGATGGGAAAAAAAACCGAACTCGATGGGAAAACTCAAAACCCGAACTTTTTAAAGCGGGGCGGGGCATTACGGGTTTCGGGTCCTAAATAGGGATTCTCATTGGGTCTGAGGCGAGGATGGGGCACAACATCCTCGACCCACCACGCCCCGAAACATATATTTTTACGTACTAAAAATATAATTCACTAACTTTATTTAATTTTGTTCCCAAATAATTATCGGAGCTTATAGAATACATAAATGAAATGTATTGGCATATAAATCTTAGAGTTAATTGCATTTTTGGTCTTTGTGGTATGGACAAATTGCAGGTTTGGTCCTTAAAACTTTGAAAGTGTAATAATAGTCTTTATTTTAAAGTTTGGATTGCATTTATGGTCTCCGATCGGTGTGAAATGATCAAATTACCCTTGTCTTCTTTGAATAAGACAAAAGGTATTTTAGTTATTTCATTTTATCCAAAGACTAAAAATGCAATCCAAACTTCAAAATGAGGATTAGCCTTGCATTTTTAAAGTTTTAGGGACCAAACCTGCAATTTGGCCATACCACAAGGACCAAAAATGCAATTAACTCTAAATCTTAAATTCATTTTCGGGAATTCGGCCATCGAAAAATAACGGATATAATTGTTTGAGTTCCTGGTTGGAAACGTGACCAATTTATTGTTCATTTTCAAATTTTTACTACTCAGTTTTGGCATATTTTGACACGAGAGGACTGAAATTTACTTTGCATTGCCTTTATTTATTTCTATTCGCAAAGAATTATTGGAGCTTATAGAATACATAAATGAAATAAAGATTGTTTCACAAAGCTTCAAATACTTAGTAATATGAATCAGAAAACCGAATTTGCCAAAAGCTACAAACCAACCAACCAAAAAGCTAGGATTTACATGAAGCCTATGGATATTTTGTGTTTTCAAGTTTCATTAATTTATTCTAGTCTGCAGGAGGCGAAAGCAACTCTGAAGACCGCATTCCCATGTTACAAAATAGGGCCAACCAAAACCGCTTGCTCTTCGTCTTTCTTGTATATGCATGACTCCTTTCTTCAGGGACTCTCGTTCTTCAAATGGCATCCTCAATGCATAATCAATGTTCATTCTTTATCTGAAAAGACACCACCAAATTGTTCATTTTGTTACCCAAAGATACAAGAAAACCGAGTCAAGACGGACCCGCAAATTGAAAAATAGGAGGAGAGACTAACATCTACATAACATAGCAATGGCTAAAACAATTGCTGGCGTTGCTCACACCACAGCATGGGAATAATACGACTACCCAAACCCAAAACCTTCACTAGCTTCATGGATCGCAAGTAGTAACCGTTCTTGCAGCTGTTCCTTTGATGTGTATTCAGGAAGATCTAATTGATTGAAGCTGAGAATAAAATGGTAAACAAACCGTGAGTTAAGAATGTAAGATCCTGATGGCAAAATGACTAAAAAGCACTAACCATGTATGAGCTGATGGCAGCCTATCAGGCGCTCCATAAGCTTTGTGTATTTGGAATCTTTGTCGACCCGATATACCTTGCAATGCTTTAAAACCTTCTAACGGAACCTAAGAAAAACATATACAAGTCAAACATGCATTAGACAGAAATAGAGCATATCTTTTTGAAAATACACTAATCACGATAAGTCGACAATGGTTTTCTGTATAAAATACTAACTACTTGTTCATATGTCCCGTTTTAGTCATTATACTATTTTTGTACGGGCGAGTCATTTTGAGATGTTTTTGTGTCCTGATAGGTCATTTGGTAGATAACTAGATTTAAATTCATATATGATGATTTACTATTTACATAATTAACAAGATCTCACAAAATTACCCAACTGGTACACAAAACCATCTTTTAATGACTCAAATGTACTAAAGAGAAGTACAATGGTTAAAACAAGACAAATGAGAAAGAATGGCAAAATAATTATGTCGATATTTACTATACCTTTGATGTACCCGTCACAAATTGAAGCAATCTAGCCCTATCTTCTTTGTTAAATGCTTTGACGACCTCCCAAAACCATATAACTACATTAGTGCCTACCGTGTATCCTGTGTAATCCGTGTTGGCCTTTAAATCATCCACTGCAATAACAAAAGGTTACAAATTTTCAATAACGATCTTGAAATACAACAGCATATATTTTAAAATGCGCAGTAGTTTAACTCACAGTCAATTTCTGGAAGTCCACTAATCAGCAACTCAAGCTCTTTATCGTTAAAAATAGAAATGAGGTCACGCGGTATCAACTCATTAAAACCTTCCAAAACGAATTTATTGAGGACGTGTCGCTCGTGAGTATATGTTCTGCAACAAGATCCACATACTCGTGCTTTGTTTCTTCTGTTACTCTTATATTCCGTCCACCCGGTTTGAGCTCATGATCAGTAACCTTTTTACCATTAAAAAAATAAACCATCAATTAATGCAAACAATACGAATGATTTTATTTAATGACAATTTTCTCCGATACACACCTCAGATTTTTCATAGAGGATTTGCTTTTCTTCATCTGTGTCCATGCTAAATGTCAAGTCCAGTATGTCGCTAACATCATTCTGATACAAAGGAAAACAGTAGTATTTAGAAAACCATAATACAATACTAAACGATAAACCACAACGTTGAACACTTGAACATACTAACCTCCAGCAACCACTTCAAGTTCTTGTAATAATCAGGATCAACAGCCTCGATATCATGATATGTCACCTTCACATCAAGAATATGCTTGTAGAAGGATCGGGTGAAGTAAACATCCAAGAGTTGCCCATCAAACAGAGCTTTAGCAACCTATAACAACATCATAAAGCCTCAATGACACAACTATTGAAACGATATAAATTATATCTGTTAAAAGAAAAGATTCTTGAAAAGGTACCACGCGGCCCACGAATTTGAAGTATGAAAGATGTTCTGTCTGATATACAGAATTAGGGTTTGGCTGGAAGGTTGCATTGTTTCCTCCGGTTGTAAAAAGTAGAGCTCCTTTATCGAATATTACTCTCGACAGCAACTGATACCATTCTCTAGTCAAACCACCGGCATCAATACCCTCTTCTCCTTGAAAATGGACATTTAAACGTCCGCTCAAGTCCTGAGTGGGTCGCATCCGCAATTGATTATAGGAATCCTCTAGGACATATGCTCTTGAACACTAATCCTCAATGGGCCAGTTAAATGTTGATCATGTTGCTGCCTAATCCTATAACGGAAATAGGACCGTTTGTTGTCAAAATCAATTAACCTCGGTGCTTTAAGCATCATGGAAAGTGACTTCTCCAACAAGCCTGGATTTTGTCTCACGAAAGCGTTCAAAAGCCGGCGATGCTTCTCAGCAAACCTAGAAAACGTCACAGCACCGTCAACTCCGGCCGCACCTGGTGATGAACTTCCAGATAACTCCTTAACTTCACTTGCTATTGTACAGGCTTTTCACATAGGACCAAAAAGGCCTCAATGAAGGGCAAAAGTCTCTGAGTTCCAGGGGGTAGAGGAGGAGAAGAAGCACCGGTACCCTGCACATGCTCACTCGTATTCGCATTTGACATAACTGAAGACAACGAGCCTTGTGCCAGCTGTGACTCAGTCACACTTATACACTCGCTCAGTTCTTGCCATAATGGTTCAAGTGAAAGATTTAATTTCCACATAGTGACATGCTCTTGATTGTCATCGTTTTCGCACTCTTGTCATCTATATCGGGTACAGTGAGTGAGCTAAGTGTTTGCAGGATTCTAAGAACAGCAGCCCCAGCCATGGAACCCGAGCTCAAACCTAGCATTTGCGTGTTTCTTAGTGTGATGAGTTCGCTGATGGCAGACCCGCTCAAACTATGAGCTAAATCTGAAAGCTCTACAATAAAGAATTTTCTATGTGATGAAGCAACTGAGGCCAACTTCTTTAGAACTTCCCCCGTAAGCAGATAAACTTTATCGGATAGCCTAATGAAAAGAATATTCAAGTATTAAGCTTTCAGTTATGAAACACGTAAATAATATCACTGTGAACTAAATATTACCCTCGTGGCCAAGAAGGCTGCATAGATTATGAAGATCAGTTTGTGGTAGCTTCATAAAATGTCATTCATGTTGACTTTTTCGGATCGTCTGATGTGGATAATCCATCACTGACACTTTTATCATCCTGATTTGGTTCTGCAGCTGCTGAGGAAGAATCTTCCTGAGGTTGAGAAACGGCTTCTTGAACTTGGGAACTGGCCACTGGTTTTCGGTATGAGACTGGGACTCTAACTTTGAAGCAGCGGTGTACACAACCACTTGAAGTAGACCCATCACCTGCACGGTAAGTATATAATAGTGAATATTAAACCCATACATTCCACAGCCAAATATTGTAAATTTTAGCCCATACAGTGAATGTTAAACCTACACATTCCAATTAACCTGAACCATGTATAAGACTATTTACTGGGTGTAAAAACCTTTTACCCAAAAAAAATGCAGGGAAGAAGATAAAGGAACGGGGTGGAAAGATGGATGGTCCTTTTTAGGTTTGGCAATAGGTTCAAAAGGGGGTCAAGAGGATCAAATAGTTTTTAAAAGGTCCACAAATGGTTAGAAAACGGGTTTTTCAGGGGGTTCGAAGAGGAGTCCTCAGTCGGCAAATTTGCCAATTTGTTTGCGAATTTTGTGGCTATATATGTAACTTTCGGTTTTTTTGGGTTATTTTCTCCAAGTTAAAGGAACAAAATGATATAATGATATCAGAACACACAATGGATAATTTAATATCCAATTTGGCCCACTTTCATTTTAGCAGTTTTTACTATTTTGACTCTACAAATATAGAACATTACGCAACCACTTAAAATTGAAAGAATGACAAAAAAAAATGTAAGCTTGAAAGATTGCAACATTAAAGACAACTAAAATACCTGTTCTAGATGGGCAATACTGCGAAGGAAGAGAGGCTGCTTCAAGAGCAAGACAAATAATAGTATAGGAATATCACCTTCCGATCCAACAGGTTGAGAGATTTCTCCTCCTTCAACAACCTTCTCTTTTCCCTTATCATTCTTCTTATCATGGTAATTGGAATTCAAGGACTCCGGAACAAGTGAAGAATCAAAGTAGAACAACAAATTAGCTACGGAAGAATGATTTGTAGCCAAGTAAGTCAAAATCTCAAGAACCCGACGCAGTACTAAAGGTGGGAGACCTGTACATGGGAAGTTCTATATCATCAGCACCATTAGATGACAAATATCAAATGCATAATGAAGTGCGGATTTTAATAACCAGTACCATTTAAGAGCTGTGATCGGCCATATACAACATTAGACTGACACCCATAAAGCCTCTGAGAATTTACTGTCGTCAATCCACCTGCAGAGCCCTCAGTGATACGTGCACGAAGAGACCGAGTCTTCATGCAAGATTAGCAACTTGGCAACATACCTCATGCATGTTAATGCTTTCACATTTTTAGTTCCCACGTTTATTTAGTTGATTAGTTCCATGCATGTTTTCTATTTTGTAGGCTAGTGGGTAGTTATTTAGAACCAACAGTTGGCATGTCCTTTGTATTATAAATTGTGATGAATTGTATCAGTAGGGATATGAAAAGGAATGAAAAAGAAACTTAGTTTCAAGTCTTGCCTCTCTTAATTTCTTGGAGTCTAACCCGCTCAAGGGTCTTATCAATCCGTCTCTTTAATCTAATTCTTGGGAGATTGACCATCTCAAATCGGTCTTCTATCACTCAGTCTCCATCTTGATCATGTCAAGTAGCAGGTAAACAAGGACTGCCCTTGTAGAACTCTGAGCACTTAAGTTCAAGAAGAGTCTCTGCAGAAGGCCTTTCCCAAGGGGCTGATAACATGACATCAAAATGGTCACATAATTTATAGCAAGTAAATAAGAATTCAGTAGTTAGCTATAATTGAAGCATTATCCATATCCACGGGTTGACCTTCAGCTTGTTGTGCAACCTTTGTGGTGGGGCCCGCAACGACTCCAAACCAACAGAAAAATCAGACACCGGTCACCAAATGCATGATTGAATGGTCAATAAGTCCAAAGATTTAGTTTATATAAATTTGTGGGAAAGGTTTTGATGAAATGCGTAACTGACTACAGGTTAGCAAAGACAAGTGAGAGAAGGTGAGTGATGAAGAGATTGAACGGGTTTTTTTATATTTGGGTTTATGGGCTAGTTTTGTGGCTTGTGTGAAGAGGATTCATAGGCCTATTATGCCTATTTGGGCTTTTTCCAACCAGACCATTACAAACACACACATGATTTTCAAAAAGTAATTCTTAATATCCGTTTAGGGCCCGTTTGGTTTGTAACCGGGTTTAAGATTTGGATTTGAATTTGGATTTGGATTTGTATTTAGTTTTGAATTAAAGATGTGTTTGTTTTGTTAGTAGGTTTGGGATATGATAAAAAATATAATGCATTATGGACCCACATTAAAACTATATAAAAATAATAAAAATAAATATATTGACTAGAATGTACTCACTTTTGGTACCAATTTCAGAAAAGCAAAAATATTGTCAGTAAACCATGGAGTGAGGCTAGGATTTGTGTACTACCGGATATAAAGGCATCATAGCCAATTTCAAACCCCACCCCTACATACCAAACGATTATAATTGCTTTGATGGTATTCCTTCAAGTCTAAACCCTCCTACCAAACACACCCTTAGTTTGTAGATGGGTTTAGGATTTGGATTTGGATGAAGATTTGGATTTATATTTGATATGAGAAACAGAAAACTGAAGTTATAATAAATATTTTATATTATTTTAAATTAAATTATATTAATTTTGTAAGATATAAAATAGTGGTTCATCACTCTCTACACATAACAAAAAAGTGGTCCCACCACTTTCTACAAACTGGCTAAATCACTGGTTTGTCATGATTCAATTTTAACACTATTTCGATTGCACAACTAAAACCAACTAACAAAATATCAACCAAATAATAGTTTTCTTGTGATGATTGCTCAATACCCACCCCATTCCATAAACCAAACACACCCTAGGGACGTTTGGTATAAGTGAATCGTAAAGAATGAAAATGCAGAGAAACATAATAAAACTGAAGAAATAGAATTGACTCGTCTGTTTGGTATAGCTCGAGAATCGACATGAGAATAATGATTCTTGTGTTTGGTTGTGTCATGTAGTAGAATGGAAATGTATCTAATTAACAAAATTGTCTATAACAACAATAAAACATTGCGGGTTATTTCAAACAAGGAGATTGAATAAAATGATTAGGTATACTTCAAAATAAAGTAAAAATAAAAATGATCAGGTAGATATATGCATGACTAAAGTAAAAATAAAATGATCAGGTAGATATATGCATGACTAAAATGGTCAAATAAAACACGTTGATTATCAATCAAATAAGGACTATGTTATTCTATGAATTCCAATTGATCTGAACCAAAATCCCCAAATGTGCACTAAAGGATAAAGCATAGAAATTCTAAATTTGATGCTTGTTGTGCCATGTGCATAAATGTGTTTATTGACTAACATATCAATGCTACAAAAAACATAGTTCTACTGTGAATTAATACTAGACCATGTTGTTACAAGTGTATATCATGGTAAAAAAAACACTGAATAAGAAAATCAAGAGCGCCTTTGACATTAACATTGTGTTTTTTTAAAGACCAATTTCCAACCATCTGATCCAATAAAGGCTTCAAACCCCTATTAGGTCAATCAATTGAGTGAGTTCATTATCATCCTTAAGTAAATAAGAAGTGAAATTATGACGACGATGAGCAATACAACCAACAAGAGCAGTATAGGATATGAAGATTTAGAGACTTGAATGAAAACCCAGATAGATTTATAATCACCAAAGAAAAAACTAGTATAGGGTTAGGTAGGTGTTTTAGGTTTCACATGTAATGTGCCTTGCACGTGAATTTCCCTTTAAAACCTTTGTGATTTTTAGTTTGACCCTCATTCCTACCGAGAATCACCCTGAAGTTTAGTTTACCATTCTCACTATTTCTACGCTTTTTATAAAGATTGAAAATGGTGGAAAGAGAATCACATATTGATTTTAGGTTCTCATTCTAAGTTGCTCACAAACACGAGAAAACCCTCAAATTCCCTTTCCCACCATTCCACTCACTCTTACCAAACATCCCCTTAGTGTGTATGTTCACTTCAGGAAACACTTCCTCTTACTGGAATCCCTCACTATTTATTGTATTGTTATTTTATTTTATATGAGTGTATATTGTACGTGTCTTTAATAATTAAAAATGAAAAAAAAGTTTAATAAAAGAGAGAACGCGTTGAAGTTTTATTTTCTTGGAGTGGAAATGCCGATAATAATAACAATCATAGGATAACCGTCCTTTTTTTTTTTTTTTTTTTTTTTAAAGTTGTTAGCCTAATAAGATTAATGTCATACAGACTTGTACTAGGAGCGATTTTCCATAACTTAGTTTAGCTTTAATTTATCTGTGGATGGACCTTGTTTAACATAACAAAAGATTATCTGTTCCACATTGGTATAGGATGAGAAATGTGTGCGTTTAAAGTTGTTCGCCTAAGATTAATGTCATATAGTAGTACTAGGAGCGACTTGCCTTAATGTAGTTTAGGTTTAATTTGTGCGATGTTGGTATGTAGAATGATTGGTTGTGGACCTTGTTTAACAACACAAAACAAATTATTATCCGTTCTACATTGGTATGTTGGGTGGAATACTGACACATATTGGGATTGACTAGGTGCATCGGGTGCATAGAGGAAAATAGAGGTTTTTTACAAATATTAACACCATGCTGCAAAAATCCATGGGTGTCTTTTGACGTGGGACCCACCGTGGTTCTGTCCTTATTGAATGGCATGGGATATGGAATTTGAGCATTTTAAGTTGAAACCTCAAGGATTTGGCTAGTCCATTCCTTTCGGCTTTACAAAACAATATCATCTAATCACTTGTGTCATAGTTTGGGAACTCTAATCCAAACACGTCTTGACAATCTAATAGCTTTAGGAAGGCAAGTTCGTCTAATACAATAAAGATCGTTATTTAGTATTACATCTAATTTGTAAAAAATAAAAAAAATGAAGTTGTGTACTTGAAAGAGTGATGGTTTTGCTTAACCTATTTGCTAATACACAGTACTTTTAGGCGGCTCCCAATCGAGCATCGGCAAGGGTTGGCAAGGCACAGACCATTCGGACCATGTTCCTTTGACTCCGGCAAAGGATAGGTGAGAGACCAAAGGTGAAGCTTTCACCTTCTATGTAAACGTGCCATGGTGGGCTCCAACAAAATTGTTAGCCTAATAATATTAATGTCATAAAGACTTGTATTAGGAGCGATTTTCCATAACTTAATTTAGATTCAATTTGCCTGTGGACGAACCTTGTTTAACAAAACAAAAGATCATATGTCCCACATTGGTATAGGATGAGAAATTTGCGCGTTTAAAGTTGTTAGCCTAAGATTACTGTCATAGACTAGTACTATGAGCGATTTGCCTTGGTGTTGTTTAGGTTTAATTTGTGCGATGTTGGTATGTAGAATAATTGGCAGTGGAGCTTGTTTAACAAAAGATTATGGTAACAATCCCAGTCCCAAATAATTCTGGGATAAGAAAAATTTTGAGTCTCATGTAAGTCTAAATAGAAGTTCAATTCTTGTTGGTGCAAACAACTCTAAAGTGGCCAACCTAGCTAACCTTCCGAGGCATTACACGGTTTGAGTATGTGTGGTGGTGGGCTCTAATCTCGTGAATTAGTGGGCTAAGCATTAAGTAAGGTTAAAATGAATAGCACATGGGTGAACTTGAAAGGGCGATGATCGAAATAGTGTTGTCTAACCTATTTTTGCTAAGAGACATTTTTATCCGATGATGTTTATAGGTCATTGATGCTTGTAAATGCAACATGATTTTTGATTACTTGTCTAGTTTTAGTTTGTTTACATGTGATTGATGTTAATTGAATTATGATTTGAATGTCAGTGTGGTTGATGTTTATATATTGATTGGATAACGTTAGTTACTACTAATATAAAGGACCACAGGATATTCTCCCAAAAGTTTCAATATATAAGAGACTTGTAATGTAAAGCATAATAGGGCCCTTCCCCACGGATCTAGTCCCGGACTATGAGCATCTATTCCAATCACCTTTGGCCAAGAGCTGCGATTGAACCCAAGACCTCTATTTCTCCAAAAGCCCATGTTTGCCGGGAAACCATGACCACATTGATGTTGATGGTGTTTAACTACTACATTGCCTTCTGTCAGTTATTTGGTTTCTAATGTCAAATGAAATGGCTGGCGTAGTGTAAGGGTCCTTAAGATGTGTGGATTCAATATAAGAGAGACTTGTAATGTAAAGCAGAATAGGGCCCTCTAACCATCATACCGCTGCTTTTTGGGGCAGTTGCAGGGTCATGCACATGGGTGAAGTTGACCTTGTATGCATGATTTTTTTAGGGGAACTTTCTTGTATCAAACAAGGAACATATGCACGCCAGCACATGTATGTATGTATGTATGTATGCAGTATCCATATGCCGTAATGAAGACCTTATATGAAAGGGTATCAAGTTTTGGTTACACCGTCATAACCTATTTTTAAATATACGTTTCTGATATCCTAAAGTCTCATTTTGTCTGACTATCTATGTTAACTTGAATATTTTACTTTTAAAAATTACCAGAATCAACTGTATTCCTTTTAAGTAATAAAGTAATGAGCTTGTCAGTACAAGGGATGCAATTTTTATTATTATTATTATTATTATTTATTTTTTTAAAGTTAAACTGGAACAAAACACGCACATAACACATAAAATTGGACTTTTAGGTACCGGTTTGGTTTTATATGTGTGCTGATTTAAAATTGGTTTGATCCCACCCGTGCTATAAGCCCATTTTTTGGTCTCCTGTAATCAGATGCTCCACCAAATTGTTGCTAGGCGTACTCACTAACTAGGCTTCTGCAACATGTAAATTATATATATGTATGCTCCTGTTAGATCCATATGTGTGTGATCGAACATTTAAGGTTCTCACTTCTTGCTTCTGTGACCATCACTCATATCTCTTAGTTTATAATAACTAGGTTCAACAACTAAAACAGAGCTATACATATTCCTAGTTTCCATATCGGAAACATGTCCGCTCACCTCAAAAGTCATTACTTATAGTGTGAGGCCAAACCGCCAAAGTTTATTCCGACTAGCTCTAGTGTTTTTTTTTTGCTGTTGCGGTATAATGCTCTTTAACTATTGTCTATATATGGTGCATACTCTAATGAAAGATGTTTAATCACAATGCTTGACCACGTGCCCGATCATGCATTTGGCGACTTAATTGCTTGCCTCGTGAATCACAGATGACATGCTTGGCAGTTTAATGGCCCTCAAGGACTTAGACGATGTTCCGTGATTGCCCCACTAAGCACAATTGAGGATATGCGTTATGAAAAGAACACCGTAAGTCCACAAAGTCGACATAGAGCGGCGAAGCAAGAGGAAATTGCCAATGCACGTTAGACAAAGTTGATAGTTATGGACCGGAAAAGGAAATGTAGTATTGCCGTGTTCGGATTGAACTCGTGAGGGTAAATTTCTAAATGACTACCATTCGATGTCTATTTCCGATGCTTGATGAACGAATTTGCTCTTCTTCGTCCTCTAACCGAGACAAAAACGCTGGGTCTTCGGATGTTAATTGTACCGTGAAAGGGGTGGTGTATCGGGTTGAAGCATTAAATTTAAATTATTTATTTTTCTTTGAATGGATGATTATCGGTGGCAAAATGGGAGCTTTGGATGTGTTGTGTTGTAATGGATTATATTTTATGCGGTCAAAAGCTGCTCTGATTGGCTCACCAACTATTCTTATTATTTTATTTATGTTCATTATTTAAAATGTTTTTCGATTAAATATGATTTGTTACAAATAGTATTTACGTAGCCTGAATAAATCTGCTAAGTTGAAAATGTTAAAGTGCTACTTTCGGCAAATTTTGACTCATTTGACTTGCTTTGACACATTTTCATTTTTATGTTTGTAAGTTTCACTCATTTACTGTCAAAGATAGATTCCAAATCAAATAGCCCTGAATTCAAGTATGTGTTGAATTGCCACATTTACATGATTATGAATCTTGGATGTAAACTATCATATCAAAATGTTACTTAGTTCCTATAAGGTGATGCAACTGTACTTTCAAAATTGCTTTCCTTAACAATTAACATTTGAATTCGAACCTCATGCTTACTATTATACCAGTTAATTTTTTAGTCAGTGCCATTTATTTTTGGATCCTTAAGCTAACTTACGCACGCAGAGCGTGCTTATGATGTTATTTGTAACTTGATTTTTATGTTCTCGGCATTCCTTCTCGTCTCATATTGGCAAATATTTTATCTTACGCCACTTTTTTTTCCCCCAAATTCCATCAATATTATCTCCAACTTCACTCTAGTTCGGTTGATTATGCATAGTATTATTATATTTGGTTCTTTCATTTGTTTGGGGACACCAATCTAAACTTCATAACCGCATGAAACAGTCAAATAGGCGCAATTGCCTTGGTATGAGTAGGCATCGCAAAACGGGCACCGATCGTTCCTCCTCTTTTGAAAGAAGGTAAATACCATTTTATTTACCTTTTTATTCTTTTGCATACCCTTGAAACCGAGTTATTGATCTAAGTCGACACACTCCCTTTAGTCTCTTTTTATAGCTGTTTTACAAAAGTGTCACTTGTGCTTTCGAAATGTTGATCATTACATTTTCTATGAGATGGAAGGACCATTTGGTATGATATTAGTTAGTCACCTTGTTTAAAATACATGGAGTTTTTGATATATGAGATTATTTGGGCCCAATCTAGTGCTAGTCAAGCTCTTTATGTCTTATAGGTGCTCATTTGTTTGTTTGTGTGGGGACGCCGGGTGATTTCATTTTCTTTATCTTTTCATATATTAATATTTGAAGGGGATTCAGAGAGGCGGCAAATGAGCGAGTTAGGTGGGTTGTGTAACAAGTCAAAATGTGTCGTTTTTAACAGTTCATGCAGTGGTCGACCAGTCAATTTTTGTCGCTTTTCGCTTTATAAATGATTAATGTATTAAGATTGTAGCTACCACCATAATGCTATAATAATATTCATGTTCTTTAGCTAAGCATTTTAGGAGGTTTTAGCACTTGAAAATGCGTTTGGCGTGTTTCCATCCTAACCAACTCTAGGAAAATGTACTGTTAAAGCCTTTGGAGATAAACTGAAACCCGGATTGACCCATATTTAGGCAAACGGGCATAATTTGCCACCTCTAGACTCAAAACAGGGATCATGCATGTTATAGTTTTTACTTTTTAGTCCTTCCTGTTCTAGAGGAACCTTATAGATGGTACTAATAAATAGAGTTCACATAAACAATGCATCTCTATGGAAAGAATCTAGACATATATCCATGTGAAAGGCATTGTTACAGTAACGTGTGATTGGATTGTATGAGGTCTTATAAGGATCTTACATGTATAGTATATTTCTTTTCACTATATATAGTTCCATGCCAGCTGTACTACGGACCCGCAACTGATTATGTGAATAAAGATTGATTTAGTAGGTTTTATTCAATAAAAGTTGCACTTTGGGGACTTTTGACCCGTTCAACCGATGATTGGTTTGCATTTTTTTCTATGTTTCCCAAGTCCTACTCGTTAGGTCACATTTGGAGGTTATTTTTTCATTCTATGGCCAAAGTTCTAGTTGTAGAAGTTATGGCTCGTTCATATCCGAACTTGTATCATAACGTGTAGTTTGTGTTTTTGGCAGCTGGTTTCTTGACAAGAGACTCGAGAATTGTGGAGCAGAAGAAACCTGGTAAGGCAAAAGCAAGAAAGAGCTTCCAATGGGTCAAGCGTTAGACGGTTTTTGATTTGCCGGATATCTATTTATCGGGGCGAATACTTTGGTTCACATTTGGGATTTACTTGAAATATTTTAATCATCACCATTCTGACTTGGAGTTGGACTTGCAAAAAGCTTATTTGTTGCCTTTGATAATTCTAGAGCCCGGTCATGTTCAAGCAGAACCAATATAGTAGTTGTTGGACTTTTTGCGGTTTTAAGTTACAACGGAAGTCATGTAACCATAAAAGTAATAATTTTGTTGGATTTTTATAGTGATTCTTGAGTAGAAGCGGCCGAGTCTAGAATTCTTAAGACTTTAAGTAATACTCCCTCCATCTCACAAAAACTATCCACCTTACTATTTATGTTTGTTCCAAAAAGAGTGTCTAATTTTTATGACTAATTTTCTTATTTTGCCCTCTTAATCAAAACTCGCATTAATTGCCCAATTCTAATTTCTATAATAATAATGAGGGTAAAAATGACATTTTATTAATCAAAACTTGCATTGATTACGCCTATCATAATTTCTCAATAACTTGTTCGTAAATGGATTAGTTCTATATGGTTCTACCTCTTGAAAAGGTACTTTTGACGGAATGTTTGTGAATTCAACAGGTTAATTAACTGTCTACTCGTCCTCTTCAAAGTGATATACCAAAAGTACCATACAATGCAAACTTTTACTATAATAACATGGATGTTATGAACAAAAAGTAGTTTTATGTCTCAATGTTTTTGTTCAGGTTAGCAGTTCATATAAGTCGAAGCACATAATCAACGTCAACTTCATAATGCAAAGGCATGAGCGTGTTTCAATTAGGAACAATAAACAGAACCATTTGTGACTTGCAGAACCATCATTTCATGGCTATGACGTTACAAAAATTTTACTAAACACCATTCCTTTAATCAATAAGGATACAAGTAACAAATCTACTACCAAAAGTGTAAATAACAACATTTAATACCAAAAAGAGGGCTTGAAATACACTTCGACATCGACACCAGCAGTTGGGTGTAGGATATGAATGAGCCTTTGCTGCGTCCTGATCTCAAAATGGAATCTCGCGTCTTTGTGAACATGAGGGATTTCAACATATAGTAAATTCTCTTCTTGGTGGTAGTGTAACTGGCCCATCGTCTTTGCATCCTTAATCTGCTTGTATGTATCTTCTAAAGATAGGAGCTCCACGTACCTTAAGAACCAAGAAACTACTTTAGCTTATATAGAAATTATTAGTATGAAAATAAAATGAAATCAACAGAATGGAGAATTTATGAAACATATACGAGAGTTACACAGCTAAGAAAATAAAACCGTCTTTGTGGTTTTGTCAAATCGCACTCACATTTCTTACAACTTTGAAAGTACAAGCGCAGTGCCAATGAGAAACTACTCTGGTATGCAGTTAATCAGCTTACCACAGTGGTCTCCACATTTCCATGTAAGGATTGCACGTGCACTTTCACAGTTTTAAAGATTGCGCCTGCAATCCTACCAAACCTCAAGATGTTTGATAGAATAAACACCAAAACTAACCTTGTCAGGATCAGTCCCCACAATCTCGGTAGCCGTTTCACCATCTTCAACCTAACAGACGAACAAAAAAAAAACAAAATTCATTAAACCCAAACCCACACAATGGGAAGATGTGCTGAAAGTTTGATAGAATGCTTGACTGAGTGATGAAGTGTTATCCACAATGAAAAGACTGAACCTCGACATCGACAGCAGCAGGAAGATCAAGCTGGATCAATGAGTCAATGGATTGTGCAGTCGGGTGTAGGATATTGATGGGCCTCTTATGTGTCCTGCGGATCTCGCGTCTTTGTGAACATATGGGGGACTTAAGCATACAGTAAATTCTCTTCTTTGTTGGCAATGGAACACGACCCATGGTTTTTGCGTTTGTTATTCCTTGCAGCATCCATTATTCGTGACAACTGAAAAACAAGAAAACTTTTAACACAACAGGGGCCAAAAGTGTAAAAAGTTTAAAAATGGAGACCATTCATGTATATTTAATAATTTAGAGGCCAAATTTGTAATTTCATATAAACTATAAGGACCATTCGCGTAATTTACTTTCTTTTTTCTTTCTACAAAACTGCTCCGTATTTAATTTGATCGAATAACTTTTTCAGCCAATATCAAATTCGATATCAAAATAAAAGAAAAATGAATTTAGAAAAACAAAGAAAGTACCTTTTACTGTCCACCTGCTTGTGCTTTTTGTCACGGAAGAAAAATGATTCTCATACTTCTGAAGAAGCTCTGGAGATATCGCAGTGATACACAGACCTTTTAACCCAAAAATGCTTTGTGGAAGATGACTTGTGCCTGTATGTCTTATATCTAGCTCTTCTAAACATTCTAATAGGCCAAGATCATCAGGTAACTTCTCAAGAAGAGCACAACGATAAAGGTTGAGATACTTCAAATGTTTTAACATACAAATGCTATCTGGAAGATGTTTTATCTTTGTAAACGACAAATCTAGCCTCTCCAGAGATTCTAACTGGCCAATGTCCTCAGGCAACTTCCCAAGATGACAACACTCTGTAACATCGAGCGACTTCAGACGTTTTAGCATGCAGACGCTATCTGCAAGATATTCAATTTTCTTACTACTCACATGTAGCTTCTCTAAACATTCTAATTTGCCAAGATCCTCGGGTAGCTTCTCAAGAAAATAACCATTATTGACTTCGAGAGATTTTAGACGTTTCAACATACAAATGCTATCTGGAAGATGTTTTATCTTTGTTGATGACAAATGGAGCTCCTCTAGACATTCTAACCGGCCAAGATCTTTGGGAAACTCTGGAATATTGCATTTGAGTGCAAGTTTTTTCAAACATTGTAAACTACAAATTATGTCTGAAAATTTCTTTAAGTCTGTGCAAGCACATAGACCAAAAGAAATAAGCTTCTCAATATTTCCAACTGATGACGGTAGATTTTCATCATAAGAACAACGAAACTGCAACTTTGGGAGATTACTGTTGGGGTGCAATGGGCATGAATCTATGGACTCACCAAACAGGATTAAAGTAGCTGAAGAACGACTAACCTTTGGTTCCAATCTACCGGGAAACTTAAAAGCGGTAAACCTCAAACAACCACTTAAGTTTAAGCAGCCACTCAAACAACCACTTAAGTTTAAGCAGCCAACCTTTTTCAGACATCCGACGGGAGCGTAAACGTCTACCAACTTACCACAATTTTCAATCTGTAATCTCTCAAGATTTGGAATTAGTTCAAGGTCAAGGCTCCTCAACCTTAAATTACAAAGGTTGAGGATTTTGAGATTTGGACATGCAGCAGACACCTCGAGTTTCACAAAATGATCACAACTCGAAAGAGATAACGTCTCGAGATTTGGAGTCAACCCAAGGTCAAAGGTTGTTAACTTTGAAAGACTGATATTGAGATGCTTGAGTTTTTGACAAGTATCTGGCATGCAAAGTTCTTTTAATTTAGAAGAATACTTTAGAGATAACGACTCAAGGTTCGGAGTCATCCCAAAGTCAAAGGTCGTCAAATTTGAGTCAGAGAGAGAAAGGAACTTGAGTTTTGTAAGAACCTGCCAACGAAAACAAGAAAATAGATTTATATCAGCAATAAATTAACAGAATTATTACAAATTATGCAAAACAACCATTCAACAATTATTCTACCTTTTTTTTTCTCTCTTTCCAAAGTTGTACCATTGTGAAGCTCTCCATTTCAAGTCCAACAAGATTGTTTGCTTCAAATGTTTTGGGTAAATACAAGAAAGGGTAATGCGAACATTTTAGATATCTTAAAGAGTTTGGAAAGTATTGGGTAGCTTCACCCCTTTTCTGTTCGATTTTTTCAAGAGCTTTCAATTTAAGATGTCTAAGTATCTTCATTTTTCCAAGACACGCGTCATCCCGTTCGAATTCGAAATCCCGGTCAAGATTCAATTCAAGATATCTAAGTTCCTTCATTTTTCCAAGACCTTTCATAACAATTCTCGAATTTCCTCCTCCCCACATATGAAGTCTTAGACATCTTGTTGCTTCAGTACCCTGCAATCCAAAAACAATGTCCAGAAACGACCTCATGTCAGAAGTCATAACAAATTAAAATGTATTAGTTTTCTCTACCTTACAAGTAAACTAATCTTTACCATGTCATTAGCCAATATATCTTTAATTTCCTCATCAATCCACAGTCGACTATGTTCGTTAGGCACACGTGAACGACGAACAATGTTCTTTCCCATTTCTTCTACATGGTCATGCATGCCCAAAAACCCATCTTCATCAAGAGTTATGAGAGATCTCTGCTCAAGAACTTTTAAACCAATTCTAGCATTAAATCCACAGCTTTCAAGAATTCTAATTGCATCTTCTTTGGTCTGGCCTTTTAATAGGCATGCAATGTCTAGAAATATTTCCTTATATTCATATTCTAGACCGTTATAGCTTAATTCTAGCTTTTCCAGAGTGTCCTTTAAAGGGATTCTTTTTAATCTGTCTATGGCATCTTCCCATTCAAGCTTATCTTTATCATAGAGAAATGAACCCAAGACTTTGAGTGTTAAGGGAAGACCAACAAGATAGCGTATAACTTTTCCCGATAGCTCTTCGTATCCTTGAACTGGATTCTGTTCCAAATGCATATCTACTAAAGAGACAAATTGCTTCCTGCTGTGATAAGAGAGCAATATCATGAATGACGCTCACTCGTGTGCTACCAACACTTGCTCATCTCTTGTTGTAATGATAATTCTACTTCCGGTTTAAACCACTTAGGCTCACCGCTAACGCCTCAAGTTTGTCTATGTGATCCACGTCATCTAGAACAAGAAGAACCTTTTTACCGCACATCCTCATTTTCATCATGTTTTTCCCGTCAGTAACACCATTTACAGTGACGTCTTCTTTCAACACATCTGAGAAGACTTGTTCTTGTAATTTCTTCAAACCAAACACTAAGCCATTTGAAACTTCTCTCACATTCTCAACAAAGCTTTTAGCTTCAAAATCAACAGATAGATGATCAAAAACAGCTCTTGCCAAAGTTGTCTTCCCAGCCCCTCCCATGCCCTTGATCCCTATCATGCGAACTTCATCAATACCAATTTCTAAAGATGATACAACATCCTCTACTCGGGTCTCCATGCCGACTAACTTTTCATCAAAGTCGAAATTGATGGAGCGTAACTCTACTGAAATCTCTTGAACAATTTTTTTGATGAATTTAGCTTCGTGCCTGTTTAAATGTAAAAACAAGATCTGTTTAGCATACAATCATATATGATGAACATGGCACACATAGATATGGTTAAAGAAATTACCGATCAAGAGTGCTCTTCAGCTCCCACCCAGCCAGACCAGCTGCTCCTTTCAAAGCGTCTATCCATTTCCCAGCAGCATCTTTGTTTCTGTTTTCCAAAAAAGCTTTTCCAAATGCCCCACTTTGATAGCGGATGTGGGTGGGTTCCACATCAAAAAAGACGGGATAGGCAGTTTGTTCGCCAGTCTTTTGACACTCCATGATCTCAACCAGCTCATCCAAGCACCAAGATGAAGAAGCATAGTTCTGTGAGAAAACAATGATGAAAAATCTCGACCCTCTAATAGCTTGGATAAGCTGGTTGTCGATAGTTTTCCCTTGCTCAATTCTTTCATCATCTTTGTAAGTGTAAATGCCTTTGTCCTGAAGAGCTTGATAAAGATGATCGACAAAGGTTTTGCGTGTGTCCTCACCCCTGAAGCTTATAAACACATCATACTTAAACCTCTTTTGAGAGGATGAGGTTGAAGCGGATGAAGGATCAGATAAATGTAATTGCTTGTTGGAGGACATTGGAAGTATGGTTGAAAGAGTGTATGTTCAAAAAAATGTTTGTGTTTGTGTGGGTAAAATAGTGGAATGATGATGTTGATAAACAAAAGCTACTAGTTTGGTTTTTGGTCAATGCAAAAGAAAGATGTGACCGTAGGTGACAATCACTATATAAGGCCTCTAAGCTACCCTGAAGAGAACGACCCCAAAGTCTAAGGCACTAGAAGCTAAAAGGGAAACGATAGATACAGAATGTAAAGTAAGCTAAAAAAACAAGACCCTATAAACAAATAGCAACAAGGATATATACAAATATACAACTTTACTCAGATACTGCCGGAAAATATATTCCGGTCACCAGTGGCAGCAGTTGAAACTTGGATCTGCCTCAGAGAAGCTTCACTCGCCGGAGGTGATATCCAGTTCGCCGGAAAAAATTATGAAAGAAAAACTATAGCCGGCGCGTGGAGGCGCGTGGCCGGGCTAAAACTGACTCGGTATGAGGTGTTTTGGTCGAGAGAAAAGTAGAATTCGGTGGTGGTGTTTGAATTCGCCGGAAAAATGCAAGGTCGGCGGCGGCTGTAACAGTCGCATGGAAGCGCCTGACAGCTAATGGTGGTGTTATATCTGTTTTTTGGTTACCGGAAAATTAGAGAGAGAAGATATTAGGGAAAATGAAATAATTAGAGGGTGCTTTAATTATATTTTGTGGATAATCACTCTTCTCATAGAAATTTCTTTTTCTTTTAATAAATACCACTTTTTGACATTCTGTCCAACCCCAACACCGAAAGTTCTTTGTCATCTTTTGTATAATAGTAATTAACTAATTAAGGATCAAATGAAATAATTATCGTAAAGGACTAATGACTTTCATCTATGATAATTTCCGAGAAATTTCTTAAAATGAACCTTTATGATAGTCATTTACCAAAATGAACCGCACCTATATAATTTACTAAAATGAACTTTTATGAATGATCCGTTGGATATACGGATGAACGATCGGATAAACGTATAAACGTACTCTCTTATTGTAATTTTTTTTAGTCAATGATCAAATATAGAAAATTTATGTTCTTGTTTACGAAAGGTTGTTTAGTTGTTCTATGGCTCTCTCACAAAATTGGTATCAAAGTTTCTCTTGTACGTTTTGAGGATCAAAAACAAGAAAAATGATTGAGTGATATTGGGGAAATAGGGAAGGGTATAAATGCCATTTCAGCTTATTTTGTATGTTTGTAAAGAAAAACACAATGCGTACATGTCAATACCTTAAAAAGAAGTTTAGTTGGGTAATTAAATTCCTAATTTTAAAATCTATAAAATTATTCATGATTTAAAATACATTCGCGTGTTTGGTTGACAAATTTATAAATATTTTTTATTTTTTAATATAAATTTCATAAATATTCTATTTAAACGCTTATAAAAAAATTATAAAAAGGTTTATAGAAATTTATAAAAAAGTTTATAAAAGAATTTATAAAAATTAAAAAAGAGTTTATAAAAGTTTATAAAAACAGTTTATAAAAAAATTATAATAAAAAGTTTATAAATAAAATTTATAAAATTTTACAATTTTTTTTCATAAATATTCTATTTAAAAGTTTACAAAAACAATAAAAAAAGTTTATAAATTTTTTTTCAAGTAAATTAAAATTTCTCACTTTTTGGAGGTATTCAAATTCTCTCCATTTTAGCAATTCGTGAAATTATAAATTACTTCAAATGCTCCCATTTGAATTACCAAACATAATATTTGAAGAAAATTGAAATGAAAATGCCCCCAATATAATTCAAATTACGCCAACCAAACAACCCCTTATTGTTTAGTTGCAAAAGGGGTCATTGCATTATTTATCTTTCATTCGTCAGATTGTTTATAGCTACTATATTTCTTATTATTTGTCTTTATTTCTTTCATAAAATTGTGTCATCTAAAATTCTTACACAAAATAAAAAGCAACATATTATTTAATTATAAATATTAATATAATTACAACAATATCACCTAACAAAATTAATTGTCTCAGTTAGTCTTTATATTCCTCATAACAAACTTTTATCTTTTTGCCTTCCTTTCAACTTGTAACAAAATTATCCATACCAGTTAATACTTTCTCATGCAAAAAAATACCTTATGACTTCAACTCCATATGATAACACAAGTTTTCTTGATCTTCTGCATAGCTTCACAAGACCAAACACACAATCATTGCCCATTATTGATAGAAATAAGACTTATAATGGGCTTGCCGAGCACGAAGACTTACATCTAGAACATTGCATTCAAGTGAAGATGAAAGTGATACTTAAGTAAAATTGAAGAAGATTCTGGTGATGGCTTAGCTGAAAGCCCGATGGAATTCATTCATATAGTGAAGGAGTAATGAAGTTTATGAACGACGTTGGAGATTATAATGATCATGATAGACACGTGTACGAAGATAACATTCACATTGATTTTTGGAATGAATCAAGGAATGAAATTAGGCTTGGTATGCATTTTGAAAGCAAAACACAACTAAAAAAAGCCATAACATTGTGGTCTGTTGCACAAAACCGATAATTTGTGGTGGTTGAAAGTTGAATAATATCACACCCCTAAAATCAAGTCGCAGCAGATGGTAACTGGGGCGTGACTTCATAGTAAAAAGTTACAGTTATATCGAACGACCTACATGAGTCGATTTGTTGTTTGAAAATGTTTCAAGAATCAAACATTTTAAAAGTAGTACAATAAATCTTCGAAATGAGAAGACCGCGAAAATATGACTCTAGTGATGATGCTCCAGATGATGACCATACAATACGTCTAAAGACCTGAGAAAATGCATACTAAAAAGGTCAACATAAAGTTGGTGAGTTCTTAGGTTTTATTAAATGTAATTATCAAAATGTAGATCACAAAGTTTCAATATATGACTATTATAACAAATACAATGTCATATAAAAAGGAATTACTGTTGGCCTAAACTCATGACCCCGAAGCCTTAATGTTTCTAGTATTGTGCCCTTACAAGTGTTCCTTTTCGTGAACACTCAAGTTCCTCAAATGATTATGCGTCCGTTTGACATACCGCGTCTTTCCTAGTTTCTATTACCAAAATCCGCTCAAACACAACTCCAAATCTATTCTTAACCCTTCCATCAATTCTTCAACAATCCAAGTAACGATATAACAATACAATTGTCAAAGTAAAAAGTCCAAAACATCATCAAATAAATAAGTAACATGTATAAATAATTTAAATCACTTACTAGTTGTTATGTAGATTCAACAACATAACCTTTTTAAATAGTTATTAACTCGTTGTGATCATAAAAACTACAAACATGTACAAAGGGTGATATATGGGTATGTGAAATTTGAAATAAGCACTTGTAAACTTAACTAATGCATAAATAAGTTGTGTAAAGATTATGAAAGTAACTTGGTGACTTACTTGAGATTAGTAAAATGATATGATGCAATAGAACACAAGTTCTATTTCGGTATCACGAATATCTACTTGGGCTCGAGGAAACTTTTGACTTAACACAAGAATTTCAAAATTTGAATTGTAAAACCTGACCTTCCACTTCTCTTTCACAAACCCCAATAGAAAAAGCTCAATTTTTTTTTCCAATTTTTCATGTGTTTGTGTAAATTAACAATGACACCTCTTTATATTTCTATACATCTTTGTCATTTGGTCAACAAATATCTTAACAAAATTTGTTGTAGCTTCTTTTGGAAATTTGATATTTAGTGAAACACAATATGGAAATGCAATCAGTAAGGCTATGCACAGTCGATCGGTCACCAAGGTTGGTTGACCTTGGTCACCATCGGTCGTAGCCAATGTGGTATGTTGGTTAGCATCGGTCGTCGGTCCCCAAACTTGGGTACTTGGTCGAATTTACGACCGAAGATTAAACACACAAAAATTTAAAAAATGTGCCGTAAAAATAAAGAAAAAAAGAAAAAAAAAATTGTTTTAAAAACTTTACCACTTTACAAACTTATAAATATCAACCTCAAACACACTTCTAAACACACAATTCAAACAACTATTATCTCAACACCTTAAAACACATTCTTTTAATTATGTCTTATGAGCTATTTTTTGGTTCTT
This sequence comes from Chrysanthemum lavandulifolium, assembly GCA_022545495.1. Classification (NCBI taxonomy): domain Eukaryota; kingdom Viridiplantae; phylum Streptophyta; class Magnoliopsida; order Asterales; family Asteraceae; genus Chrysanthemum; species Chrysanthemum lavandulifolium. Next base: position 13,454,626 of record CM040239.1, on the reverse strand, counting down.
CGTCTTCCGACGATGATGAAGAAGTTATGAGTGAGTTTGCGGAGTTTACGCAGTTTGCTTGGAACGCGTACAATGCGTCACAGCCAAAAGTTTGACGAAAGTACATAGTTAGGGATCATGAGGGTGCTCATAATCGTTTAATGGCGACTTATTTCTCCGAAAACCCGCGGTATGACGAAAGAACATTCCGTCAGCGGATCTGAATGAGCCGAGAACTATTCACACAAATTGTTCAAGAGATAACTGATTATTCTCGTTATTTTCAACACACTTCTAATTGTAGGGGTGTACTTGGTATTTCTCCATTGGTCAAGTGTACCGCGACAATTCGTCAATTGGGATAGCGGCCATTCCCGATTCTTTTGATGATTATCTGCAAGTGGATGCAACAACATCCCTGTAAATGTCTTCGTAAGTTTTGCAAGGCTATCATGGAGTTATGTGGTGTTGAGTTTTTGAAAGCCCACGATTTTGACCTTGAAAGAATATATGCTCATCACGAGCATAAGCCTAGGATGATGGGAAGCATTGATTGTACAATTTGGGAGTGGGAGAATTGCCCAAATAGTTTGAGAGGTCAATATGCTAGGGGTGATCATGGGCCACATCAATTCATTTTATTGGAAGTGATCGCCTTCCAAGATTTATGAATTTGGCATGCGTTCTTTGGTGTCTCCGAGATGAATAATGACATAAACGTCGAGCTTTTGGTGTGTTGAAGAATAAGTGGAAAATGCTTAAAGTTCCGGCTCAAGGGTTGTATAAACAGGATCTCGAAGATATTGTGAACACATGTATCATATTACATAATATGATCATTCGACACAAGAACTGGGTGATATGTCTGATAACATAAAATAGTCCTGAATATTAAGTGCAATTTCCCCCGATAGTGCTTGTAATTTATATCATTTATATGGATTTACGCTTGTTTTCCATTGTTTTCCACTTTCAGGTAAATTACAAGCATTGGAGCTAAAGAGACGCGTAATTGGAGAAATTTCAAAAGACTTATCATAGTATGCTGATTTTGAAGAAGTTACGGCGTAACTCAACTCTCACATTACATCGTAACTATTGCGTGAATCAGAAAACCAACTCATCAGAAGGTTACGGCGTAACTCTCTCCAAAGGTTACGACGTAACTCTATTAGGTCAAATGAGGTTCCACACCGCTGATAACTACGTCGTAACTACTCCATCAACTACGGCGAACTAAGTTTTATTGAAGACTACGGCATAACCACTCATAAGGTTACCGTAACCAGCAGATCTAGTGCAAATTACGGAGAAATAGAAAGTTACGGCCTAACTCTTATATTAGTTACGCCAGAACCCGATCCGCCTATAAATACCCCACTAATTCCAAGATTTCTAATCATCCCATTCCACACACAACTATCGAGAACGGGGAAAAGCTAAAGGAAGGTCCAGAGGAGCATACGGAGTCGTCTCCAAGGAGAAATCACTCCCTACGATAAGCATTAGCATTTTATATTTTATTTACTTTCAATTCATGTATTTCGTACCTTTGAATATTGAATTGGTTTGTATGATTAATATGAGCGGCTAAGCACCTCTTTGTGTTGGCCTAGTTATGATTCCTTAATTGTTTTGTTTGCGTTTACTTTACTTTCGCACAATTATTTCTAAGTGTATGCATGCATAGTTTATTGGTAGCCACCCTTGGTTCGGTAGTTTTGAATGGCGGTGAGGCCAATTGCCTAGGAGATATGACCAACCGACCCTAGGTGAGCGGACTAAGACGGAAGGGTAAGATATGACCAACCGACGACCCTTTCTACTTGTGCGATTTGACCAACCGATCACCTATCGTTTGGATGAACTTAAGAATTAGGGGTGAGTGTTTAAGTTGCTAACGCCTGTGCACTCACTATTATAAATCTAGCATGTAGCGGTACTTAATGACTTGGCTTAGGGACCGTGAACAACAGGACTTATGAGGGACACCGACTTCTCATGTGGTGGCATCTTTGTCGATAGGTTAGGCGAATTGACCAAATGATATCCTCTCGACTTTGACCCCACCTGAAGTAATTGGAAGTAAGTAGACGTAGACATAACTAGCTAGGAGGATTAACTAGGTTAGCACCACTCTTCTCTATTGATTTCCCTTTATCTTTTATCTGCCTTTATTTGCTTTTATCTGCTTTAGTAGTTAAATTAGTAATATCTTATCGAAACCATTATTAAATCCGTGACACTTAGACTTAGTAATAATCCAACACACATAGCTCTTGGGACGACCTCGATTTTACCGAATACTACACTACACACGACCGGGTACACTGCCCGTTAGTGCATTAGGGTAGACCATAGGTATAACGATACTTTATAAATATTAAAACCTGGTCAGTAAAACCTGCATCAATGTCCTACATGGCTTGAAGATGAGGCCCACCGTGATCATGATCCCTTAAGATCGCATGAAGAATCGTTAGTAGTTACTCAGGAGATAATGGACTCATCAACTCATCTACACTTAAAATTTGATTTAATCGAACACGTTTGGAGAAATCGTCGAAATCAAGTCAATCAAGAGAGTGAAGAAGAAGACGCAAGTGACGATGACGATGAAGAATTTTTGTAATGTTATTTGAATTATTTATGTAATGTTTTTAATGTTTATTTGAATAATTTATTTTATGTTTAATTTTTAATTAAGTTTAAATTTGTTGTTTAAAATATTTGACTTAAAAAAAACAAAAAAACTTGATCGCCATTGTGGCAACGTCGTCGTCAGGTCGTTGGAGAGAGAAAGCTGATGTGGCATGGTCGTGTCTGGTCACCTGTGTGCCTAGCCTAAGTAAATTGCTAACTATGTACTTTGTAATGTTTTATTGTAAGGTTGATATGAAGTAAACTCCATGAATGGCCATATTTTGACAAGACTTGCTATTCGAGGACTAACAATGTGAAACAAACATGTAAAACATCCTCAATGCATTGAATCATTTTGAGTCGAATACAATGACACATCACTGACACATCAACACGCCATATTTTTATATAAAACACCCACAATGCATTGAACAACACAACGTTTATTAAATTTCCACTTCACTATTTTATTTTCCATAATTATGATAATATGTACGTATATAAAGATACATTAACTTTTTAACACAAAACTACAATAATACTATGGTGTTTGCAAATTAGAAAGTAGGAGATTCAAATAGAGATCTGACGCCCAAATAATCATTGGCATAACAAATAACTGTTAAAGACCTATGAGTTTATGGCCTCAATGGTTTTTAAAATATCACCCCTGGTTATTGGATTTTGCTTGGAGACTTTAATGCTGTAAGATATCCCCATGAAAGGAAACACTCCCAGTTTGTTAACTCTTGCGCATCTGCCTTCAACGAATTTATCCATGAGACGGGCCTGCTGGAATACACAATGCTTGGTAAAAAATTCACCTATGTTGCGGATAATGGAAGCAATAAGAGCAAAATTGATAGAATATTGGTATCCCCAGATTCATGGACGAATGGCCGATGGCTTCTCTAACAGTCCTACCAAGATCCCTCTCTGATCACCGTGCCTTGGTTCTGATGACTTCATCGATTGACTTTGGTCCACCACCATTCCGGGTTTTTAATTCATGGTTTGCCAAGCCAAATTTCGATGTGGTGGTCACTGATACCCTTAACTCTTGCGTGGCCTATGGCTTCCCAGATCAAATTTTGAAAACCAAATTTAAGCTATTGAAGGCCGAGCTTAAAGAATGGAACCGCAAAACAATCGAGCAAGAAACCCAACTAAAAACTTCCTTAGTCTCCAAACTTGAGGAACTTGATGATATCATAGACCAAAGAGACTACATGGATGATGAGTTATCGGCATGGGTTGACATCAAAAATCAAATACAAGCTTTAGACCGAGCCAAAACCATGGACCTCCATCAAAAATCTAGAGTTAAATGGGTGAAGGATGGAGATGAGAACACGGCCTTTTTTCATGGTTTCCTCAACCGTCGGGTGGCAAGAAAAAGACTCAATGGTCTCAAGATTAATGGAACATGGCATGTGGACCCACCATCTATCCGAGAGGAAGCACTGCGTTTTTTCAAAGAAAAATTTAAAGAACCAAACTAGAGAAGACCCCTCATTTTTTGTCGTGGCATCAACACACTCCCCGATGAGGATGCGAACCTACTGATTGCACCCTTCTCCCTTGTTGAAATAAAAACAACAGTCTGGGAATGCGATAGTAATAAAGCACCGGGACCTGACGGTTTTAATTTCGGCTTTATCAAGAGGTTTTGGGATCTATTGAAGATGGATTTCCTTAACATCCTAATTGATTTTTTCAACCGTGGCTCGATTAGTAATGGTTGTAGTGCAGCCTTCATTTTACTCATTCCGAAGCAAGCCTCAGTATCATCCCTAAATGACTTCAGGCCCATAACTTTAATTGGATGCATGAAGAAAGTTATTTCTAAAGTACTCGCAAACCGCCTCAAACGTGTAATTGGTAAGCTCATCTCTCCTTGCCAATCTGCTTTTCTTTCAGATAGAAATATTCTAGACGGCCCTATGATGCTCAATGAGATCCTGGCATGGCTTAAGAAGACGAAACAACAAGCATTCTGTCTGAAAATTGATTTCGAGAAAGCATTCGATACTCTGAATTGGAATTTTCTGCTCTCCATTATGAAACAAATGCATTTTCCCGACAAATGGCTGAGATGGATTCGCGGTATTCTTAATTCAACGCGAGCAGCAGTACTTGTAAATGGATGCCCAACTGCGGAGTTTAATTGCGAAAAGCGGGGGGTCCCACAAGGCGATCCCCTGTCCCCTTTCTTGTTCATCCTCGCCATGGAGGCGTTCACAAACATCATTCAGCAAGCATCCACATTGGGCCTTATTACGGGTATCCAATTACCGAATTATGGCCCTAAGCTCACCCATTTACTGTACGCGGATGATGTGATTCTGTTAGGGTCATGGTCAGGAATGCACATGTACAATGTGGTTAGAATATTACGTTGCTTCCACTTAGCCTCGGGTCTCAAAGTAAACTTCAACAAATCAAGTTTTTTTGGGCTGGGCCTCAATCAACCCAACATCAACTTTTCAGCCCAGATCCTAAACTGCAAGATTGGTCAACTCCCAATGATCTATCTCGGCCTACCAGTTGGAGCAAATATGAATTTCAAGAAAAATTGGCAACCCATCATCCAAATCTTCGAGAGCCGATTATCAAAATGGAAGGCATCCACCTCTCAATAGGTGGTCGAATCACCTTAATCATTATGTGCTTGATAGTCTCCGCCTTATTTCTTCTCGCTATACAAGGCCCCGGTATGTGTCCTTTCCAAACTTGAATCAATTTGTAGGGCTTTCTTTTGGGGAGGCTCGACGTCTTCTAGAAAAATCCCATGGATAGGTTGGGAGCAAATTACTGCTCCTATTATCAAGGGAGGGCTTGGGTTGGGTTGTTTGGAAACAAAAAACATTGCCTTACTTTCTAAATGGTGGTGGCGGTTCCAAAATGAACCTGCTGGTCTTTGGGTGCGCACCATCAAATCCATTCATTATTCACATAGGTTATGTTTCTCAATCCCTTGCAAGGAAGGCATGGTGGGTGCTTGGCGAGCGATTGCAAAACTAAGCAACCACCTTGCCGATTTTAATGTTTCTTTGCAGAATTTAATCATTGGACACGTCGGTGATGGCAACACCATTAGATTCTGGAAAGACGCATGGACTGAAGCCGGACCTTTTTGCCATATCTACCCCGATCTCTTTAAGCTTGAGAAGTGGAAAGGATGTCTCGTCAAGGATCGATGTACGGGAGCTGGTCTATATTCACAATGGACATGGGAGTGGTCCTCACCACCATCAACCCCAATCGAGCACTCCAAGACCTCCTATCGCGAATTCAAAACACCTACCACAAGCATTTTATGGATACTTGGAATTGGAACAAAGACCCAAGCGGAATTTTTTAGTGTTAAATCAATGAGGGAATGCATTATACAAGCTTTCAATGGCCCTCACAATCGGATCTTCCTAGGGAACCGAATAGCACCTTTGAAGACGAACATCCTAGCTTGGAGACTTGAGCAGAACAACCTTCCCACACGAGACACACTACTCAAAAGAAATATTCAGATCGCTGATGCTAAGTGTCCGCTTTGTAACAACCATGACAAAACCGCCAATCATCTTTTTCTGTTTTGTGACTTTGCAAGAGAATTATGGTCTCGACTGACCGTGTGGTGCAAACTTCCAACGTCCACTCCCTCCACATTGCAAGAAATACTGACCATGCACGAGGATCCGTCTTTCAGCAAGGAAAAATCCAAGTTTTTTTAACCTCATCATTCTAGCATATGCATGGACCATATGGAAGATACGTAATGATTGTGTTTTCTTCGATAAACCCCCATATAGTAGATTCGCCTTTAAGGAACTCAAGTCTTCGAGTTTCCTTCGGATATCTAATAGATCCAAGAACCCCAATATTACTTGGGATAGCTGGTCGTCTTTCCGCTTTTAAGTATATTTCTTCCCTTGTTTGTACTCTTTCTCTAACTCCTTGCTAGTTTCATTTTAATAAAAGTCTTCTTTGAATGTTCAAAAAAAAAAAAAAAAAAAAAAAAAAAAAAGCTAATTACTAGAAAAACAACATTAAATTTAGACTAAAATACACCGTTGGTCCCTAAACTTGTAGCGGAGGATCGCGATGGGACGGAACCGGCATAGTCATCGCCACGGTCCAAACAGAGCCATTAAATGCCGATTGGTCCCTTTGACCAATTCTCTCGTTAGTCAAAGTCTCATAGGTTAGGGATGCCTTGCACATGAGGGTAAACTCGTCATTTCATTGTTTTGGTCTATTTTATTTCATCTTCATCTTCCTCATGGGCTAAACCCAGATTCCGCGACCTTAAACCCGAATCCATGAGGAATACATGTGCACAAGGATTAAAATGAGGAAGATGAAGATGGGTTCTTGAACCAAGCATGCTTACCTAAACAAAGTCATGTACAGAGGAACAACTAGGCACTGATGCTTACCTAAACAAGTGAATCAAGAAATTTGTAAGGAAATGACATGAAGGTGAAAAAGTTTACGAGTTTAGATGCATACGAGTGAAAACAAGCCCATGTTCTTAACTGCTGCTAGATTACATAATAGCACACCATATAATTACTATCAGCAAAATATGTGTAAATTGACAGTTGAATCCCGTTATACACCTAAGATATCTATATGAACTTCAAAGTTCTCTAACCTGGTGTCAAGGATTAAGATGCCATTCATCACCTTCATGATGTGACGTCGCTAAGAACCCCCAACTAGGATTAACTCACGCTACACTATGCTATAAAAACCAAACTAAATTTACATCCTTTTCTGTTATTAAGCTTTTAGTTTCACATAGATATGTCACCTTTTTCTTGGATGATCGCTTTTGACGTTATCTAGGATGGTTTAAAAAGCCCAGTGAGAAAAGCTTTAGAATGTTTCTTCTTGAAAATTAGCAAGTGACGTGCTTTTTTCTTCCAAAACGGACCCTTCCTTGAGTGCAATTTGTGCTTCTTTTCCTTTCCTAGAGCATAAAGTGAAATAGCTTGCAAGTATTTAGCAATATGCCAAACCCGGAGATGACTTGTGTTCAGACAAGATCATTAAGTGCTTCGTGGCATATCGTTCATGAGATATGATAAACTTCAGGCGCAGATAGACTGTTGGCGTAGACCATGGTTCCTACATCGATGAATCAAGAAAAAATACCGATTATGGACTATCTCAAGATTAAAACAAAAGCGAATTTTAAATTGTTAACATAATTGAATAAATTTCGAGTAACCCGTGTATAGTAGTCTATTGTCCTTCCAAGCAAGAATCTGTAGCAATGAAGGTTCTGCCCCTTATCGGATCAAGAGCACGAATATCCATATGACGTTAATTATTATATAGTAACATTTTTTTACTATTCTAACAAGACACGGTCTTGACAGTTAGAACACATACTTGACTAGGAGGAATGTGTTTTCCGCTTAAAGGTCCAAAGAAAAGTGTGCCTAAACAGTATATCACACTTTCTCGTGTTACTCTCCTACAAGTTCAAAGAAAATAATTAAATAAATAAAATCGACTTTAATTCATGATATTTCTTGTGGTTGTTGCATACCAGTCATAAGATACTCGGGAGGGGTAAATGCTAAATTTGTAGTCTTTCCGTCTCGACTATTCTTCATTAACCCAAAACACGAGAGTCTAGGATTAGCATCCTGCAACATATTACATAAAATCATTATCAACTGGAAGACTGATTAAAGGTAACAATGAAAAGGTAAAAAACGTACATCATCAAAGACTAATCTATAGGCGTTGAGATCATAAAATCATCTACCCGTACATGACTTTGTTTAGGTAAGCATCAGTGCCTAGTTGTTCCTCTGTACATGACTTTGTTTAGGTAAGCATCGCTTGGTTCAAGAACCCATCTTCATCTTCCTCATTCTTAATCCTTGTGCACATGTATTCCTCGCCGGATTCTGGGTTTAAGGTCGCCGGAATCTGGGTTTAGCCCATGAGGAAGATGAAGATGAAATAAAATAGACCAAAACAATGAAATGACGAGTTTACCCTCATGTGCAAGGCACACCCTAACCTTAACAGACTTTGACTAACAGAGAATTGGTCAAAGGGACCAATCTGGCATTTAATGGCTACTGTTTGGACCCGTGGCGATGATTATGCCCGGTTTCGTCCCATCGCGATCCTCCGCTACAAGTTTAGGGACCAACAGTGTATTTTAGTCTTAAATTTACTATACGACTAATCATCTTATAAGTTTATATAAATCATTCTTACTCGTTAATTAAAAAAGAGTTGGTAGCCATTAATAATGTAATACCAAGTTTCAATATTTTAATTATAAAAGAAATAGATAAAGATTATAATGGCCCACCATCAAATGTATTATACGAAAGTGCAAACAGAGAAGATCGACCTTTTCATTTAGCAAGATGACCTTGCAACTTCACAATGGATTATCCGCCACATCTTCATTGTGCGTTGCATAGCTAGTGCATTGTGGATGGTCTTATACAAGGGTTAATTTCAAGGAAAGTCGGACATCAAGCCTTTTCACACCTTAATGTTTAATTTTTCTTGAGATGCTTTGAGCATTTTTAAATTTGAAGGCATTATATATAAGTGATTGGATACGTAAACACTAAAAGAAAAATGTTACATGGAAAATTTGTTACACAGGTAATAAGTCGTAAAGTTTATCGGCATGTAAACCGCAAAATTGCAAAGCGAATCCATATTTTTAATGAACCTAATGGGAGTGTTTTTATTTTAAAGATTATACATTATTATCATTATACACGCGTATTCGTCTTACATACTACAACGTGAGTAGGTAGTACAAATATACGAATATTTCAATATAAATTAAGATTTTAAATGCTGAACAATAAAGAATAACATGTTTTATCTTGTTGAAATGAAATGAGATGCATTTTTTTAATTTTCTAAAAACGATTTGAACAACATAATTAAATGTTCCAAAGACATGCAATGAAGTAAAATATATTTAGAATTAAGTCGCACACAAATCAATGCTACCGAGTAAAACAATGACAATCAAAAAACAACTCACACATGCAAATCAATGCTACCGAGTTTTGTTGAGAAGTATATATAGTCGCGGCTATGCAACCATGTCATTAGAAAAAACATCGTAAGGGATTACCTAGCGTTACAAATACAATTTGTTGAAAGCAATTATTCGCCGTCAAGCTATTGTTGAAAACTAGACACTGCTGCCGTTAAACACGGGTACTCGGCTAGTCATTTAAAATAACCGCAACACATATCCCCACACAAAGCACCCACACAATTTTTCTATCTCTTGAAAAGAGACTAATGGCTCAAGAAAATCTTTTTTATATTTCCCGCAAAATGTGGTGCAATGTACTGTTGTTCCGCTGACTTGACACGCTTTCTCATGTTTATCACTGCTTCACACTCTATATTTTAACTAACGTTATGTTCTCGAGGCTTTTTTTTTTTTTTTTTTTTTTTTAAAGTAATGGAAGGAGAGGAAGTGAAATTAAAAAATGGCGTTTTCGAGCTTTTTAAGATTAAATGTAGGGAGGAAGGAAATGATGAGCTTTTGAGTGTTATTTTATTCCGTTCAATTTTTTGGACGGATTGAGAAAAGAAACAAGTATTAAACATTACAAGCTTTTGTTAAATTACAATATTATCTTCAATCTTCATGCACGATCCATATAAAATCTTACTTCCTCATCAGGCATCTCATAGAAATCCTTAGCCACTTTCATGATATTATTAATTAAATCTTCCGAAACTCCATGATTTATCACGTGATCATCAATTATATATACATAAAAAATTGAATAACTCCACTACAAAGACTTTAAATTGGATCGAATCAAACCAAATATATAAATATCAAACTTGAAAGAATCCAAATTCTCGACAAGCAGCAAGTATTTCTTGAATGGTTTGACTTCGACTTCGACCTTCAGATTTATTGGCTTTGTGCATTAGATAGCAGCTACAAGTATATTATATTGTTTGTAAAATCTGACTTTGTCATTCGGATTATTATATTGACTTTGTCATTCGTATTAATATTGTTTGTAAAATCTGTTTACACATTATGAATATAAGCATAAACATTTTTTGTGCAGATTCGTTGGATTGAAAATAAGCATATGTATTAGCTTGTCTTTGTAAGAAGATATTAAGAATGAGTTATATTGGTAATGTTTGTAGCCTTTCTTTTCTTTCCTCATTTAAAAAAAAGCTCAAAACACAAAATAAATAACTACTTTCTTCACTATGTTATCCCCTACTTTGTCTTTCCTATTCATCCTCTTACATTATTTAAATTTTAGATTTGAGAACAGAGAGTAATAGTTGTCCTCTTTATTTTTTAAAAATCTTTACTGTCTTATAACAAGAGTCAACTACAGGTGCAACACACATAAGACTCGATGTCAACCAATGTCATCTTTACGTTTAGTAAATTCTTTCGTCCTATTATAAGTGACAATTATACACGTTTTACTTCATCTTTTACTATTATACACGATTATTATGTATGTTCTATCATGTATACCTTATTTAATCTCTACAATTATAGACATTTATTTGGCTATAGGTTCAAAAGGGGGTCAAGAGGTTCAAATAGTTTAAAAAGAAAAGGTCCAGAAAGGTTAAAGAAAGGGGGTTTTCAGGGGGTCGAAGAGGAGTCCACAATTTCATTATCATCATCATCTCAATCTCAAAACCAAAACCCTAATAAATAATAGCTTCTTTAGCACAATCAAGAAGGGTGGTCAACGTTATTTCTCCACTGGAAACAATGATAATAACAAATCATCTTCATGGAACATTTCATCATTAGGAGGAGGTAAAGAAACTATAGAATCTCTGTTTTCGTTTAGTACTATCCAAGATTTTTCTAAGGTATCTAATAATCTGAATGATATAATGATAATGATGTTTTCGTTGTCGGACCAAGAGGATATGAAAAGAAACAACCTTTGAAAATAGATTTTTGGATGAAGAAGCTAAATCTTTATCTGATGTTCTTAAATACCCGTCTTTTTAATCTTGTTTTAATGTTAATGTCATTGGCTAGTACTAGGTTAATTTCTGTGATGTTGGTATGTAGAATGATTGGTTGTAGTACTAGGTGCATTTAAGAAAAACTAAGGGGTGTTTGTTTCAGCTTATATGTGAGCTTACGAGATTATTTGATTTCTAGCTTCTATTTGATTAGCTTATTTAGCGGCTTATGGGCTTATTTGATTTATGAAAAGCCGATAGTTGGATTTTAGAGCTTAAATCTTTAGCTTATTGGCTTAAAGGCAATAGAGTGAAGTTGATGGTCATAAACTTCAATAAGTGAGCTTAAGGGCTTTTCCAAAGTCAAATAAGCCCATAAGCCTTAAATAAGAATGATCAAACACCCTTTCAGCTTCTATTTGATAAGCTCTAATTTTACGGCTTAAAGATATGAAAATAGATAGTTGGATGAAGAAGCTAAATCTTTATCTGATGTACTTAAAGGTATACCCCATCTTTTTAAACTTGTTAGCCTAATAAGATTAATGTCATTGGCTAGTACTAGGTTAATTTCTGCGATGTTGGTATGTAGATTGATTAGCTGCGGACCGACCATGTTTGACATTATCCGTGGACCTTACTACTATGTTCAACTTTTGTTAACCTAAGATTAATGTGACTTGTACTAGGAGTGACTTTCCATAACTTAGTTTAGCTTTAATTTTTCCGACGGACCTTGTTTAACAAAACAAAAGATTATCTGTCCCACATTGGTATAGGATAAGAAATTTGAGCGTTTAAAGTTGTTAGCCTAACATTACTGTCATATACTAGTACTAGGAGCGATTTGCCTTAGTGTAGTTTAGGTTTAATTTGTGCGATGTAGAATGATTGGTTGTGGACCTTGTTTAACAAAACAAAAGATTTTTGTAACAATCCGTCCCACATAATTCGGGATAAGAAAATTTTGGTAAGTCTAAATAGAGGTTCAATTCCTGCTACGTGCAAACAACTCTAAAGTGGCCAACCTAACCTTCCCAAAAACTGATTTGGTGGGCTCTAAATCTAATCTTGTGAATTAGTGGGGCCAAAAGGTCAGAAACCATGGTTGTCTAGTACCGTTAAAGCTTATTATTTATTAAATCTAATATGTAAAAACTAAAATGTAGTACTTAATGGTAAACTTTCTTTTCGCTTTTAGGGTGTTTGGGTAAGCTTATATGATGCGCTTATTAGCATATATGACTCAAATAAGCTCGGACCAAGTGTTTGGCGCTTATATAAGTGGGCTTATATAAAGGGTTTTGATAAGTTCCAAAATTGTTAGCCTAAGATTAATGTCATAGATTTGTACGTGGTTAATTTGTGTGATGTTGGTATGTAGAATGAATGAATGATTGGTTGTGGACCTTGTTTAACAAACAAAACATTATCCGACCCACATTCGTAACGCTAGGGACGAAACCATTACACAAGTGCATTTAAGAAAAAGAAAAAAACTAAACAAGTATAAAAACACAATTTCTTTGGACCACGTGCATTTAGGGAAATAGAGGTCTTTTACAAGAATTAACACTACGTTGCAAATATCCATGGTAATGGTATAGGATAAGAGTTTTCAGTTGAAACCTCATGGATTTGGCTAGTAGTCCATTGCTTTCGGCTTTAGGGAACAATGCTATTTCAAACAACATCATCGCTATTTGTAATCATTTGGATCATAGTTTTTGGAACTCCAAACAAGTCTTGACAAATCTAATAGCTTTAAGTAAGGTAAAAAATGAATAACAAGTGTGCACGGGTGAACTTGAAAGAACGTTGGTGCTGTTTAACCTATTTGCTAAGAGACGATTTTATCTGATGTGGTTTACACGTCATTGATGCTTGTAAGTGCAACATGGTTATGGTTGTTGATTACCTGTCTAGTTTACACGATTGATGTTGATTGAACTGTTTAAATATTGATTGTATATCATTAATTACTACTAATATAGAGTAGGGGTGGCAATTCGGGTTGGGTTCGGGTTGACAAGTTGGCGGGTCAGAAAACCCCAACCCGAACCTGACCCATTTAAATCGTCGGGTCAGCTATGTTAACCCAAACCTGTTTACACATAACCCGAACCTGACCCATTTAACCCGTATATATACTTAGGTTGGTGGGTTAATCAGGTTACACGGGTTGAATAGGTTACATGGGTTTCAGGTTGACCCATTTAACTCGTATATATACTTGGGTTGGCGGGTTAAATAGGTTACATGGGTTGAATAGGTTAAACGGGTTTCGGGTTGACCCATTTAACCTGTTTTATATACAAAAGTTGGCACATTACACGAGTTAAATAGGTTAAACGGGTTTGCGGGTCAACCCGTTTAACCCATTTAATCCGTATAATAAAATATAAATAATCTTTAATTTAAGAAAAAAAAATCTTAAACGGGTTGGCGAGTCGACCTGCTTAATTTATTCCCAACCCGAAACTGACCTGTTTAATAAATGGGCTAGATGGGTCGACCTAAACCTGACCCGAAATCTATTTAGACTCAACCCGAACCTGTTAATTTTCGTGTCGGTTTTAGGTCGGGTTAGAAATTGCCACCCCTAATATAGAGGACCACGTGATGTTAATGGTGTTTAGTGCCGTTTGTTGATTATTTGGTTTTAATGTCAAATGAAATGGTGGGCATAGTCTAACGATCCTTAAGATGTATGCATTCTATTAAAGAGACTTGTAATGTAAAGCATAACAGGCATGACTGTCACCCTCTAAATCATCATATACCATTGGGCGCAAAGCAGCAGGTCATGCACACGGTGAAGTTGACCTTGTGCATGTTTTTAGGGAAATTTCTTGAATCAAACAAGGAACATATGCATGTCAGCATGTGTATGTATGCATGTAGGTATCCATATGCCGTAAAGACCTTATATGAAAGGGTTTCAAGTTTTGGTTACACCGTCATGACCTTTTCTAAATATATTTACATTACTCAAGTCTCGTTTATGTTCCGATTTGGTTGTATTTGTGTTGATTTAAAATTGGTTTGATCCCACCCGTGCCATAAGCCGATTTTTAGGTCTCTGTCTTGCTGTATGCTCCACCAAATTGTTGCTGGGCAGCTCACAAACTAGGCCTATGCAACATGTAAATTGTATATATGTATGCTCCTGTTAGATTCATATGCATGTGACTTGAACATTTAAGGTTCTACTCCTTGCTTTTTTGACCATTACTCACATATCTTAGTTTATAATGACTCTAAAAGTCAAGAGTTCTATCTATGCCAGCTTTTCGTAAGTAAGATTCGGAATGCAAAATACTAAACAAGTAAGTTTTAGGTAACATCCAAATGGATAATGCCTAAAACTATTAGGTATTGTCACTCTCGTGATGTTAGTGCATCAACTAATAACCAAGGACCGTCTTTTGTAGAATTGAAAGAAAAATAAGTGAACCACACATCACGTGTTTCTGTATGGTTGGTCAGGTTCTGGGTTGGCTTACTAGGTTCAACAGCTCAAACCGAGCTATACATATTCCTAGTTTCCATCTTGGAAACATGTCCGCTCACCTCAAAGTCTTACTTAGTGAGAGGCCAAAGTTCATTCCGGCTAGCTCTAGTTTTTTTTGCTGTTGCAGTATAATGCTCTTTAACTATTGTCTATATGTGGTGCATACTCTCATGAAAGATTTTTAACCATAATGCTTGACCACAGGCCCAGATCATGCATTTGGCGACTTAATTGCTGCCTCGGGAATCACAGATGACATGCTTGACAGTTTAATGGCCCTCAAGGACTTAGACGATGTTCCAGGATTGCCCCCACTAAGCACAATTGAGGATATGCGTTATGAAAAGAACACCGTAAGTCCACAAGAGCTGACATAGAGCGACAGAAGCAAGAGGAAATTGCCAATGCGCGTTAGACAGGTTGATAGTCAGGGTAGGGCTTATGGGACTGGAAAAAGGAAATGTAGTATTGCCCGTGTCTGGATTGAACCTGGTGAGGGTAAATTTCTCGTAAATGACAACCAGTTCGATGTCTATTTCCCGATGCTTGATCAACGAGCTGCTCTTCTTCGTCCTCTAACTGAGACAAAAACGTTGGGTCTTCTGGATGTTAATTGTACTGTGAAAGGGGGTGGTGTATCAGGTTAGAAGCATCGAGTTTACATTATTTATTTTTGTTTGAATGCATGATTATCAGTGGCAAAATGGGAGGTTTGGATGTGTTGTGTTGTAATGGATTATATTTTATGCGGGTCAAAACTGCTTTGATTGGCTCACCAACTATTCTTATTATTTTATTTCTGTTCATTATTTAAAATGTTTTTCGATTAAATATGATTATAAATTACTATATGTTACAAATAGTATTTACGTAGTCTGAATAAATCTGCTAAGTTGAAAATGTTAGAGTGCTACTTTCGGCAAATTTTGACTCATTTGACTTGCTTTGACACATTTTCATTTTTAGGTTTGTAAGTTTCACTCATTTACTGTCAAAGATAGATTCTAAATCAAATAGCCCTGAATTCAAGTATGTGTTGAATTGCCACATTTACATGATTCTGAATCCTGGATGTAAACTATCATATCAAAATGTTACTTAGTTCCTATAAGGTGATGCAACTGTACTTTCAAAATTGCTTTCCTTAACATTTGAATTCGAACCTCATGCTTACTATTATACCAGTTAATTTTTTAGTCAGTGCCATTTATTTTTGGATCCTTAAGCTACCTTACGCACGCAGAGTGTGCTTATGATGTTATTTGTAACTTGATTTTTATGTTCTCGGCATTCCTTCTGTCTCATATTGGCAAATATTTTATCTTACGTCACTTTTTTTTCGCAAATTCCATCAATATTATCTCCAACTTCACTCTAGTTCGGTTGATTATGCATAGTATTATTATTTTTGGTTCTTTCATTTGTTTGGGGACACCAATCTAAACTTCATAAGTGCATGAAACAGGTCAAATAGGCGCAATTCGTCTTGGTATGAGTAGGGCACTGCAAAACTGGGCACCAGATCAGTTCCGTCCTCCTTTGAAAGAAGGTAAATACGGCTTTTATTTACCTTTTTATTCTTTTGCATACCCTTGAAACTGAGTTATTGATCTAAGTCGACACACTCCCTTTAGTCTCTTTTTATAGCTGTTTTACAAATGAGTCACTTGTGCTTTCGAAAGTTGATCATTACAGTTTCTATGAGATGGAAGGACCATTTGGTATGATATTAGTTAGTCACCTTGTTTAAAATACATGGAGTTTTTGATATATGAGATTATTTGGGCCCAATCTAGTGCTAGTCAAGCTCTTTATGTCTTATAGGTGCTCATTTGTTTGTTTGTGTGGGGGACGCCGGGTGATTTCATCTTTCTTTATCTTTTCATATATTAATATTTGAAGGGGGATTCAGTAGAGGTGGCAAATGGGCAGGTTAGGTGGGTTGTGTAACAAGTCAAAATGTGTCGTTTTTAACAGTTCCAGACAGAGCTGGGTCGACCAGTCAATTTTTTTTGTCGCTTTTCAGTTTTATAAATGATTAATGTATTAAGTAAGATTGTAGCTACCACCATAATGCTATAATAATATTCCAGTTCTTTTAGCTAAGCGTTTTAGGAGGTTTTAGCACTTGAAAATGCGTTTGGCCTGTTTCCATCCTAACCAACTCTAGGAAAATGTACTGTTAAAGCCTTTGGAGATAAACTGAAACCCGGATTGACCCATATTTAGGCAAACGGGCATAATTTGCCACCTCTAGACTCAAAACAGGGATCATGCATGCTATAGTTTTTAGTCCTTCCTGTTCTAGAGGAACCTTATATCTGTCATATCTGTCACATGGTACTAATAAATAGAATTCACAGAAACGTGATTGGATTGTATGAAAGGCATTGTTACATTAACGTGTGATTGGATTGTATGAGGATCTTACATGTATAGTATATTTCTTTTCACTATATTGTTCCATGCCAGATGTACTACCCCATCCCATTTGGACACGCAACTGATTATGTGAATAAATATTGATTTAGTAGGTTTTATTGAATAAAGTTGCACTTTGGCGACTTTTGACCCGTTCAACCATCTGACTAGTTTGCTTTTTTTTTTCTTTTTTTTTTTTTTTTTTTCCCTATGTTTGCATTTCATCCCAACTCCTACTCGTTAGGTCACATTTGGAGGTTATTTTTTCATTCTATGGCCAAAGTTCATTGATATCTGAACTTGTATCATAACGTGTAATTTGTGTTTTTGGCAGCTGGTTTCTTGACAAGAGACTCGAGAATTGTGGAGCGGAAGAAACCTGGTAAGGTAAAGCAAGAAAGAGCTTCAATGGGTCAAGCGTTAGACGGTTTTGATTTGCCAGATCTCTATTTATGGAAACAACTCGAATGTGTCGGGCAAATATTTTGTTTCACGTTTGGGATCTTACTTGAAATATTTTATCATCACCATTCTGGACTTGGACTTGCAAAGCTTAGTTTGTTGTCTTCGATAATATTTAGATCCTGGTCATGTTAGAGCAGAACCAATATAGTAGTTTCTGGACTTTTTGCGGTTTTAAGTTACAACGGAAGTCATGTAACCATGAAATTAATAATTTTGTTGGATTTTTATAGTGATTCTTGAGTAGAAGCGGCTGAGTCTAGAATTCTTTTAACACGTTAAGTAATAATAATGAGTATCCACCTTGCTATTCAAGTTTGTCCCAAAAAGTGTGTCTAATTTTTATGACTAATTTTCTTATTTTGCCCTCCTAATCAAAACTTGCATTAATTGCCCAATTCTAATTTCTATACTAGTAATAATAATGAGGGTAAAAATGACATTTTATTAATCAAAACTTGCATTGATTACGCCTATCATAATTTCTCAATGACTTGTTAGTAAACTGATTAGTTCTATCTTGAAAGGTACAATTAATTAACTTCTTCATAGACCGTACAATGCAAACTTTTACTATAATAACATGGATGTTATGAACAAAAAGTAGTTTTATGCATCAATAGTTGTAGATATAGTTGGTTGAGAGAAGTTGCATTGAAGGGTATGTCCCAATGTTATTTTTTTCAGGTTAGCAGTTCATATAAGTCAAGCACATAATCAATGTCAACTTCATAATGCAAAGGCATGAGCATGTTTCAATTGCAAACAATAACCATAACCATAACCATTCGTGACTTGCAGAACCATCATTTCAAGGTTATGACATTACAAAATATCTTACTAAACACCATTCCTTTAATCAACAACGAGTGTAAATAACAACATTTAATACCAAAAAGTGTCTTGAAATACACTTCTAAAAAGAGGACTTGACATACACTGATCAAGCTGCAACCTCGAGTCAATGGTTTGTGCAGTTGGGTGTAGGATATCAATGAGCCTTTGATGCGTCGTGATCTCAAAATGGAATCTCGCGTCTTTGTGAAGATGAGGGATTTCATCACACAGTAGATTCTCTTGTTGTTGGTAATGTAACTGGCCCATTGTCTTTGCATTTGTTGTTCTAGCAGCATCCTTAATCTGCTTGTATGTATCTTCTAAAGATAGTAGCGCCACTACTTTAGCTTATATGGAAACTATTAGTACGAAATTAAAATGCAATCAACAGAATGGAGAATTTATGAAACATATACGAGAGTTACACAGTTAAGAAAATAAAACCGTCTTTGTGGTTTTGTCAAACACACATTTCTTACAACTTTGAAAGTCGCAATGCCAATGAGAAACTACTCTGGTATGCAGTTTATCAGTACCACAGTGGTCTCCACATTTCCACGCAAGGATTGCGCACACTTTCACAGTTGTACAACTGCGCCTGCAATCCTACCAAACCACAAGGACAGTTTTGCAATTTATTCTTAATTAACCAAATAAACACCAAAACTCACCTTGTCACAATCAGCCCCACAATCCCAGTAGCCATTTCACCATCTTCAACCTAACAAACAAAAAAAAATAACCAAATTCATTAAACCAAACCTACATAATCCACAATGCTACTGACCGTAATGGAAATTGTTGTGATCCACAATGAAAAAACTGAACCTTGACATCGAGCTGCAGAATGAGTCAATGGTTTGTGCAAGTGTAATGGAACTCCATTGTCTTTGCATTTATGAAAACAGGTACAAACAGTGTAACAAAATTCAATATCAACTTTCTTCTTTTTCTACATAACTATTGGTTTTGTTGGAATGATTTTTGTCTCCCAATATCAAATTCTTATTGAAATGAATATAGAAAACAAAGAAAGTACCTTTAAAGCATAGTAGAGAAGACTCCTAACAGGCTCTGGTTTTTATCTCTGAAGGAAAATCATACAACTGAAGAAGCTCTGGAGATGCAGAGATACACAGACCTTTTAACCCAAATATGCTTTGCGGAAGATGACTTATGCCTGTAAATGCTATAATTAGCTCTTTTAAACATTCTAATTGGCCAAGATCTTCAGGTAACTTCTCAAGAAGAGCACAAAGATCAAGGTTGAGATACTTCAGATGTTTTAACATACAAATGCTATCTGGAAGATGTTTAATCTCTGTACCTGACAAATCTAGTCTCTCCAGAGATTCTAACTGGCCAATGTCCTCAGGCAACTTCCCAAGACAACACGTAACATAGAGCAGACGTTTTAGCATGAAACATCTGGAGCAACTTCAGACTATTAGTGACTTTTAGCATGCAAGAGGCTATCTGGGAAGATGTTTTATCTTTGTAGATGAGAAACTGAGCAAACCTCTAGACATTCTAACTTGCCAAGATCTTTGGGAAACTCTGGAATAACGCATTTGAGTGTAAGTTTTGTAAACATTGTAAACTACAAATTATGTCTGAAATTTTCTTAAAGTCTGTGCAAGCACATAGACCAAAAGAAATAAGCTTCTCAATATTTCCAACTGATGACGGTAGATATTCTTTATAATCACAATGAAACTGCAACTTCGGGAGATTACTGTTGGGGTGCAATGGGCATAAATCAACGGACTCCCCAAGCAGATCTAAAGTAGCTGAAGAACAATTAACCTTTGGCTCACATCCACCGCCAAACACAAATTGGGGAAACCTGAGACAACCACTTAAGTTTAGGTAGCCAACTTTTTTCAGACATCTGACGGGAGCGTTAATTTGAACCAACTCCTCACAATTTTCTAGATCTAACCTCTCAAGATTTGGAATCAGCTCAAGGTCAAGGCTCCTCAACCTTGATTTACTAAGGTTGAGGAATTTGAGGTTTGGACATGCAACAGACACATGAAGTTCTTCAAAATCAGCACAATTATTAAGAGATAACCTCTCGAGATTCGGAGTCAATCCAAGGTCAGAGGTTCTTAACTTTGAGCGACTGATATTGAGATGCTTGAGCTTTTGACAACTAACGGGCATGCAAAGTTCTACTAAATTAGGAAAATCGGAAAGAGATAACATCTCGAGATTCGGAGTAATCCTAAAGTCAAAGGTCGTCAAGTTTGACTCGTAGAGAGAAAGAAATTTAAGATTTTTAAGAACCTGCCAGCAAACATAAGCAAAAAAGATAACTATTAGTTATTAACAAACCAATAAATTAATAGCATTATTACGAATTATGCAAAACAACCAATAAACAATTATTCTACCTTTTTTTCTCCCTTTTTCCAAAGTTGTACCATTCTGCTCCGATATATTTCAAGTCCAACAAGATTGTTTGCTTGAAATGTTTTGGGTAAATACAAGAAAGGGTAATCCGAACATTTTAGATATTTTAAAGAGTTTGTAAAGTATTGGCCTTTCAATTTCGGATCACTTTCCCAGTTATTATCAATTGCAAACTCCACATCAAGATATCTAAGTTTCTTCATTTTTCCAAGACCATTCATAAGAATTCTCGAATTTTCTCTCCACATATCAAGTCTTAGACATCTTGTTTCTTCAGTACCCTGAACAATGTCCAAAAACCTCGTGTCAGAAGAAGTCAGCACAAATGAAAATGTATTAGTTTTATCCACCTTAAGCTTACAAGTAAATTGATCTTTACCATATCATTAGACAATATATCTTCAATTTCCTCGTCAATCCACAAACGGCTATGTTTGTTAGGCTCATTGGGGTGCAAACGACGAACAATGTTCTTTCCCATTTCTTCTATATGGTCATGCATGCCCAATACCTGACCATATTTAGAAGAAATAGTTATGAGAGATCTCTGCTCAAGAACTTTTAAACCAGTTATAGCATTAAAGCCACAGCATTCAAGAATTCTGATTGCATCTGCTTTGGGCTTTCTTTTCAACATGCATACAATATCTAGAAATATTTCTTTATAATCATCCTCGAGACTGATATAGCTTAATTCTAGCTTTTTCAGAGTCTCCTTCAGGGGAATATTTTTTAGTCTTGCTATGGCATCTTCCCATTCGATCATATCTTTCCCACAGAGAAATGAACCCAAGACTTTGACTGTTAAGGGAAGACCAGCAGCATAGCGTACGACTTTTCCAGACAACTCTTCGTATCCTTGAAGTGGATTCTCTCTTCCAAATGCATACCTACTGAAAAGACAAATTGCTTCCTTATCTGATAAGAGATCGATATCTCGAATCAAGTTCACTCTGTGAGCTACCAACACTTGCTCATCTCTCGTTGTAATGAGAATTCTACTTCCAGACTTAAACCAGTTAGGCTCGCTGGCTAACGCCTCAAGTTGGTCTATGTGATCCACATCATCTAGAACAAGAAGAACCTTTTTTCCGCACATCCTCCTTTTCATCATGTTTTTTCCATCATTAACACCATTCACAGTGATGTGTTCATTCAGCACATCTGAAAGGACTTGTTCTTGTAATTTCTTCAAACCAGACGTAGAGCCATTTGAAACTTCTCTCATATTCTCAACAAAGCATGCAGCCTCAAAATCAGCAGATAGATGATCAAAAACAGCTCTCGCTGTAGTTGTCTTCCCAGCCCCTCCCATGCCTTTGATCCCTATCATGCGAACTTTATCAATACCAGCTTCTAAAGATGAAACAACATCCTTTACTCGAGTCTCCATGCCGACTAACTTTTCATCAAAGCCGAAATTGATGGAACGTAACTCTAGTGAAATCTCTTGAACTATTTTTTTGATGAATTTAGCTTCATGCCTGTGTGTATGTAAAAACAAGATCTGTTTAGCATACAATCATATGTGAAGTACGTAGAAACATAATACTATAATACTATAATAATAATCTTTCATCCATGATCCTTTTTTAACACATATTAGCAACAGAAAAAAGTAATGAAGGAATTACCCATCAAGAGTGTTCTTCAACTCCCATCCAGCCAGATCGGCTGCTTCTTTTAGAGCCCTTTTCCATTTCTCAGCTGCCTCTTTCTTTTTAGGGCAAATATAAAAAAAAAGTACTATACTTGCCACCTATTTCTCTTCAGGGTAGCGAACAAAATTTTTTGCTTCTGCGGGTAATATACTTTCAAATTCATCCTCTTTAGGGTATTTTCATGAACAGTTGGACAATTTTGCCCCTATTACCCAGAAGAGGAAATGGAAAGTATGATACTTTTTTTTTTAAATAATAAATAATGTACTAGTCGTACGGAAAACGTGTTTTGGCTAAGAAAACGGAATAAGAATTAACAAGGGTAACGTATTTGTGATAGGGAAACGAATGTATTTTGGCCAGAATTTGATCGGCGACGATCAAACTCAATAGGTTTATGGGCCAGAATTTTATCATTTGCCCTAGTAATAATGTACTAGCCGTACGGAAAACGTGTTTTGGCTAAGAAAACGGAATAAGAATTAACAAGGGTAACGATTTTTGATAGGAAACGAATGTATTTTGGCGAATTTGATCGTGACGATCAAACTCAATAGGTTTATGGGCGAATTTTATCATTTGCCCTAGTTTTTATTATGTTAAATTTTGGATATGTATTAAGATAAATTATTTAATGATTCATAATTGTGTTAAATCTATGATAAAAATGTTTTGTTTTAAGTTTACACTATTTACTTATTAAGATAATTTAGTTCCACCAGCCACTTCCATTTGCAAAGGACATGAGTTTAAATAAGTATACGCGTGCATGGCACGTGTGGGGTTCAAATAAGCGGTTTAACCCTTACCATTTAGGCGGAAAAGTCACATACCATTTCATCATTTCATTTGTATATAACACAATTCATTTCACATTTGTAAGCGGTTTTGATTTTGTAATTCTCTTGTAATAAACTTCTACAAGTCAAGAAGCCATAACAAATCCTATTAACTAATTCTTGAGCTCAATTCTTATTTGAATCTCGTTGATTCTCGTAAGAGTGTATCAACCGGTATCAAAGCGTCAATTCCGCATCTTAACCCATAAACCTATTGAGTTTGATCGTCACGATCAAATTCGCCAAAATACATTCGTTTCCTATCACAAATACGTTACCCTTGTTAATTCTTATTCCGTTTTCTTAGCCAAAACACGTTTTCCGTGCGGCTAGTACATTATTTATTATTTAAAAAGTATCATACTTTCCATTTCCTCTTCGGGTAATAGGGCAAATTGTCCAACTGTTCATGAAAATACCCTAAAGAGGATGAATTTGAAAGTATATTACCCAGCAAGCAAAAATTTTGTTCGCTACCCTGAAGAGGAATAGGTGGCAAGTATAGTACTTTTTTTTTTTATATTTGCCCTTCTTTTTATTCTTGAAAAAGGCTTTTCTAACCGCCCCGCTTTGGTTTCTCACTTCGGTGGGTTCCACATCATAGAATACAGGGTAAGCGGTGTGATCAGTCATCTTGTGACACTCCATAATCTTGACAAGCTCTTCCAAACACCATGACGAAGAAACGTAGTTTTTGGAAAAAACAATGATGTAAAATTTGGAGTCTTCAATGGATTTGAAGAGATCATCGCTGATCCTTTCTCCTTTGTGGATTTTCTCGTCATCTTTGTAAGTGTAAATGCCTTTGTCCTTAAGAGCATGATAAAGATGATCAACAAAGTTTTTGCGGGTGTCTTCACCCCTGAAGCTTAAAAAAACATCATACTTGAAGCTCTTTTCAACGGATGAGTTTGAAGAAGATGCCATTCAATGATCCTAGCTGTTAGATTGAAATTTCTGTTAAATTGAAATTCTAGTCCTTATGACAGTGATTCATGCATTAGCAATCATGTTTGAAGCATAAATAAAGAATAATTATTTAGATGACAAGAAGCGGGTCAAAACGAGTTAGCATGATTGATATCTGGTGGAGTAATGGAGAAATGCTTTGAATCAAATATTTTCAATAAATTAATCTCAAACGGGCTTCCTATAGAATAAACTAGTTTCGAAATACGAAATAAATCACTAAATCCTAAAGCATCTACAAAAGTCTAACAAACTAGAAAATAATTACACACATAGACATTAACAACACAATTATACACAAAGCAAAATACATGAACTCTAAATAAGTGAATAAAAATGAAGAAACCAAACTTGATAAAAGTGGCGAAGGTGGTGGTGGCTGCAAGAGATAGTAATGGTGATCGTGTGTTTGACTTTTGAGAAATAAGAAATCAAAGTTTGTGAGATCGGAATGGGATATTAAAATATACTACAAGATATGAAGAATATCTTATTTTACTTGCAACGACCTTTTCAACTTTCGGCAGTCGTCGCACGCGTTACCCGGGAAAATGAATATTTAGAGGGAGCTTTAGTTATATATTCGTATAGAGACAATGACTTTTATTATGAAAATTTCCTTGTCTTTTGATTGGGGCTATTTTATTAGGATGGAGATTGTCTAAAAACAACTTGAGTCAAGTTAAGAAAGTGTCAGCCATTAGATTTGATACAGTTACTCAAATAAAATAAAATAACTTTTTTAACTTAAGTAACTGGATCAAATCTAATGGCTCACAAATGTCCAACTTGACTAAAGTTGTTTTTTTTTAACAGACAATCTCTTCCCATTTTATTAACATTCGTTTCGTACACCAATAATTCAATATGAGAATTTCTCTTTCTTTTACAAAAAAGAAATTTCTTAATAACTCTTAGCCATAGTCAAATTAAAATTTTGTAATGACAATAGAAATATAATGAAAACTCTTAGATCAACATATCTGTGACGATAAAATAAAAAAATACCTTAGCATAGTTAACTAAATTATGTCTCAAGCTTAAAGAAATAGAGAGAAATAATTATATCTTATTTTAATATCAACATTAATATCCTTCTTTAAACACTATTATCATATAAATTCTTATAATGTTGATATAAACAAGTAAGCAAGAAACGTGCTTCGGTGTGAGAAGTATTTAAATATAAAATTTAATAGGTTTAAGAATCATTTTCATATTGTTAGCATATTTAAAGAGTGTTTTTGGATATCGTGAATGTAAACTTTTGATTAGTTTAGAAAAAAAAAAATAATTATTAAACTTAAGAAGATTTTTATTAGTATGTTTTCTTCTTTTAGTTAAGTATGAAAACTTAAAATGCTTAAGGGTGTCTTTTCTTTTTCCTTTTTCTTTTTTTTAACAAAAGTTTATTACAGTAATTTGCATAATTAGTTTTTGCAATATATGATTAATAATCTATCTATCTATACTAATAAAAAAAAGTTTTTAGTCTTCCCTCATAACTTTTTTCCTAAGATAGCTTGCCTTCTGAGAATTCCACGTGGACAAGCATTAAGATTTCTAAAATCTCGGTTTGTTATGTGTTACCCAAATCCTGAAATGTAATAACATTCCAAGAATAGTCTCTAATTAATGCATATAGTGCACAATTAATAGCCTTTTACACCACAAAAGATAATTTGGGTATTACTTTGAATTAGTTTGTCAATAACCAACTTTTAGGCGTGAATTTTGTCCTTCCCAAAGTTTAAAGTTCGAAATATTCATACATGGCAGGTTCTGAAAATAATACTCCTTCTGTCTCAAAATATAAGTCTATTATGACTTTTTCAAAGTTTTTTTATTCCAACTTTGACATTAATTATTTTTTTTGTTATATAATACTTGATGCAAAATATATAAATGGACTTGTGTTTTAAATGCATTTTAATTGGTATACTTTTTGTGAATTATTATATAACACCAAAAAAAAAAATAATTAAGATCAAAGTGGAAAAGAAAAGACTTTGGAAAATAAAAAATAGACTTATATTTTGAAAAAGGGAGAGTATATAAGCATTTACTGTTATCATATGTCAACCACAATATTTTAGTACTCACTCAAACTTTTGATACTTATCTTCCTCAACAAGGTGTCAAATTATCAACTTAATTTTGAAGTATTATACTTAACAAAATGTTTCTTGAATTTCTATTTACAAAACATCAGGTTTCTTAAACTTTGAATTTGATATTGACGATTTTTTGTTTCAATTCCAATATTATCAGGTATCTTCTTTTCATAATATATATATAGTCACAAAATAACGTATATGTATTTCATGCTTCCAAATCCATTTCTTGCTTTGTTCTTATAAGGTCTAATATATGTGCTTTTCTCTTGCACACAATTGTTAGAAATAATTTGAATTTTTGGCAATGTTGTTTGCTATGTGATTCTTACTGTGATTTTTTTTTCTCGCTATGATACTTAATCATGATTCTTACACCACTACTCTTTGTATCCATATTCATTTGTGGTGTTGGTAGACTTATGTATATTAGTATATGTATATATATATAAAGTTTTGACAATGATGACTATAGTTGCTAGGCTTTGTTTATTTATCCACATTATGTAGATCTTTGTCGTCCATGCTTGCTTTCTGAGTTTGTTTCTAATGCGTATTTATATATGTCTACATAACACCACAACCTAGATCAAGAAATTAGACTTGAAAAGTTTCAGCCACTTCTAAGGAAGTGCTTGGATGTGCATTATTTTATTTAATTATGATTGTAATTATAAAAGCTTATAATAAGCGTACCTAAACATTCAAATGAATAGGATTTTAAAAAAATGGTTTGATGCTTATGCTTTTCGGCTGTGATGCTTTATCGTTAATCCGATGAATTGCTATTGCCTCTAAGATCATCTCATTACATGTTGTCTATTACCTTAACAAATTGCCTATTACAGGAGTTACCAATTATGTTATCTACATTATTTGTCTCATCATCATATCAATAATTTAAGATAATTGATGCTTACACCATATCTTTTGATGCATGCATCACAATTTGTGCATTACAGTTTGTACCGTACAATACTGTAATGCACAAATTGTGGTTCATGCATCAAAAGATGTGGTGTGAGTATCACTCCCCATAATTTAAACTCTATTTCATACTTTTTTGTTAACTTTTGTGTAGTTTTTGTAGAAGCGACTACATCAGACGCTTGGTAGAAACAATTGACGTACTTTCAAGCCATAGAGATAGAGGTAATATTAAATCGCATTTTATCATTAGTTTTTGCACATTTTCATCCGTTTTTACGTTTTCGTCCATTTTTATACGTTTTGATCCCTTTTTACAAGTTTTCGTTCGTTTTTACACGTTTTCGTCCTGTTTTACACGTTTTCGTTCGTTTTACACGTTCTCATCCGATTTTACATGAATTCATCTGTTTTTTTTATGTTTTCCTTCGTTTTGCACGTTTTCATCTGTTTTTACGTTTTCGTCCATTTTACACGTTTTCGTTCATTTTATATACGTTTTTGTCTGTTTTACACGTTTTCGTTCGTTTTTATACGCTTTGATCCGTTTTGTCACATTTTCGTCCGGTTTTACACGTCTCCGTCCATTTTTTAACCGTTGCGTCCTTTTTTACGTTTTCGTACAGTTTTGCAAAAAGTGTATCTATAGTAGGAATAAGTTTATAATATAAAAAGTTTTGTAAATATGGCATCGCATACGGTGTCAATTTTATAAACCTTTATAGGTTCATCATAATGGATGCCCTAAGTTCTGGTTATCTAACTAATAATCACACCACCTTAAATTGGGAAATGTCATTGAAAGTTGCAAACAATTAGTCACCAAGATTTGATTATGGGTTATCAAATAGGATAATGAATCAAAATTATAAATTAGAAAGCATGTTTCTAAAAGTATTGTGATCCGTATCGTTGTTGGTGTGTCTATTTATTTGTTTCGGGTTTCTACTTTAGTTAATGCACTTGAGTTTTTACACTCATGTAATTCATGACAAAGACGGTAATATCACGCGCGAAGGTTTATATCTGAATAAATGTTGTAGAAAGAAAAAATCCTAATAAATCGTGAGATTAAAGGTAATAAAATTAATATAGGTTCATCATCTAATTTTTTGTTTGATTAATCTAATGTTAATAAAGGTAATCAACAATTTACATTCGCTTCATCTTTCGTGTTCGTATTTTAGAACATGGATGCAACTGGCGCACAACAAACCTAATGTTATCAACATGAAGTTGATACTCGTGGACGAAAAAATACTCCCTAAAATTTATTTGTATTTAAAACGTAGCTACATCTATTTATCGTCTACTTATTTATTGATTCTTATATTATTGTTTGCACAAGAATAAAATTCGGGCCTCGATAAAAATGGCCATGTGTACAAGTGCTACAAGGTATATGATTTACATATGTTTAATTTGTTTCAGTAACTTCATGTCGAGATGCATTAAATGGAGTTGCTCAAATTATTGACATCAACAATTTCAACCACGCGTTTTTGTGTATCATCAACATGTCAAAATGAGTAACACAATATATTACAACATATGTGTATATTTTTATGTTCTTTTATCTTATTTGACAATTGTTGGACTACTATTATGTATGTTTTCTATATATTTAATGTATCCGGCATAATTTGTTTATATGTTTCGTTCTACTATCTTATTATGTAAGATATCGACGCTATGTATATATGATATTGCTTTTATAAATTACGGTATTAAAAAATTACACATTTTCAT
This sequence comes from Chrysanthemum lavandulifolium, assembly GCA_022545495.1. Lineage (NCBI taxonomy): Eukaryota > Viridiplantae > Streptophyta > Magnoliopsida > Asterales > Asteraceae > Chrysanthemum > Chrysanthemum lavandulifolium. The sequence continues at coordinate 13,425,114 of CM040239.1, read as the reverse complement.
GCTTTATAATTCACATGAAAATCTTCGTACCCTGAGATGTACGATTTTTTTAAGTTGAATTTATTAGCAAAATTATTAACATTTCATTAAACTTGTACTAATACACACCTAGATGATAAATATTGGTTTGAATATGCAATTTTCAAAAGTACGTCAATAAACAAAATAAATAAATAAATACAATAACATGAAACTTACATAGTACTTCTAGAACTTCATTACGTAGTTATTTAAAATTGATTTGTATGATTAACTAATTGCGTTTCTTTGTCAGTTATTGTGTTTTTAATCAATTTTGTGTTTTTTATATTGTTTAGGTAAAACTAATTGGTGGGATACACATAGATCGACAATGACTATATCATGATTCATGCATAAATATATACTCTAGTGTTTCGTTGGATGCTGTTTTTTCTTTTCTTTTTAAATATATTCTAAGTTTGCTTGTATAAAAATCTATTGACCGATTCAATGTGATATAGTTCTACCTAACAATAGTTGTTACAAGATCTACATCTGCTCTTTAAATAAGCAAAAGATTACTTATTAATATATCTTCGTCTGGCAATATTCTATGAATTAATATAGACTTTGACTTTATAACTCGTTCATACATATATAAATATAGACGATTACTTGCACATACTGATGACGAAGTATAGTAGTGTCAGTTTGTGTGTTCAATTTTTTTTTATGTATATATGAGTCCATCATCTGTTTTGATCGTCTTTTTCTAACACGAAGTATTTTTTTGCACTTTGTAGCTGACTACTGATATTCACTACTACAAAAAGGGCATAGAGCCCGGTTAAAAGGTAAAAGCCGGTTTTGCGTGAGGCGCGACAGCGGAGGACTCTACGCGAAGCAAATAGAGCCAGGTTTTGAAAGCATTTATTATATGTTATAGAGCCGGTTTTCTATCAAAGAACGTTGGCTCTATGTGAACAAAAAAAAAAAAAAAAAGCCATGCAAACCAATTCTTATTAGCTGCAAGAGTACGCTGACAAAGTCCCTCAAAATCGTCACAAATACTTTGATGTCTTCAATATACTCTGTGGCTTCCTTTTAATCTCATAAGAAGATCCCACTATCGAAAACAAAAGAAGTGAATGATAACTCAGTTTCTAATAAAACTCTTCACAAATTTACTATAAATCATAACCTTTATTTGGTTGTACGTACCACCCAATATGTCCCCGATTGTGAGAATCCAGGACCTCATCGATGATCTGGCGGTCTGTCTTGTAATCCATCTTTTTTTTCTTTGATAGCATCTTTAATAGCCTTCATTTCTCCCTGTCAAAAATAACATATATCAGTTCATAAGTTAAAACCTAACAAATCAAAACTATATCAGCAGTTTATTAAAACTAAAACACATTAAAATTAACCAAAAGCATTGTTTCCTATCATGCCTGCTCATGGTTCAAAATCACAGATTCAAACGGGATAGTAGCAACTGTGCCGTTCAAATGCATTATCCTGGTCAGGCTTGAACATGAACCCAAAACCATCATCCTAGAAGTAGCAGGAGTACAACTACAACCCAAAAGATGCACCAATACCACACTGAAAATGCATGATTATAGTAGCTATTTATGAAGGCTATTAAAGACCCATTTGACCCCATTATAAATTTTACAAGCTAGAGATGCTATCAACGCAAAATAGATGCTATCAAACCAGCTATCAAACCAAAACTGCCTTTTCTAATGGGTCAAATGGGCTGTGTAGTTCAAATATACATGATTACAGTAGCTATAATTTATAACCTTTCGTGTGGTGACCAATCAAAGCAATTGGGTAAGCCAATACGTAACAGCCTCATTCATTGACTTCCTATACCAATTATATGTCTTTTGATTTTAATCGAAACCAACTTATAGTAATCCAGATCCTGTTGGAAAACAATAATCCCACTAATCTTTGTATGAAGATTAACAGGTTTTTTACTCTTGTGTTATGGCTGCAAGTCGACACACAGCATGAAGACCCAAAGGAATAAAGCCTGCCACTTTTTCTGGTTTGGGCCAAGCCCCAAACAGACCCATTAGATGGCAGTTACATATTATACGGTTATTTAGTTTTAGGGTTATAAACAGTTATACTTATTATGAAACGACACATCCTTTCATTCATGTCGTTTCATCCATTATATATAGATTAGGATTCTGTATTTGTAAGTTAACCCTTTTTCATTTATCAATATCGCTTTAGGGTTGAACCCATATCTTCATTGTTTCTTACTATTGTTTCAGTATGATTTTATACATGATGTTGTTTGTTCAATCGATCCTGGAAACACCCCTCAAAACCTGTCAACAGTGGCATCAGAGCCTAGGGGATCAAACAACATCCACTCATGTTTAATCATCACTCAAAGAAACAAAACTACCATGAAGGAAGCCATGCCAATTAAGAAGGAAAATTCAGAAACGGTTACAAACACCGAGATGGTGGTTAACCAAGAAGAAAGCAACCAAGGAAATAATGGATGCATTTGAAGAGGCTTGTTGGTTTTTCTCTTTTACCAACAAAAGCCATGAGATACTTGGCCTGTCAAAAACATGGCGCGGAGATCAAACCATGCTACAATCAATATATTTGGACGACTTCAATTGCTATGATAAGCACTGCAAGGGAATCACTTTTTTTTTGGAACAGAAGGACATGTTTCAAGGCAAGAATGCCAGGCGAGAATGCCATAGAGATCGACAAGATCCTGTGATAAAACCCTATGAAATAAGCAGACAAGAAGAACAGTCAAGATTGAGCATTTTATTTTATTTTTGATCTTTAATAACAGGTATCAATAAACTACAAGATTGAAGGAAGGCATGAGCAAGAAGAATCAAGAACAAGAAGATTGAGAATACAAAGATTAATAAGATTAGGGAGGAATATGTTGGAAAACTATAATCCCACTAATCTTTGTATGAAGATTAACAGGTTTTTTACTCCTGTGTTATTGTAAAACCTGGAAATCTAAAATCTGATTAAAGACTAAAATACCCTTGGAATCGAAATTTATAAAATACGTAAAATATATTTATAACATTTATATATTTTAAAACTTAATTTGCGAATAAATAAAACTTAACGAATATATTACGTAATCGATTTTGGTACGACGAAGATTGGACGTTTCGTAAATGATTGGGTCGTGTTTGTTTTGTTCGATGGACTATAGGCCGAAGCCCATAAGGTGTGCGTTTGGGTTGTGTTCGGTTGGGCCAAACCAAAACCCAATCCCCTCCTAAGCCTAAATCAAATACAACTACCATATATACAACACATAATCACAAAAGTGAAACCCTAGTTTTGTTGTTGCCTCTTTTCTTTTGCTCTCTTGTTCGGCCGAATATCAAACACCCTTGGTGTCGAGATTTTTGCTCAACCAAGTCAAGGCATAACCTATTCTTGTTTTCCTTTGATGTACCTTGCATTAAGATATTGTAATATGTTTTGTTTTAGTCGAGTTTGTTGTTTTGTTTTGTGACCGAGCCGAATGGAATCAAAACAAGGAAAACCCTAATGATTAAACCTTACAAGTATTAAAGAGCTATGTACGTAATATGTATTATTGAATCGGGTCATGTATATGTCGAGTTAATAAGGACCGAACCCTATGTAATTATAACCGAACCATGCATATCATTCGACTAAGGTATAAAACATGATAACTTGAATGAGTTAAGTATGTAGATGAGTTAAGACTTGCGTAATAACTTATTAATTGAAACACTAAGTTGAACCGAACCACATATGAGTTTCTAAAAGTATATTAAACGGGTAAAGGTTATGTAAACGTAAACCCTAGTTTGATATGTTAATCGAATAAGGTATGCCAAACCCTAATGGTTTGTGAATTGTGTCTCATATGCGTGCGTAATTATAAGTCAAGAGAATTTGTAAGTGTGTAAACGTGTAATTAATTCGAGTAATAAGTAACTTGTATGTCACATAAAATCATAAACGTGTATGGTGAAACATAAAAAGGAAAGATTGTCTTATGACGTGTTAGGTTAAGTAACGAGTCATTAAAAGACGTAACATGTAAGTAAATACATATTAATGAGATATTAAAAGAATGAGAAAACCCTAGAATATACATGAGAGTCGATTAGGGTTTTGAAGCTAAATATACTAATTCGTTATTTCATGTGTGAGTTATGATCTATAAACTATTTTCACATTTAACCCTAAACTTTAATAAATGGCATAATGAACCCTAATCTACGATATTAATTATAAAACCCTAAAGTATTAAGATCATTAATAACATGTACGACCATTAATGTGTATAGGTTCTGTGAAGAAGGAGTAATTCTTTGCTTTCCCTGTGTCTTCTTTTCGATCATTTGCTTTGGAATAAGGTACAGATATTCAGATATTCTGACCTTTTCAGTAAAGGTTTCTTATAACGTTTTCTTTTCGTTAACTTTTGTATTAGGATTTCCTAAGCCTTTGCTATGAACCCTAATGTGTCTATTTGAGTGTTGTTTATCCGAACTTTGATTTTGAATCATGAAACCTTTGATTTTGAAAACATGATTAAACATTTGATAAAATATGATCTATGTCGGTTATGACATTCTTATTTGACCTAAGATAGTTTGACACCGAGCCGATTATTAACTAGTCATGGGGTTCCATGTCCATGTCGAATGCACTTGACATGACTCTAGGCGATGAGAGTGAAGTTACGCCACGTCCCTTATCTGTTATTGTTATGAGCTCATGTTATATTATATTATCAATGTATGTTTGTGGGCGTATGGGTGCATCCTAGATCCATTATATGTTATATATTATATGTTATATGCTATATGTTGTTTGATGATTGATCTTTGCGTGCATGCACGTCCTTCATAACTCGGTAGGTCTCCCTACAAATGTTGCCTTATGTGATATGAATATGTTTATGATATGGCATATGTGTCCGGGCTTCGAGGTAGTTAGCTATAAAACTTATTCTTTTATCCCGATTTATCTTTTGAAATGATTATGATTTCGCTATCTTTCTTTCACTTTATTTCGTATTCGTTTTGCTTGTATATCCATTCATTGGGCTTTTGAAGCTCACCGCATTTCTTTTCTTCCATGGCGGTATCTAAGCATTGAGGCTGAGTATTGCTTTGGGATGAGTCTTGTGTGGACTTACCTTAGAGATTTTAGCTTTGATCTTATGATGCCATTTAGACTTTATATTTTAGACATTTCATTTTGAGTTTATTTTCATTGGGACCTATGTATTGAAATCATTTGACTTGGATTATTCCAATATTTATGTTGAGATTTCTTTTGGTTATTTATGTTTGCTTTGATATGACACCATTACTTGTGATTCCTTTACCCTTGTCGGGTCGGGCGTTACAATTTATGGCATCGAGCCGTGTTTACAACTTGTAGTCGGGACCGTAACATATGGAGCCTAGGTTTTGAGACTTTAGAGCTTAGGATTTGACCGTGAGGATTTGGGTAGACTTTAGGATTCCTTCTACGTACTTCCATTTCAGATCTCACCTTTGTTCATTTTGCTAATCGTTCGATGGTTCGAACTCGTTACTCACCGGTAGCGGACGGAGACGATGATGCTACTAACATGGATATCTGCGATTGCGAATGCTCTCAACTCTCTTTTCCACGGTCTTACTACACGAGATGATGGAACAAGTGATCAACAACATTCGAATCGAATGGTGCTTCGGGTTGTGGTGGAGGAAATCAACCCGTCGGTATTCACACTTGGCTCGGCGTTTGGTAAGCTCAAGCCTCTTTCGTTTAGCACCGCCGCTACTCCTCTCGAGGCCGAGGACCGGATCACTCATATTGAGAAGTTGTTTGAAGTCTTGGGTTGTGAGACAGTTTAAGACTCGTTTGGTCGCATTCAAATTGGAAGGTGATGCTTTAAATTGGTGGAAGGCACTCAAACAAGCAAGAGGAGGAGACGCTTTTCTTGTGACTTGTACTGGACCGAGTTTCGGACTATCTTCTATAACCGTTATTTCCACGATCTCGAGCGACAAAGGTATGAGAGGATTATCGGGCAATCTACCGGTTTGATCATGAGAACTCTAATGAGTACATAAGTAGATTTATGAGGTGGTGAGTTTTGTGGGAGCGATTCTTTGGAGATGGTAGGCGTCAAGCTAAGCACTTCAAGTGGGGGAAGAAGTGGGTGTTGGACCGATTGCTTAATATTGAGTATGAGAATGTGTCGGCTGCAATGACGCACTCGTAACATTGAGATCTTCCATGAGGTTTCGGGTTCCAACAAAGCGTAATCGCGATGGTGATTGGATTCAAGGTAGGACTCAAGGCAATGACTATAAGGGAAATTGCGGTAGGAGTTATGATTCGAGGAATCAAGTGGATAGGAGTTATGATCGTGAGTCGATCAGGAAGGAATGTTGACACCGACGCCCGAGACGAGGGTCAAGATAATAGAAATCTTTGGTAAGAATGGAAGTGATCGTCGAACCAAGGTAACAATAACCAGCACAACAAGGATCACCACTCGAGAGCAAATCGGTCGTGTCAGATCTTCTAGTCAACAGAGGATACGGTGAAGTTTTGCCACCCCACCTATTTGTACAACTTGTGGAAAGGCTCATCCGGACGGTGTTACAAGGCCACTGGTGGTTGTTTTGCTTGTGGTTCCACCGCTCACAAGATTACTGATTGCCCCAAGAGAACCCGCGATTCTGGAAACTACATCGTCACCGACTACCTCTGGACGTGTCTATGCTACTACTCAGTAACCAAAGTGAGCGCACTTCGGTACCATTACGGCACTCTTTTCATTGATGATTATCTTTGTCTTCGTTTTATTTGATACCGGTGCCCACACTCCATTATATCTATCACATTTGCTAAGAAACATAATATGAAGCCCAAACCGTTAACAAATCACTTATCGATTTCTACGCCTATGAAAAACCACATGATCATTGATCATAAATATGTTAAGTGTCCTCTTCGTTTTGATGATCGTATTCGCTTTGCAAATATGTATCCTCTCGATATGGTCGAATTTGATATCATTCTAGGCATGGATTGGTTGGCTTACCATAGAGCTTCAATTGATTGCTATGCTAGAACGGTGATCTTTGGAGACGTAAAACATCCCGAATTCGTTTATCACGGTTCTCAACCTCTTAAATCTGTTAAACTCATTTCCGCCATGAAGGCACGGAACATGATTGCTCATGGGTGCCAAGGTTTTCTAGCATCCGTTAAGGACACATCTTGGAGAGTCCTAACATTGAAAATCTTTCGGTTGTTTGCGAATTCTCGACGTTTTTCCGATGAACTCCTGGACTTCCCCGCCTAGAGAAGTTGAGTTTAGCATTGAGTTAATTCACAGTCTTGAACCGATTTCGATGGCTCCGTGTCGCATGGCACCGTAGAATCGAAGGAGTTGAAGGAGCACCGCAAGAGATGATAGAAAATGGGTTTATTCGCCCGGTGTTTCTCCATGGGGTGCACCTGTCTTGTTTGTGAAGAAGAAGGATGGAAGCATGCGCTTATGTATCGACTACCGTGAACTCAATCGTATTATTATTCGTAACCATTATCCTCGCCGCGTATTGATGATTTGTTTGATCAACTACAAGGAGCTAAGTTCTTTCGAAGATTTACTTGAGGTGCGGTTACCATCGCCACGTGTGAAGGAGCAAGATGTTCCTAAGACCGCGCTTTCGTACGGATATGGTCATTACGAATTCCTCGTTATGCCTTTTGGTTTGACCAATGCGCTTCTTTGTGTTTATGGACCGATGAATCGTGTTTTCCATGAGTTTCTCGACAAGTTCGTTATTGTTTTCATCGACGACATTTTAGTTTACTCCAAGTCTGAAGAAGAGCATGAAGAACATCTTCGGATAGTTTTGGAGATTTTGAGGAAGAAGAAGTTGTACGCCAAATTTTCGAAGTGCGAATTTTGGTTAAGATAAGTCGCGTTCCTTGGTCATATTGTATCGGTGATGGTATCACCATGGACCCGTCTAAAGTTGAGGCTATCACTAAATGGCCAAGACCTCACGATGTTGATCGAGGTCGAGTTTTCTTGGACTTCTTGGTTACTGCTGAGACTTTTTGTTGAAGGTTTATCTCGCTTAGCTCTACCCCTAACCCAACCGATGAGGAAAGGTGAAAAGTTTGTATGGACGGATGAACGAGAGAAGAGTTTTGAAGAATTGAGCGGAGATTGGTGTCGGCTCCTATTTTGACTCTTCCAACCGGTTCGAGGATTTCAAATTCTGATGATGCATCTAAGAAAGGATTAGGTGTGTTTGATGCAACATGGAAAGGTAATAGCTTATGCTTCGAGGCGCTAAAACCTTATGAAGAGAATTACCCAACTCATGACCTTGAGTTAGCTGCAGTGGTGTTTGCGTTGAAGATTTGGAGACATTACTTGTATGGAGGCGTGTGATATATTCATCGATCATAAGAGTCTCAAGTATATTTTCACCGAAGGAACTTAACATGAGACAAAGAAGATGGTTAGAACTTCTTAAGGATTATGACACCAACATTCAAGACCATCCGTAAGGCTAACGTTGTTCTCGACGCACTTAGTCGGAAATCGTGCATTCTTGTGAGTATCAAGATTGAGCCTAGGATTATTCGTGACTTAGAGAGTTTGGATGTTGAGTTGTGTGTACGAGGTTTTGATGGATCTTGGGCTAGTATGAAGGTGGAGTCGAACCTTATACACGCAAATTAAAGAAGCTCGAAAGATGACTGAAGTGTGGGTCGTGGCGCAAAATGTTGAAGAAGGTAAGCAGACGGAGTTTAAGGTTGATAATGACGGTATTGTATGGTATGGAGATAGGCTTTGTGTTCCCAATGATCGGTACTTCGAGAAAGTTATGATCAAGCTCATAGTTCTCCTTTCACTATTCATCCCGGTTCTACCAAGATGTATAGGGATTTGAAGCGAGACTTTGGTGGAATGGAATGAAGCAAGATGTGGCGACGTTTGTGTCGAAGTGTATGATTTGTCGTGAGGTTAAGATTGAACATCAAAGGGCTAGTGGATTGTTACGACCATTGGATATTCCAACATGGAAGTGGGATAAGATATCCATGGATTTTGTGACCGGACTACCTCTTACTAGGAAGAAGCATGATGCGATTTGGGTAGTTGTTGATCGACTAACCAAATCGCTCATTTCTTGCCAATCGAAAGGATTATGGTATTGGGAGATTGGCGGAGATTTTTCACAAGAGATCGTTAGACTTCATGGTACTCCGCATCTATTGTGTCCGCAGAGATCGCGTTTTACTTTCGTTTCGGAAAGGTTTGCGAGAAAGCTTGGGGTACTCGACTTAATTTTAGTACGGCATTTCATCCTCAAACGATGGTCGGTCGAGAGAGGACTATCTGCACCTTAGAGGATATGCTAAGGGCTTGTGCTTTAGAATGGATGGCGGTTGGGATGAATATTTATGTTTAGTAGAGTTTGCATATAACAACAGGTTGGCATGCCGACATTAAAATGGCACCGTTTGAACTTCTTTATGGAAGGAAATGTAGAGCACCTATTTCTTTGGGATGAAGTAGGTGCGCTTGATTGAAGGTCCGGAAATGATCGAGATCACTAATGAGAAAGTAGCTGTTGCTAGAGAGAAGTTGAAGGAAGCTAGGTCTCGTCAGAAAAGTTATGCCGACAAGCATCGTCGTGATTTAGAGTTTCGGGTTGGAGATCGTGTATTTTTGAAAGTTTCGCCGTTTAGAGGTGTGAAACGTTTTGGAATCAAGGGCAAGCTCAGTCCTCGATTTATTGGACCGTTTGAGATTCTAGAACGTATAGGAGAAGTTTCGTATCGATTAGCACTTCCGCCTCCGTTATCGCATGTTCATGACGTTTCCATGTATCACTCCTAAGGATACAACTATCATCCGTTACACGTTGCTTCTTATCCGTTTGATCAAATTCAATCCGATATGTCTTTATCGAAGAACCGAAGCTATTTTAGAAAGACAAGAAAGAGTTATGAGAAATAAAGTCATTCCGTTCGTTAAGATTCTTTGGAAAATCATCCACGAACGTGAGGCTACTTGGGAAACCGAGGAGTCGATGCGAGCTAGTTATCCTCATTTCTTTGAATAGTTTGGTATGTTCTCATTTCGTTTTCGTTTTCATTTTTCATTTTCGTTTCATTTCAATTTTCGAGGACGAAAATTTTTCTTTTGAGGGGAAGAATTGTAAAACCTGGAAATCTAAAATCTGATTAAAGACTAAAATACCCTTGGAATCAAAATTTATAAAATACGTAAAATATATTTATAACATTTATATATTTTAAAACTTAATTTGCGAATAAATAAAACTTAACGAATATATTACGTAATAGATTTTGGTACGACGAAGATTGGACGTTTCGTAAATGATTGGGTCGTGTTTGTTTTGTTCGATGGACTATAGGCCGAAGCCCATAAGGTGTGCGTTTGGGTTGTGTTCGGTTGGGCCAAACCGAAACCCAATCCCCTCCTAAGCCTAAATCAAATACAACTACTATATATACAACACATAATCACAAAAGTGAAACCCTAGTTTTGTTGTTGCCTCTTTTCTTTTGCTCTCTTGCTCGGCCGAATATCAAACACCCTTGGTGTACCTTGCGTTAATATATTGTAATATGTTTTGCTCAACCAAGTCAAGGTATAACCTATTCTTGTTTTCCTTTGATGTACCTTGCGTTAATATATTGTAATATGTTTTGTTTTAGTCGAGTTTGTTGTTTTGTTTTGTGACCGAGCCGAATGGAATCAAAACAAGGAAAACCCTAATGATTAAACCTTACAAGTATTAAAGAGCTATGTACGTAATATGTATTATTGAATCGGGTCATGTATATGTCGAGTTAATAAGGACCGAACCCTATGTAATTATAACCGAACCATGCATATCATTCGACTAAGGTATAAAACATGATAACTTGAATGAGTTAAGTATGTAGATGAGTTAAGACTTGCGTAATAACTTATTAATTGAAACCCTAAGTTGAACCGAACCACATATGAGTTTCTAAAAGTATATTAAACGGGTAAAGGTTATGTAAACGTAAACCCTAGTTTGATATGTTAATCGAATAAGGTATGCCGGACCCAATGGTTTGTGAATGTGTCTCATATGCGTGCGTAATTATAAGTCAAGAGAATTTGTAAGTGTGTAAACGTGTAATTAATTCGAGTAATAAGTAACTTGTATGTCACATAAAATCATAAACGTATGGTGAAACATAAAAGGAAAGATTGTCTTATGACGTGTTAGGTTAAGTAACGAGTCATTAAAAGACGTAACATGTAAGTAAATACATATTAATGAGATATTAAAGAATGAAAACCCTAGAATATACATGAGAGTCGATTAGGGTTTTGAAGCTAAATATACTAATTCGTTATTTCATGTGTGAGTTATGATCTATAAACTATTTTCACATTTAACCCTAAACTTTAATAAATGGCATAATGAACCCTAATCTACGATATTAATTATAAAACCCTAAAGTATTAAGATCATTAATAACATATACGACCATTAATGTGTATAGGTTACGTGAAGAAGGAGTAATTCTTTGCTTTCCCGTGTCTTCTTTTCGATCATTTGCTTTGGAATAAGGTACGTAAATTCGACCTTTTCGGTAAAGGTTTCTTATAACGTTTTCTTTTCGTTAACTTTTGTATTAGGATTTCCTAAGCCTTTGCTATGAACCCTAATGTGTCTATTTGATTGTTGCTTATCCGAACTTTGATTTTGAATCATGAAACCTTTGATTTTGAAAACATGATTAAACATTTGATAAAATATGATCTATGTCGGTTATGACATTCTTATTTGACCTAAGATAGTTTGACACCGAGCCGATTATTAACTAGTCATGGGGTTCCATGTCCGTGTCGCATGCACTTCGACATGACTCTAGGCGAGAGTGAAGTTACGCCACGTCCCTTATCCGTTATTGTTATGAGCTCATGTTATATTATATTATCAATGTATGTTTGTGGGGCGTATGGGTGCATCCTAGATCTGTTATATGTTATATGCTATATGTTGTTTGATGATTGATGCTGCGTGCATGCACGTCCTTCATAACTCTTTTAGGTCTCCCCTACAAATGTTGCCTTATGTGATATGAATATGTTTATGATATGGCATATGTGTCTGGGCTTCGAGGTAGTTAGCTATAAAATTTATTCTTTTATCCTGATTTATCTTTTGAAATGATTATGATTTCGCTATCTTTCTTTCACTTTATTTCGTATTCGTTTTCGTTTCGTATTCGTTTTGCTTGTATATCCGCTCACTGGGCTTTTGAAGCTCGGCCGCATTTCTTTTCTTCCGGCGGTATCTAAGCATTGGAGCTGAGTATTGCTTTGGGATGAGTGCTGTGTGGACTTACCTTAGAGATTTTAGCTTTGATCTTATGATGCCATTTAGACTTTATATTTTAGACATTTCATTTGGAGTTTATTTTCCGCTGGGACCTATGTATTGAAATCATTTGACTTGGATTATTCCAATATTTATGTTGAGATTTCTTTTGGTTATTTATGTTTGCTTTGATATGACACCATTACTTGTGATTCCTTTACCCTTGTCGGGTCGGGGTGTTACAGTTATGGCTGCAAGTCGACACACAACATGAAGACCCAAAGGAATAAAGCCTGCCACTTTTTCTGGTTTGGGCCAAGCCCCAAACAGACCCATTAGATGGCAGTTACATATTATACGGTTATTTAGTTTTAGGGTTATAAACAGTTATACTTATTATGAAATGACACATCCTTTCATTCATGTCGTTTCATCCATTATATATAGATTAGGATTCTGTATTTGTAAGTTAACCCTTTTTCATTTATCAATATCAGTTTTAGGGTTCAACCCATATCTTCATTGTTTCTTACTATTGTTTCAGTATGATTTTATACATGATGTTGTTTGTTCAATCGATCCTGGAAACACCCCTCAAAACCTGTCAATAGATCCCTATATATTCAAACCATGTGTAACTACTCCACAGCGTTACAAGAACTACTAGTAATCCACATCCCTATATTTGTGTTTGACCGTTTTAAAAATCCTAGTTCTCTTAAAACAAAATCAATGTAATAAACACAAAAAATTTTAAAAAGGTTACAATAATACAAGCACCTAGTCATCTAAATTAATGTTTTACAAGTGTTTTTCTCTATATGCGTTTAATTAAAAAAAAAAATCAGTCCATTTAGTATTAAAGTAAAAAACCATTAACCAGTGGACCTACTTTTTATTAGTTATTACCAGTGAATTCATTAACCTTTAAATACTAACTAAAAAAAGTGTTATGTGTGGTATGATCTCGTAACAATAGTGTATCTAGTAGTGTATCTGGTCAATAAACAAGTATTTAACATTAAGTGCGGTTAAACAACTACTAGGTTTCTTAACTACTTCAGGTATATGGTTACCAAACTGATTAAAAAATTACTTACGTATAACCTCTCGTTTTCCTTAGTCTGGAACACGTCATCTTTATCCGTATGTGTGCGCCTCCGAGTCTCGACCAGGTCCTCATGATGCTTTTCTTTTATGAACTATAAACAAAACAATATAAACACAAACAATATATAAAAGCATATTCACTAATTTATATCCAAATACAAATATCATTCAAATACCATTCCGACACCAAATACATTACTAATCAAACGAAAAAATCAAAATAATTAAATTATACACAATGAACAAATACAAAATAATTGAATAAAAAAAACATACTAGTGTCACGGCTGAAATAGAGGATGAGAGGATGAAAAGAAGAAAGGATGAGAAGCAGTGTTGGCTCGGCTGCACAAAATCAAACACAAACACAAACATAATCAAACATAAAAAAATAAAACAAAAACATTCATTAACAACCTATAAACGCCCCACTATTTTACTATCTTAACCTCAACATCTTAACTAGCTTATTACGTACTACATTCCTTAAACAATCTACATACATTAACCTCGACATCTTAGCTCATACTACCTTAACCTCAACATCTTAAAATTCATCAACAACCTACACATTAACCTTAAAACAAATACAAGTATGTAAATAATAATAATACATACACAAGAGATGGGTACGGCACGATACGGCACGAGACAGGAAGGCAGCGACATGACATCAGGTGGCGGTACTACCCAAATCAAACACAAAAAATAAACAAATTAAAATTAAAACATAAACATAAACAAAAAATAAACAAACTAAAATTAAAAATTAAAAACACAAACCTTTAGTGAGTGGTGGTGACCAGCGGTGGTGGTCGGCAGACAAGACGGCAGCAGGTGGTGGTGACCGGCGGTGGTGGTTGGGAGACAAGATGGCGGCGAGCGATGGTACTACACAACCAAAAAAAAATTAACAAACACAAACACAAATCTATATAAACAATAAACTTAAAAGTATATAAATTAAACAAAAAAAATATTAAAATTAAAATTAAAACACAAACCTTTAATCTAAATGTATTTTGGTTCACAATCGTGATGGTGGTGGTCTGCTGTGAAGGTGGAGGTACGGCGTGTGATGGTGGTGGTGCGTGTGTGTGTTGGTTAATATCGCGTGTGGTGCTGTTGGTGGTGTTTGTGTTTTTGGATCTAGGGTTTTCACTAATCGAGAAGATGAAGTGAGGAGGGAACTGAATAGCAAAGGTTTTGATACAGATTTAGGTTTTGGCGGATTACAGTAAAACAGTTGGAAGAGAAATCCCGCTCAAAAGGGAAAAATTGAAAGAAAAAAAAGAGAAGGGGGGAGAAATCCCGCTCAAAAGGGAAAAAAAGAAACAAATAAAGTCGGGTTTCATTTATAAAACAGGGCTCTATTTTGTGGCTCAATTAGACCTCGGTTTTTACAATTCATAACCGGGCTTTATGCCTTTGTTTAAACTACCTGACACATAATTTAACAACTTACAATAACAAAGTATTGTGTTTATTATCGTATCTGTTATTCTTTCCTTTCTTAAGTAAAAAGATAAATAAAAGAAGGGTCTTTGAGTAATTTAATCTTTGTTGGCCCACCACCGTTGAAATAATCAACATTTCTATACTCTTATAAAAAAAATATAACAACTCTAAGGCAAATGGTCAAGTAAAAATGTAACCAAACAAAAGAGGTGATAATTTCTAAGCTTTTTCCAAATATTTTTCTATCAGAATATTTAAACACTAAAAATGTGATTATTTGATATAAAAGTGATACATTGTATCAAAACCCAAGTTGATCCTTTTGTTCGGAAAAGCCGGACGTCATGTTTGTAAAAGTTATCAAAATAGATGAACACTATTCGACTTAGAAAATGAAGTATCAAAGAAAAAAAAGAAAATACGAAGAAATATGAAAAGATCCGTAGAATGACGGGAGATCATCTAAAATAAGATTTGTTAGTGTTTTGTATATTATGTATTTGGAATATGTAATAATGAATATTTGCAAGAAACATAAACCAAATGGGTTGATATCGAAATATGAATAGTACTTCTTACCAACTTTTATATCTAACCAATCATGACCGGCAATTGAGTAATATGAATCGTGATAAAATAATATTACAACGAAGACCAAAAAGTGGTTGGTATAAAAATTAAAGAATGTTTCCTGGTTGTTTCTTATCTCATCGTAAATTCGTAATGGCGAAATAATATAACAATGAATACCAAAAAGTGGTTGGTATAAAAATTAAAGATTATTGCCTACTTGTTTCTTGTCTCAGCATAATGGTTGTTGGCATCCTTTTTATGTAATATGTGTGTCAGATAACATGACAAGATCGAGACAATAATTGACCATGTGTGGCACTTCATGATGTTTGCACCTAGCAAGAATTGAACTTGAGGTCTCACACATTTTAGTGAGATAGTTAATTTTAATATAAAGTAAAATGCATTTTTGGTCTTTAAGGTATGGCCAAATTGCAGGTTTCGTTTCTAACGTTTCGAAAATGCAGCGATAGTCCTCATTTTGAAGGTTTTGCTGCATGTTTGGTCCCTAATCTGCAATTTAAAGACCAAACATGCAATGGAAACTTCAAACTTTTAGGGACCAAATATGTAATTTAAGAACCAAACATACAACAAAACATTCAAAATAAAGACTACCGCTACACTTTCAAAATGTTAAAGACGAAACCCTCAATTTGGCCATACCTTAAAAACCAAAAATGCAATTTACTCTTTAATATATAAGAGCCCATTATTTTTAAATGTTATGAGAAGTGCACTAATCATCATAGTTTAGTATTTATTAACGGATTATTATTCATATGAATCAAACTTAGTATAAGCATTATATACGGATTATAAAATATGAGGTTTTCAAATAATCATACTTAAAAGAGAAAAAGCGATTAGTTTACAGCCAAGCATCAAATATTCATTCTCTTAAAGCCATTTCCTTGATTCTTAAACTAGAAGATTACACACGCATAATAGCGACGATGTATAGTAGCGTTAATTTGTATGTAATATTCTTATGTATGTGCAAATATTGAGTAAGTGAGAGTGAAGTAAGTTAGCGGTTCAAATTGTAATTAAGTATTTTAAATGTTTTATGGATTACATTGATTTTATAACTTTATAAGTAAAGGTATTTTAGTACAACATTACTCAAATTTTAAAAATTTGAATTTAAAGCAAATGTATTTTCTCTTTATATGTGCTACTACATAGACGATAGAATTATTTAAACTTCAAATGAATAACATTATACCATCATATAAAATCTTCATGCAAAATTGAACTGATATTCGTAAAATGATATCATGGAAATTTCTTTGTCTTTTTATAAGGATATTTTTTAACATTCAATTCCTACACTAATAATTCGCCTTTTACAATAAAAAGATATCGTGATAATCCATAGCTTTAGTCAAGTCAAAAGTTTGTAAGGGCAAAAGAAACATCATGGAAACTCTTAGATATGACATATATGTGATGACAAAAGAAATATCTTTAGCATAGTTAACTAAAATTATATCTCGAACTCAAATAATAAAATTATATCTTTATCTTGATATCAACATAAATATCCCTCTTTAGACACAGTTATCACATAAATTCTTATAATGCAGATAAACGAGTAAGCATGTATATATCACACTTCGTTACGAGTATGAGAAGTATTAAAATATAAAATTCAATGGGTTTAAAATTCATTTTCATATTATTGGTGAATCGAAGGGGTGTTTTTTTATAAGAAAATGATTTGCACATTCTATTTTCTTATTTGCACACTCTAATGTAAAATCGGTTATAGCATAATTTTAGTATTGTACAAGTACATAATGTATAGATTGAATTATCCCAACCAATAATTGATGTGTGTAAATCAATTCTATTTTATATATGATGGATGTTAAAATATAGTTTTTGATGAGTTTATGGACTATTTTTAATCATTAAACTTAAGTAGATATTTATTACAGTAGTGTTTTTTTTTTCTTCTTTTTTTAATAAAATGTGAAAACTTAAGGGGGGCTTATGGGTGTGGTCTTTTTAATTTAGAAAATAACAAAAGTTTATTATACTAATTTGCAAGTTGGCAAATGTTGATGATAATTTGCAAGTTGGCAAATATATACTCATATAATGGATAATTGATTGTATATGTATACAAGTTGTCACTTTTTACTATGTTGCGTAACATTATTTTTTTTTATTAAATGTACATAAGTTGCTAATTATCCTATTGTGTGTACTAAATGACCCGATTAACTAAAAATGATGACATGACACACTTAATCACCTTTTAACACAAAACATCACAATGAGGTGTAATTTTGTACGTTTTTAAAGGGCCATTTAACCTCTAAACTCGTACATATTTGATCATCGTTCATATTTGAATTTTAGGTACCTGGGAAGCAAATGACAAAAATCACGATATTATGGGCTTGATTGGATGAGAAAACGAAGAAAACGGCAAAGTCGCGAAAACAAGCTGGAAAAGGGCTTGTGACGGTGTCACAATTACAACATGACGCCGTCACTTGTTAATTACGGTGATAAAAGTTGCAAGATTTTTTAAATGACGGTTCAGCCTTTTGTGACGGCCTTGATCTAACAGCGTCACTACCAAATCCATGAAGGGTGAAGGCGTCACAGCTTACAACATGATGCCATCACAATGAAGTCGATGCGATTCCAGAAACCCTAATTACGATGGGCTGACGGCTTCACACCAATAAAGTGACGCCGTCACAATTGTAAATCTATACATACTTTTCGTAGGATTTCTATTATGGGTAACACGCACTGGGAGGACTTTGGTGCACGAGTTTATGCAGTTTTGTAAGGATTTTTCATCCCCCAAACTTCATGTTTTATTGAAGTTGAGTTATCCTTTTAATCATTCAATATATCTATGTGTTGTTTGATTACTTATTTATCTTTTCTTCCAATTAACATGCTAGGCTAAATTAATTATTGTTTACTTAGGATTCCATGAAACCTAGTTGTTAGAATATTAATTTTCGTCTCTTGTTTAATTGGTTATTGTTGCGTCAGGAGTTAGAAACTAGCGTTATCTTAGGATTCCCGCGAAGCACGTCTAACTAAATGCCCCACTATAGTGCAATAGATGGTTGATACGTTGTATTTATTGCATGAATTGCGATCGCAGACTTACGTTGAGTTCTCGAGTTTTAAATGAGTGGAAAAGAAGAGAAATTAAAAGAAACAAAAGAAGAGAAGAGACATCAGTTTCTTTTTTGTGTGTCCTTGAGATTGAACCTAAAGAAAAGAAATGAAAAGAAGATTCATGTTCTTTAATCAAAAAGAAAAGAAAATAAAGTGACAAAATTACATTTTCACCCTTGTCATGTAACTTATAAAACCAAACTCATACATGAACCAACTTTATGAAAGGTGACCTGCAAACTGATGCTAGAAGATAACATAACTGATCCAAACTTACTATTAAGACCTGCACCCATTAACATAACTGATCCAAACTTATTGTTAAGACATGCACCCATTTTAGCATCGGATTACATAAACTGATATCGAAAACAAACATATTCATCCATTTAGATACATACATAACAAAATATCATTAAACATGTAGCTCAATCGGTGAACAATTGCTTTTCACGTTTATCGTTTAGCATCAAAGTACATCACCAACACATATAATCAAACACAAAATGAACTACATGTTCTAGAGTTGGTGCACCCAAATTGCCATCACATATTGTCTATGTCATAACAAACAAAACAAGTGCAGTTAACCAGGCTTCTTCACTCATCAAGACCCATCATTTTTTATAGCCTTGTCTTCCTAACTGATAGAGGGCAGCCAAAGAGTGCTCACACATTATCCGGGCATTCCACGAGAAAAAGATACGCATTTGGTATGTCAAAAGGTTCCAACCCCATGAGCTCTAGTTCCTGATAGATTTCCTTCTCTGAGTAGACATGTGGACGAGAACTTTCCATTACCTTAAATAAAGTAGACAACAAACATCATTAATCACATAAATACTAACAGCAAAATACTAATAATATGTTTATTGTTAAGAGGATTCCTATTTCTAAGTCTACGATGTGCAATAAGAACCAACAGTAGACAAAGCGAGTGAATTGCGGCTGAATGTTGAGTTCTCGCTATAAGGTATAGGTTATCATCCATTGCAATTCTAGACACATATCTACAACATCAGGTAGATTGAAAAAAGACTTATGAAAATATAAGATAAACTCATAAAAGTACATGAATTCATTTGCATATGATAAACTCACAAATCGTACATTACACTAATGTATTGGTGATATTGTAACTTGCTCACGATATTTCTATTACTAAAATACGTAGTAACACATAAAGGTAGAAACTATAAAATATAGAAAAAAAAGTGCAGCCAAGAAATTATGGTGATGAAGTAAAGAAATTAATACTTGAAGATAATTAAGATGGATGTAGAACCTCGAAGATGGGTACTTTTGTTGTGTAGAAAAAAAGAAGATAAGAATATATTTTAGGTTGAAGGGCATATTAGTAATTATAATTATTGTTATTTCAATTCTCTCCTAGAGTTGAGATCAATATAGAACTCATATTTGTTATAAACAACGAACCAATCATAACCCTTCATTTTTATCTAAATTAATACAAAATCATTTTTCACCTTTTTTAAAACAACATATCTTACAAATCGTAAATCTTCAAAATCTAAAAAATACATTATTGATGAGAATTAAATTATCTTTCATAGATATGCAAATTTATATATTTTCGACAAACATTTTTTCAAAATTCGTCGAAAAATCATATATGATTTTTACGAATCATATATGATTTTAAAAATCATGTATGATTCGATTTTACGAATCATATATGATTTTACAATCATATATGATTCTCAAAAATCATATGTGATTCAGAAATCGAATCATATATGATTTTCACAAATCATATATGATTTTGTTGACGAAATTTTGAAAAAAAATTGTTAAAAATATATAGTAGTGCATATCTATAGAAAGATAATTTAATTTCGTCGCGATGGTATAATTTTTATTATGAACGATTAACGGTTTGCGAGATATTTAATTTTTAAAAAGGTGAAAGTTTATCATAATAAAAATGAATGGTATTATTGGCTCATTGGATCCACAGTAAATTTTGGATCTATATTGAACTTTCGCTTTCTCTCCTATTCTACCTAAATTTGAGAGGAAGAAGAACCACTTTTCCCGCCACTTCTCTTCTCCTCTTTTATTTTCTTTCTAAAATGAAATTGAAAACACAACATTTTTGTAATTTTCTTTTCTTTCTCTTATAAAATTAACTCGAGAACGCAGCCTTAAGGATACCTATAGACTTAGGTTCTTAATGAGTTTTATACATTCATAGAGTTAAGGACTTTGACATCATCCTACAAAATTTATGAGAGAAGATGTTGAAAGGGTTGAGAGAAATATGAGATAAAGATAGAAGAAACGATAAAGTGACAATTAAAGACGTTTATTTCGTCTTTTACTATTATACACGATTGTTATATTCTATTATGTGTACCTTATTTCATCTCTACAAACTATAGTTTATTTGGCAATAGGTTCAAAAGGGGGTCAAGAGGTCCAAATAGTTTTTTAAAAAAGTCCAGAAAAGGTTAAAAGTGTGGCATAACAACGAGTCTAGTACGCACAATAAGAACAATAAGCAAGAGAATATAAGCGAGTATGGAAGAGAAAGATAGAACTTGTTATTGGTGTGTGTCATATCACATTATGTGCCTCTATTTATAAGGACCTCAACATGAATGATATTAAGTATAATATTGGAAGTTACAAAGTAATCATAAAGGGGGAGGTTACTAGTTAGGGGATATGAATGTGTAAAATCATTATAATAAATATTCATAACATTCCCCCTTGATTGTACATCTTTCAAAATACGCTTTGCATACCGCCTCATTAAAAACATTGCTAGGAAAAAACCCAGTGGGAGAAAAACCATAGCTAAGGGTGCATATTATTCCCCCTCATAAGCATTTTACTTGAGCTCACTGAAACGCCCCATTCCGATGCCGTATACCAATTTCTTAAATGATAAGGTAGAGAGTGCCTTGGTAAATAAATCTGCTAGATTGTCTCTTGAATGAATCTTTTGAATAATAATATCGCCATTCTTTTGTAAGTCATGAGTAAAATAAGAAATTCTGTGAAATGTGCTTGGTCTGTCATCTTTAATCAACCCTTCCTTCAGTTGAGCAATGCTTGCTGCGTTGTCATCATGTAAAATGTTTCTTAACCAAACACATTCTCGGCTTGCTTCATGGATGGCTAAAATTTCTGCATTCGTTGAGATCGTCTGCTTAGCTGAATGCCATGAAATTGCGGTTCCTCCACTTGTAAATGCATATCCAGTTTAAGATCGACCATTGTGAGGGTCAGACATTATGGAAGATATGTAATCTTCTAATATAACTCAAATACCGCTAATCATTATCCTATAAGATATGGACATCCATATTATAATTATCCATAACACTCCCCCTTGGATGTCCATTTGAGGATTATGCCTCGTTAAAACCTTACTAGATAAAACCCAGCGGGACAAAAATCTAGTGAAGCAAAAAAAATACATAATTCCTTTATACGCTCGGGGATGTTGCCTCATTAAAAAATACGTATTCAACCATCTTGAAAATCTCCTCATGAGTTTCATTCACATTTACCTCATCAAAACATATGTAACTTATACCATATTCAAATATAAATCTCTTTAAAACTAACATAGGTAAATTTTGTTATTTCAATGGATCATTTTTAAACAATAACATATTGCCTTTCACTTATATAGTGATATATTCATCTTGATCAAGTGTTATTCTTGAAAACTTTCTTGTATGCTTTCAGCATGTTAAATCACGAGACATGCTTCATGCATTTTATATCCCTCGTTGAATCTCAACTTCAAATGAGCTCTATTCATTTTCTTTTAGACGCATATCGATTAGTTATCACATCGCCAGACTTATAAATATTATATAGATTATTGGATCCACCAAATGAGATCATGTCTCCATATGCAAAGTCTTTGCGAAAATATTTGTGTGCCATCAATTATGCCTTTAAATATAATAGTTTCAATACTTTTATTTCTCTCTTGCATAATGACCAATGCATATCCAATAATTTTACACATTCATATGTACGGACTTCAAGTCCCAGTAACCATGTCTCATCACAAGAGATTTTAATTTTTCATTAGTTCTTTGCGTCTTTACTTCTTTTGGCCATTTATTTATACATCTGCACTTCCTGCATGTATGCTTCCATGATCCTCACCATGATTATAGTGTTATCTTATTTATTTACATAATCATTATCATATGTATTATTGTATACAATATCACCATCGACGCCGATTCCTTTATATTTTCGATTCCACACTTTACTAGACATTGCAATATATCATTTATTGATATCTCATAGTTTTCAAGCACCGGGGTTTTCAATTACCTTCATGTCTAGTGTCTCTATAAGAGAATTATTATGGGGTCTTTATTACCTCGATTAGACCATCCGAATTTTCTTGCTCCATTTTATCTATTCATTCGAGGACTTTTATTTGGAATCGATTAGTCTATCAAGTTGCAGACGTACCATAGACTTAATACCAATCATTGGTTTTCATTTTTGGGACATACATTATAATTGGAGCACTAGCAGGATATATGATCTAGTTACTTTTTATGTCACTAAACAAGTCCGCAATTACTAGATCCGGAATGTAAATTGTCCTTCAAGTTCATATTCATTGGTCCGAGGGTCAACATTTATATTATAATTCATTCTATTTCTCTCGCTCATTCTCCCCCTAAATGAATTATCAATTACAACATCCCATTGTTGTGAGTTGTGATGGATTTTCAATACAGGTTTCACACTTTTACATAAACTTTAATGGGAAACATATGGTTTGTGACCATAAACCATTGTATTGGGGAGTATTCATTAATCTTGTTAGCATGATGCGAATTCATATTTTATAACATGCCCCATAATATAAGATTTTTTTGTTCTCATAATTATTGGGTTTGCAATCAACTGAAGACATTTTATGAATGTTTCAACAAAAGCAATTTGCGCATGAACTTGGGCTACATAAAGTTCAACACTTATTCCAATAATCACCCAATACTTAGAAGTTTTCACCACCATTCTCAATAATATAATGTGGAAAACCGTGCTCGCATTTTATAAGTCGAGCCACTAATTACGCTAACCTTAAGTTGCGTATTTGATGATCATTTTGATGATGCATCGATTTTAAAACTCAAAATGATCCACATGGCAGATGTATAGGCCTACATACATCTCCTTTATATTCTTTTCAAAACTTCATAGGACAAAGTCCTTACTTTAGTTTGGTGATAATAAGTGAACAATGCACTTCTATTAAAAACAATAAAACTAATCCAATAACATTTGATGAACTCAAGGTTCTTGTATATAGTTCGCATCACTATTGATCCGGGATGGTTCAACCGGTCATGCCAATAAATAATCCTGGCTCATAAACTCTAGTTTATGGCCACATGTGTTTTAGTTGCATCTTGTTATATAAAAATCAAATACTCCATAACACGAAGAACTTAATGCATCATCACATTTCTCCAATTAAATTGATATAAGTACTTTTATCGCTTCAACTTAGTTCACTATAGTATGCCCATTAGCCCATAGCATTATCAAACAAGAAACACATTTTTTTTTTACTTATGAAGTTGCACAATTTGCTAAACACATATATACCACTAACCATTCAATAAAATGTCTTGCAACTTAAATCACATATAATAAATAATGCACACATGAATAACAAACTCGATTACAAAGTTAGAATCATATAAAACATCTTATTCTTATATATGATATATCTATATATATAATGTCCATAATTGGAATATTTATTCTCACCAAAGTATTTTCATACTCAGTGAAACACTTTCAATTGGACGAGTTTCATAATATTTTACTAAAAACTCACTTTTATATCTGTTCATACACAAATAATAGTCCAAAATGTATCAAGGCACGTCACGTTTCTTATAACCGTTATCTTACACTTTATCATAGATTACCTTAACACAACACAAATCAATTTACAAGTAATTATATGGCTGATTTCATTCACCAAATAAGGATAATAATAAGCGAAAGTGATATTATCTATGACCGAGCTTAAGTCACAAAATAATCAACATCGAAATAATCAACCTTAGAATTTATAGATCTTCGTCATTATACAAAGTAATCGATGCAAATAACTCATGCTAAGGTATGAAGATCTTAGTACAACATCATAATTCTCAAAGATTTTGGAATCAATCATATAATTAAATCCACGTTATTTTAAAATAGTGTCTAGATCACCAATTCACATTATGCAAGTTCTGATATCATAGTTTACTATGGCGGCATATCATATATCTACTTGTGAGGGCAAAAAAAGTGAATATAAGTTTTATATTATCCGACTAATATTCAAACTTGTAAAATAAACACAAACCTGAACCACATATAACCCACAATCATAAATATCAACTTCGAACATTGTCATGTCCATATATAATATTAATAATCCTTTAACATTCACATATTTCTTATCGTATTGTTAAACACACAAGAATGGATGCAAATCTTTCATGTTGAGGAATATGACATACTAGTAGCGATTACAGAACACAGATTAAATTTCAAATTCGACAAATTATATCCTAGTGTTTCAAGCACATGAGTCACATTCTTAGTAATATCAACAAAATTACATGATATCGACAATTCATGTAATCCGTTATTACAAGTAATAATAGAATAATCGACAATTCATATACCCTCAATATTAATTTATATCCTATAGCCTTATCTTGAAGTGCTGAAGTTATAAAAACAAATCAATAAAAACTAGTTACGAGAAAACAAGCCATAAACACAATTTTTTTTAAATGGGTAAGTTATAGCTAAAACAAGTAAATGCTTGGCCATTAGCCTTTTTAACAAGTACTCGTATAATTATAAGCTCCATAATACGTAAAGATAATTCTTCATCTTTGACACTTTTCTCCGCCCCTAATAGAGAACCATTGATTTATTCTAGTAGATATAACTAATCACTAATATCGTGGGGCTATTGTGGGTCTTCTTGAAATCCCGCTATTTATATCAACATATAACTAGAACTTATTAGAAGTTTCACTCAAGTAATTGCATATCTAATAAAGTTTATAAGATTCGTCCATTGATCCAATAATACTTAATTTTACAAATAACTGATAACTTAAGATTTTATAGTGATCATAATACAAGGCAATTCGATTGTAATTACAGTCATCAAAACAATATCGATTCAAAAAATAAATAAATAATGCCAAACTTGAATCTAAGTATTTAGACCATAATTATTAGACTTGTCATGCACCAATCATCATATAATTCACATGTATTATAATTTTCCAATTTTATCATCATTAGTGTTCTTGTTTAAAAATCATAAAAGAGCTTACGGCGATGGCTTTACCGTAAGGCTCCTTGTTTTTATTTTATCATCTTTTGCTAAAGAACTTCTATTAAAGAGTCGTGTTATTAAAATAACAAGCACAGATAACCTACATATTAATTTAATACATAAATAGAGTATGATTTTCGTACCTTTTGTAACTGTAATTGCAGACTTCAAATTAAAAGTAAGTTGTTCTCCTCTTTGTCAATAGCCAATTAACGTACCTTTTGTATTGGAGACGTGTACAGAAACCGAAAAACACTTGTAGAGCGTGCTGATAACGTGTTGCATGACAACGAGTCTAGTACGCACAATAAGAACAACAAGCAAGAGAATATAAGCGAGTATGGAAGAGAAAGATAGAACTTGTTATTGGTGTGTGTCATATCACATTAGGTGCCTCTATTTATAAGGACCTCAACATGAATGATATTAAGTACAATATCGGAAGTTACAAAGTAATCATAAAGGTGGAGGTTACTAGTTAGGGGATATGAATGTGTACAATCATTATAATAAATATTCATAACAAAAAGATGGGTTTTCCCAGGGGGTCGAAGAGGAGTCCCACAGTTTCATCATCCAATCTCAATCTCAATCTGAATCTCAATCTCAATCTCAAAACCAAAACCCTAATAATAATAGCTTCTTTAGCACAATCAACAACAAGGGTGGTCATCGATATTTCTCCACCGGAAACAATGATAATAACAAATCATCATCTTCATGGAACATTTCATTATTAGGAGGAGGAGAGGAAAGTATCGAATCTCTGTTTTCGTTTTGTACTATCATCCAAGAACAACAATCTTCCAAAGTAAC
This sequence comes from Chrysanthemum lavandulifolium, assembly GCA_022545495.1. NCBI lineage: Eukaryota > Viridiplantae > Streptophyta > Magnoliopsida > Asterales > Asteraceae > Chrysanthemum > Chrysanthemum lavandulifolium. The sequence goes on along the minus strand of CM040239.1, from coordinate 13,398,237 downwards.
TAAGAATCCGAATGATAATAATGATAATGATGGGGTTTTCGCGTTGTCGGACCAAGAGGATAATAATGAAAAGAAACAAGAAGAAGAGGAAAATAATAGACTATTGGGTGAAGAAGCCAAATCTTTAACTGATGTACTTAAAGGTATACCCGTCTTTTTTTTGCGTTGTTGTTAGCCTAGATTAATGTCATAGACTAATATAAGGAATTTGAGCGTTTTAGTCTTAGATTAATATCATATACTAGTACTAGGATCATTTTCCTTAATGTAGTTTAGGTCTAATTTGTGCGATGTAGAATGATTGGTTGTGGACAGTGGCGGAGATAAAGGCGAAAAATATTGTAGTGTAAATTTTCGGCTATTTTTGTAATTTGCCCTCCCAAAGGACCAATTTTTAGTGTAGTTTCTAAAAATTATCATATTTTGCCACCTCGACAATAAAGTTCTAGCTCCGCCCATCTTTGTGGACCTTGTTTAACAAAACAAAAGATTGTTGTAACAACCCGTCCCACATAATTCTCGGATAAGAAAAATTATGGTAAGTCTAAATAGAGGTTCAATTCGTGCTACGTGCAAACAACTCTAAAGTGGCCAACCTAACCTCCCCAAAAACTGATTTGGTGGGCTCTAAATCTAATCTTGTGAATTAGTGGGCCAAAATGTCAGAAACCATGGTAGTCTAGACTGTTAAAGCTTGTTATTTATTAAATCTAATATGTAAAAAACTAGAATTGTAGTATTTAATGGTGAACTTTCTTTTCTGCTTTAGGGGGTGTTTGGGTAAGCTTATATGATGCGCTTATTAGCATATATGACTCAAATAAGCTCAGACCAAGTGTTTGGCTAAGCTTATATAAGGGGTTTTTGATAAGTTCCAAAATTGTTAGCCTAATATTAATGTCATAGATTTGTATTTGGTTAATTTGTGCGATGTTGGTATGTAGAATGATTGGTTGTGGACCTTGTTTAACAAACAAAATATTATCCGACCCACATTCGTAACGCTAGGGACGGAACCATTACACAAGTGCATTTAAGAAAAGAAAAAAAACTAATGCATTTAGGGAAAGTAGAGGTCTTTTACAAAAATTAACACTACGTTGCAAATATCCCTGGTAATGGTATGTGATAAGAGTTTTCAGTTGAAACCTCATGGATTTGGCTAGTAGTCCATTGCTTTCGGCTTTGGGGAACAATGCTATTTCAAACAACATCATCGCTATTTGTAATCGTTTGGATCATAGTTTTTGGAACTCCAAACAAGTCTTGACAAACCTAATAGCTTTAAGTAAGGTCAAAAATGAATAACAAGTGTGCACAGGTGAACTTGAAAGAATGTTGGTGCTGTTTAACCTATTTGCTAAGAGACGATTTTATCTGATATGGTTTACACGTCACTGATGCTTGTAAGTGCAACATGGTTATGGACTTATGGTTGTTGATTACCTGTCTAGTTTACACGATTGATGTTGATTGAACTATTTAAATATTGATTGTATATCATTAATTACTACTAATATAGAGTAGGGTGGCAATTGGGTCGGGTTCGGGTTGACAAGTCAAGCGGTCGAAACCCCAACCCGAACCAGACCTATTTAAATCGTCGGGTTAGCTACGTTAACCCTAACCTGTTTACACATAACCCGAACTTGACCCATTTAACATGTATATATACTTGGGTTGGTGGGTTAATTAGGTTACACGGGTTGAATAGGTTACATGGGTTTCAGGTTGACCCATTTAACTCGTATATATACTTGGGTTGGCGGGTTAAATAGGTTACATGGGTTGGATTGGTTAAACGGGTTACCAGTTTACCCATTTAACCTGTTTTGTATACAAAAGTTGGCACATTACACGAGTTAAACAGGTTAAACGGGTTTGCGGATCAATCGTTTAACCCATTTAACCCGTATAATAAAATATAAATAATCTTTAATTTAACTTAAACGGGGTTGGCAAGTCGTCCTGATTAATTTATTCCCAACCCGAAACTGACCTGTTTAATAAATGGGCTAGGATGGGTCGACCTAAACCTGACCCGAAATCTATTTAGACTCGACCCGAACCTGTTAGATTTCGTGTCGGTTTTAGGTCGGGTTAGAAATTGCCACCCCTAATATAGAGGACCACGTGATGTTAGTGGTTTTTAGTACCGTTTGTTGATTATTTGCTTTTAATGCCAAATGAAATGGTGGGCATAGTCTAACGATTCTTAAGATGTACGCATTCTATTAAAGAGAGACTTGTAATGTAAAGCATAACAGGGCATGACTCTAAATCATCATACCTGGCTGGCAAGCGGAATAGGTCAAGCACACCGTGAAGTTGACCTTGTGCATGTTTTTTGGGGAAATTTCTTGAATCAAATAAGGAACATATGCATGTCAAGATGTGTATATATGCATGTAGGTATCCATATGCCATAAAGACCTTATATGAAAGGGTTTCAAATTTTGGTTACACCGTCATGACCTTTCTAAATATATTTCACATTCAAGTCTCATTTATGTTCCGATTTGGTTGTATTTGTCTTGATTTAAAATTGGTTTGATCCCACCCGTGCCGTAGCCGATTTTTGGTCTCTTGTCGGTCAGTATGCTCCACCAAATTGTTGTTGGGCACTCACAAACTATAAATGCCGACTTTTCGTAAGGTAGATTCGGAATGCAAAATACTAAACATGTAAGTTTTAGGTAACATCCAAATGGATAATGCCTAAAACTATTAGGTATTGTCACTCTCGTGATGTTAGTGCATCAACTAATATAACCAAGGACTGTCTTTTGTAGAACTGAAAGAAAAATGAGTGAACCACACATCACGTGTTTCTGTATGGTTGGTCAGGTTCTGGGTTGGCTTACTAGGTTCAACAGCTCAAACCGAGCTATGCACATTCCTAGTTTCCAATTTCCATCTTGGAAACATGTCCGCTCACCTCAAAGTCTTTCTTAGTGAGAGGCCAAAGTTCATTCCGGCTAGCTATAGTGTTTTTTGTTTTTTTTGCTGTTGCAGTATAATGCTCTTAAATATTGTCTATATGTGGTGCATACTCTCATGAAAGAGTTTTAACCATAATGCTTGACCACAGGCCCAGATCATGCATTTGGCGACTTAATTGCTGCCTCGGGAATCACATATGACATGCTTGAAAGTTTAATGGCCCTCAAGGACTTAGACGATGTTCCCGGATTGCCCCCACTAAGCACAATTGAGGATATGCGTTATGAAAAGAGTGACATAGAGTGACAGAAGCAAGAGGAAATTGCCAATGCACGCGTTAGACAGGTTGATAGTCAAGGTAGGGCTTATGGGACTGGAAAAAGGAAATGTAGTATTGCCCGTGTCCGGATTGAACCCGTGAGGTAAATTTTCGTAAATGACAACCATTCGATGTCTATTTCGATGCTTGATCAACGAGCTGCTCTTCTTCGCCCTCTAATCGAGACAAAAACGTTGGGTCTTCCGGATGTTAATTGTCTTGTGAAATGGGTGGTGTATCGTGTTAGAAGCATCAAGTTTATATTATTTATTTTGTTTGAATGCATGATTATCGCTGGCAAAATGGGAGGTTTGGATGTGTTGTGTTGTAACGGATTATATTTTATGCAGGTCAAAACTGCTCTGATTGGCTCACCAACTATTCTTATTATTGCTTTGCTCTGATTGGCTCACCAACTATTCTTATTATTTTATGTTCATTAGTTAAAATGTTTTTTTGATTAAATATGATTATAAATTACAATATGTTACAAATAGTATTTACGTAGTCTGAATAAATCTATTAAGTTTAAAACGTTAGAGTGCTACATTCGGCAAATTTTGACTCATTTGACTTGCTTTGACACATTTTCATTTTTAGGTTTGTAAGTTTCACTCATTTACTGTCAAAGATAGATTCTAAATCAAATAGCCCTGAATTCATGTATGTGTTGAATTGCCACATTTACATGAAATGTTACTTAGTTCCTATAAGGTGATGCAACCGTACTTTTCAAAATTGCTTTCCTTAACATTTGAATTTGAACCTCATGCTTACTATTATACCGCTTAATTTTTAGTCGCCATTTATTTTTGGATCCTTGTTACCTTATGCACGCAGAGTGTGCTTATGATGTTATTTGTAACTTGATTTTTATGTTCTCGGCATTCCTTCCGCCTCATATTGGCAAATATTTTATCTTACGCCACTTTTTTTTTCCACAAATTCCATCAATATTATCTCCAACTTCACTCTAGTTCGGTTGATTATGCATAGTATTATTATTTTTGGTTCTTTCATTTGTTTGGGACTTTGGGATACCAATCTAAACTTCATAAGTGCATGAAATAGGTCAAATAGGTGCAATTGTCTTGGTATGAGTAGGCACCGCAAAACCGGGCACCGATCGCCTCCGTCTCTTTGAAAGAAGGTAACACGCTTTATTTACCTTTTTATTCTTTTGCATATCCTTTGAAACCGAGTTATTGATCTAAGTCGACACACTACCTTTAGTCTCTTTTTATAGTCTTTTACAAATGAGTCACTTGTGCTTTCGAAAGTTGATCATTACGTTTCTATGAGATGGAAGGACCAAATGGTATAATATTAGTTAGTCACCTTCTTTAAAATACATGGAGTTTTGATATATGAGATTATTTGGGCCCAATCTAGTGCTAGTCAAGCTCTTTATGTCTTATAGGTGCTCATTTTTTGCTTCATGGGGGACGCCAGTGATTTCATCTTTCTTCATCTTTTCAAATATTAATATTTGAAGGGGATTCGAGAGAAGGCAAATGGGCACGTTAGGTGGGTTGTGTAATGTGTCAAATGTGTCGTTTTTAACAGTTCCAGAGAGAGCTGGGTCGACCAGTCAATGTTTTTTTTTGGGTGAAGGCTCAATATACGTAATAAACTTTATCAAATTAATCAATATACGTAACATACTTTTTTTATTGTCAATGTACGTAATATACTTTTAAATAATTTCTAATGTACGTAACATTGACAGATTAATATTTAATTTTTTTTTACAGTTTTGGTCCCTGCCATTTGCTCTGACTTTCACCGTTAATCCTTTGATATATTTTTACTTAAAAAATTACAGTAATGGTCCCTTGACATTTACGTTGACTTCCACTGCTAGTCCCTTGACATTTTAATACGCCTTCGTCCGTTTTTCTATATGTTTTCATACGTTTTTATCCGTCTTTATCAATTTTTATACGCTTTCATCCGTTCTTATCCATTTTCATCCATTTTTATACGTTTTCGTCCGTTTTTATACGCCTTCGTTCGTTTTTCTTAGGTTTTTTATACGTTTTTATTCGTCTTTATCCGTTTTCATTTGTTTTTATATGTTTTTGTCCATTTTTATACGTTTTTATTCATTTTTATGCGTTTTTGTACGTTTTGTCCGTTTTATACGCTTCCATCCATTTTCTTTAGTTCTCATACGTTTTTTCCGTTTTTATACGCTTTCGTCTGTTTTTCTTATATTTCATACGTTTTTATCCATTTTTATCTGTCTTTATCCGTTTTTATACGCTTTCGTTCGTTTTTCTTACATTTTCATATGTTTTATCCGTCTTTATCCGTTTTTATACGCTTTCCTCCGTTTTTCTTATGTTTTCATACGTTTTTACCCTTTTTCATCCCTTTTTATATGGTTTTGTCCACTTTATACGTTTTCATACGTTTTTATCCATTTTCATCCGTTTTTGTTCGTTTTCATATAAAAACGGATAAAGACGAATAAAAACAAATGAAAGCGTATAAAAACGGACATAACTCCATAAAAACGGATGAAAACATATGAAAACGTATAAAAATGGACAAAAACGTATAAAATCGTAAGAAAAACGGACGAAAGTGTATAAAAATGGATTAAAACATTTAAAAAAGACAAAAACGGATAAAAACGTAAGAAAAACAAACGAAAGCGTATAAAAATGGATGAAATCGGATAAAGACAGATAAAAACATATGAAAACGTAAGAAAAACAAACGAAAGTGTATAAAAACGGATGAAAACGTATAAAAACGGACAAAACCGGATGAAAACAGATAAAGACGGATAAGAACGGATAAAAACGTAAGAAAAATGGACGAAAACGTATAAAAACGGATAAAGACGGATAAAAACGTAAAGAAAAACGGACGAAAGCGTATTAAAATGTCAAGGGACTAACAGTGAAAGTCAACGCAAATGTCAAGGGACCATTACGGTAATTTTTCTAAGTTAAAAAATATCAAAGGACTAACGGTGAAAGTCAACGCAAATGGCAAGGACCAAAACTGTAACTTTTTTAAATAGTAATCTGTCAATGTTACGTACATTGGTAATTATTCAAAAGTATATTATGTACATTGACAATGAATAAAGTATGTTGCGTATATTAGTTAATTTGATAAAGTTTGTTACGTATATTCAGCCTTCACCCTTTTTTGTCGCTTTTCAGTTTTATAAATGATTAATGTATTAAGTAAGATTGTAGCTACCACCATAATGCTATAATAATATTCCAGTTCTTTCGCTAAGCGTTTTAGGAGGTTTTAGCACTTGAAAATGCGTTTGGCCTGTTTCCATCCTAACCAACTCTAGGAAAATGTACTGTTAAAGCCTTTGGAGATAAACTGAAACCCGGATTGACCATTATATCTGTCATATTTGTCACATGTTACTAATAAATAGAATTCACAAAACGTGATTGGATTGTATGAAAGGCATTGTTACATTAATGTGTGATTCGATTGTATGAGGATCTTACATGTATAGTATATTTCTTTTCACTATATTGTTCCATGCCAGATGTACTACTCGTCCCATCCCATTTGGACATGCAACTGATTATGTGAATAAATATTGATTTAATAGGTTTTATTCAATAAAGTTGCACTTTGGCGACTTTTGACCCGTCCAACCATCTGACCAGTTTGCTTCTTTTTTTTCTTCTATGTTTTCATTTTATCCCAAGTCCTACTCGATAGGTCACATTTGGAGGTTATTTTTTCATTCTATGGCCAAAGTTCATTGATATCTGAACTTGTATCATAACGTGTAATTTGTGTTTTTGGCACCGGTTTCTTGACAAGAGACTCGAGAATTGGGGAGCGGAAGAAACACGTAAGGTAAAGCAAGAAAGAGCTTCAATGGGTCAAACGTTAGGCGCTTTTTGATTTGCGGATCTCTATTTATGGAAACAACTCGAATGTGTCGGGGCAAATATTTTGTTTCACGTTTGGGATCTTACTTGAAATATTTTTATCATCACCATTCTGGACTTGGATTATATTTAGATCCTGGTCATGTTGGAGTTCATGTTAGAGCAGAACCAATATAGTAGTTGGACTTTTTGCGGTTTTAAGTTACAATAGAAGTCATGTAACCATGAAATTAATAATTTTGTTGGATTTTTATAGTGATTCTTGAGTAGAAGCGCCCGAGTCTAGAATTCTGTTAAGACGTTAAGTAATACTCTCTTCATCTCACAAAAAGTATCCACCTTACTATTTTTGTTTGTCCCAAAAAGAGTCTAATTTTTATGACTAATTTTCTTATTTTGCCCTTCTAACAAAAGCTTGCATTAATTGCCCAATTCTAATTTCTATAATAATAATGATGGTAAAAATGACATTTTATTAATCAAAACTTGCATTGATTACGCTTATCATAATTTCTCAATACTAACTTGTTCGTAAATGGATTAGTTTTATATGGCTCGCTCTCTTGAAAAGGTATGCTTGACGGAATGTTTGTGAATGCAACAGGTTAATTAAGTGTCTACTCGTCCTCTTCAGAGTGATACCAAAAGTACCGTACAATACAAACTTTTACTATAATAACATGGATGTTATGAACAAAAAGTAGTTTTATGCATCAATAGTTGTATATATAGTTGGTTGAGAGAAGTTACATTGAAGGGTATGTCCCAATGTTTTTGTTCAGGTTAGCAGTTCATATAAGTCGAAGCACATAATTAACGTCAACTTCATAATGCAAAGGTATGAGCATGTTTCAATTACAAACAATACCCAGAATCATTTGTGACTTGCAGAACCATCATTTCATGGTTATGACATTACAAATTATTTTATTCAACAATAATACAAGTAACCCATTCACCGGTGTAAATAACAACATTTATTACCAAAAAAGAAATTGAAGTACACTTCTAAAGCTTAACCTCGACATCAACACCGGCAGGTAGATCAAGCTGCATCAACGAGTCAATGGTTTGTGCAGTTGGGTGTAGGATATCAATGAGCCTTTGATGCGTCCTGATCTCAAAATGGAATGTCGCGTCTTTGTGAACATGAGGGATTTCAACACACAGCAGATTCTCTTCTTTGTGGTAATGTAACTCGCCCATTGTCTTTGTATTTGTTGTTCTAGTAGCATCCTTAATCTACTTGTATGTTTCTTCTAAAGATAGCCATCAGCGCCACGTACCTTAAGAACTAAGAAACTACTTTAGCTTATATGGAATTGCACTATTAGTATGAAAATAAAATGCAATCGACAGAATGGAGAATTTATGAAACATATACGAGAGTTACACAGTTAAGAAAATAAAACCGTCTTTGTGGTTTCGTCAAATCGCACTCACATTTCTTACAACTTTGGAAGTACACGCGCAGTGCCAATGGGTAACTAGTAACTACTCTGGTATGCAACTATTCCTACCAAACCACAAGGACAGTTTTTGCAATTTATTCTTAATTAACCAAATAAACACCAAAATCCTGGTAGCCATTTCACCATCTTCAACCTAACAAACAAACAAAAAATAAACATGTATGCTTGACTTGACATCGAGCTGCATCAGTGAATCAATGGTTTGTGCAGGAGGGTAATGGATCTGGGCCCATTGTCTTTGCATTTATGAAAACAGGTACAAAAGTGTAACAAGCTTCAAAATGGAGACAGTTCATGTCAATTTTGATATTTAGAGACCAAATTTGTAATTTTGTATAAACTATAAGGACCATTCGCGTAGTTTACTTCTTTTTCTACATAACTACTGATTTTGTTGCAATAATTTTTGTCGCGCAATATCAAATTCATATTGAATCGAATATAGAAAACAAAGAATGTACCTTTCAAGCACAGTAGAGAAGACTCCTACCAGGCTCTGGTTTCTATCTCTGAAGGAAAATCATACAACTGAAGAAGCTCTGGAGATGCAGTGATACACAGACCTTTTAACCCAAATATGCTTTGCGGAAGATGACTTATGCCTGTATCTGTTATATCTAGCTCTTTTAAACATTCTAATCGGCCTAGATCTTCAGGTAACTTATCAAGAAGAGCACAAAGACTAAGGTTGAGATACTTCAGATGTTTTAACATACAAATGCTATCTGGAAGATGTTTTATCCCTGTTGATGACAAATCCAGCATCTCCAGAGATTCTAACTGGCCAATGTTCTCAGGTAACTTCCCAAGACGACGACACTCTGTAACATTGAGTGACTTCAGACGTTTTAGCATGCAGATGCTATCGGGAAGATATTCAATTTTATTACTCCTCACAAGTAACTCCTCTAAACATTCTAATTTGCCAAGATCCTCTGGTAGCTTCTTAAGAAGACCCTCATAAAGTTCAACATCTCTGACTTTGAGAGATTTGAGACATTTCAACATACAAATGCTATCTGGAAGATACTCAATTTTCTCACTACTCACAAGTAACTCCTCTAAACATTCTAATTGGCCAAGATCCTCTGGTAAATTCTCAAGAAGATTACTATTATCAACTTCAAGAGATTTGAGACGTTTCAACATACAAATACTATCTGGAAGATGTTTTATCTTTGTAGATGACAAATAGAGCTCCTCTAGACACTCCAACTGGCCAAGATCTTTAGGAAACTCTGGAATGTCGCCTTTGAGTGTAAGTTTTTCTAAACATCGTAAACTACAAATCATGTCTGAAAATTTCTTTAAGTTTGTGCAAGCACATAGACCAAAAGAAATAAGCTTCTCAATATTTCCAACTGATGATGGTAGATTTTCATCATAAGAACAACAAAACTGCAACTTTGGGAGATTACTGTTGGGGTGCAATGGGCATGAATCTGGGGACTTACCATCCAGATTTAAAATAGCTGAAGAACGACCCCAACTCCGTTCAGATCCACCACGAAACTTAAATAGGGGAAACCTCAAACAACCACTTAACTTTAAGTTGCGAACTTTTTTCAGACATCCGACAGGAGCGTTAATTTCTTCCAACCCATAACAATTTTCAAGTTCTAAACTTTCAAGATTTGGAATCAGCTCAAGGTCAAGGCTCCTCAACCTTGATTTATAAAGGTTGAGGAATTTGAGATTTGGACATGCAGCAGACACATGAAGTTCTTCAAAATCAGCAGAATCAGAAAGATATAACCGCTCGAGATTCGGAGTCAACCCAAGGTCAAAGGTTCTTAGCTTTGAGTAAGTGATTTCGAGATGCTTGAGCTTTTGACAACTAAGGGGCATGAAAAGTTCTACTAAATTAGGAGAATTGTAAAGAGATAATGTCTCGATATTCGAAGTCAGCCTAAGGTCAAAAGTTCTTAACTTTGAGTCATTGATATTGACATGCTTGAGCTTTTGACAACTAACGGGCATGCAAAGTTCTACTAAACTAGGAAAATCGGAAAGAGATAACGTCTCGAGATTCGGAGTAATCATAAAGTCAAAGGTCGTCAAGTTTGACTCATAGAGAGAAAGAAATTTAAGATTTTTAAGAACCTGCCAGCAAACATAAGACAAAAAAATAACTATTATCGTATTAACAAACCAATAAATTAATAGCATTATTCTGAATTATGCAAAACAACCAATCAACAACTATTCTACCTTTTTTTCTCCCTCTTCCCAAAGTTGCACCATTCTTCCGCTAGACACCATTTCAAGTCCAACAAGATTGTTTGCTTGAAATGTTTTGGGTAAATACAAGAAAGGGTAATAAGAACATTTTAGATATTTCAAAGAGTTTGTAAAGTATTGGCCTTTCAATTTCGGATCACTTTCCCAGTTATTATCAATTGCAAACTCCACATCAAGATATCTAAGTTTCTTCATTTTTCCAAGACCATTCATAAGAATTCTCGAATTTTCTCTCCACATATCAAGTCTTAGACATCTTGTTTCTTCAGTACCCTGCAATCCAAAAACAATGTCCAAAAACCTCGTGTCAGAAGAAGTCAGCACAAATGAAAATGTATTAGTTTTATCCACCTTACAAGTAAACTGATCTTTACCATATCATTAGACAATGTATCTTCAATTTCCTCGTCAATCCACAAACGGCTATGTTTGTTAGGCTCATTGGGGTGCAAACGACGAACAATGTTCTTTCCCATTTCTTCTATATGGTCATGCATACCCAAGACCTGACCATATTTAGAAGAAATAATAGTTATCAGAGATCTCTGCTCAAGAACTTTTAAACCATTTCTAGCATGAAATCCACAACTTTCAAGAATTCTGATTGCATATTCTCTGCGCTTGCCTTTCAATATGCATGCAATGTCTAGAAATATTTCTTTATAATCATCCTCGAGACTGATATAGCTTAATTCTAGCTTTTCCAGAGTCTCCTTCAGTGGAATATTTTTTAGTCTTGCTATGGCATCTTCCCATTCGATCATATCTTTCCCACAGAGAAAGGAACCCAAGACTTTGACTGTTAAGGAAGACCAGCAGCATAGCGCATTTACTTTTCCAGACAACTCTTCGTATCCTTGAAGTGGATTCTCTCTTCCAAATGCATACCTACTGAGAAGACATATTGCTTCCTTATCTGATAAGAGATCGATATATCGAATCAAGTTCACTCTGTGAGCTACCAACACTTGCTCATCTCTCGTTGTAATGAGAATTCTACTTCCAGGCTTAAACCAGCTAGGCTCGCTGGCTAACGCCTCAAGTTGGTCTATGTGATCCACATCATCTAGAACAAGAAGAACCTTTCTACTACACATCCTCCTTTTCATCATGTTTTTCCCATCATTAACACTATCTAGAGTGACGCGTTCATTTAGCACTTTTGAAAGGACTTGTTCTTGTAATTTCTTCAAACCAAACATAGAGGCGTTTGAAACTTCTCTCACATTCTCAACAAAGCTTTTAGCTTCAAAATCAGCAGATAGATGATCAAAAACAGCTCTCGCTGTAGTTGTCTTCCCAGCTCCTCCCATGCCTTTGATCCCTATCATGCGAACTTCATCAATACCAGCTTCTAAAGATGAAACAACATCCTTTACTCTAGTCATCATGCCGACTAACTTTTCATCAAAGCCGAAATTGATGGAGCGTAATTCTAGTGAAATCTCTTGAACAATTTTTTTGATGAATTTAGCTTCGTGCCTGTTTGTATGTAAAAACAAGATTTGTTTATCATACATTCATATATGAAGTAGAAACATAATACTATAATAATAATCTTTCATCTATGATCCTTTTTAAACACATATTAGAAACAAACAAAAGTAATGAATATAGCACACATAGATATGATGAAGGAATTACCCATCAAGAGTGTTCTTCAGCTCCCATCCAGCCAGATCGACTGCTTCTTTAAGGGCTCCTTTCCATTTCTTAGCATCCTCTTTCTCTTTATTATTGAAAAAGGCTTTTTTAACCTCCCCACTTTGGTTTCGGACTTCGGTGGGTTCCACATCATAGAACACAGGGTAAGCAGTGTGCCCAGGCATCTTGTGACACTCCATAATCTTGACAAGCTCATCCAAACACCATGACGAAGAAGCATAGTTTTTGGAAAAAACAATGATGTAAAATTTGGAGCGTTCAATGGATTTGATGAGATCATCACTGATCCTTTTCCCTTTCTGGATTTTCTCATCATCTTTGTAAGTGTAAATGCCTTTGTCCTTAAGAGCTTCATAAAGATGATCAACAAAGGTTTTGCGAGTGTCTTCACCCCTGAAGCTTAAAAACACATCATACTTAAACCTTTTCTGAACGGATGAATTTGAAGAAGATGCCATTCAATGATCCTGTTAGATTGAAATCTCTGTTAAATATGCATTAGCAATCATGTTTCATATATAGATACAAAAAAATTATTTAGATGACAAGAAGACGGGTCAAAACGAGTTAGCATGATTGGTAACTGGTGGAGTGAAAAATGCTTCGATGTTTTGTCAGATATTTCTCAAATACTAATAAGAGAAAGCATTCTAAAAAATGGTTTAAGGGACTTTCCGAAATTAACTTCTGATAAATTTATCTCAGACGGGCTTCCTATAGAATAAACTAGTTTCGAACTACGGAATAAGTCTACCAAACTAGAAAATAATTATACACACATAGACATTAACACCACAATTATACACAAAACAAAATACATGAACTCTAAATAAGTGAGTAAAAATGAAGAAACCAAACTTGATAAAAGTGGTGGTGCTCGATCGGCTGTCGTGGCGAAGGTGGTGATGGTGATCGTGTGTTTGACTTTTGAGAATTAAGAAATGAAAGTTTGTGAGATGTGAGAAGGATATTAAAAGAGCTTATGAATATCTTATTTTACTTAATTGGACACATATTGCAATGACTTTTTCAACTTTCGTGAGTAGTGGCACGCACGTTAATTACCGGGATATTAAAATAGAGAAGATATGAATATCTTATTGCAACGACATTTTCAACTTTGATGAGTCTTGGTACACATTACGTGGGAAAATGAATTAATTAGAGAGAGCTCTGATAATATATTCTTTAAGGGAGAATGACTATTCATATACATATATAAAACATCAAAACAAATATTAATTTGAATTAATATTAAGTTGGCCACTATTCATATTCATTATTTAAATGCAAAACTTAATTGTTATTCGTACGAATCTTATGTAAATTTCGTTGTGTTTTGATGGGACTATTTTTTTAACATTCATTTCTTACACCAATAATTGTTATACGAATTTACTTGTCTTTTACAATAAAGAAATATCGTAATAACTCCTAGCCATAGTCAAATCAAAATTTTGTAATAACAATAGAAATTTAATGGAAACTCTTAGATCAACAAGTTTGTGACGATAAAAGAAATATCTTAGCATAATTAACTAAATTATATCTCGAGCTTAAAGAAATAGAAAGAAATAATTATATCTTATTTTAATATCAACATTAATATCCTTCTTTAAACACTATTACCATATAAATTCTTATAATGTTCATAAACAAGTAAACAAGAATAGCGTTTCGCTACGGGTATGAGAAGTATTAAAATATAAAATTTAATGAGTTTAATACTGACTTTCATATTAGTAGCAAATTTAAGGGGTGTTTTTTATATCGTGGATAAGTGGATGTTAACTTTTGATGAGTTTAGAAACTATTTTTTATCGTTAAATTTAAAAAGTTTTTTATTAGTATTTTTTTCTTTTATTTAGTTAACTACGAAAACTTAAGAGGCTTAGTGGTGTTTTTTTTTTTTTTTTTTTTTTTTTTTTTCTTAATTAAAAAAATTAATATAGTAATTTGGAAATCAGCAAATGTTGCTAATAATTCGCAAGTTGGTAAATGATTTCTTTTAGAATGCTGGTGTTAAATATATGTCTATCTATATCATAAACTAATTGCAAGTTGGCAATTGTTACTAAAAATCCTTGTAAAATTCTTTCTTGTTGATTATTAGATCTAAATATAAGCATTTGGGTGCATGTACCTTTAGCTGATATTATTATTTGGTCAATTTGTATTATTATCATATTGTTCTTCAAACTACACCTCCGTATACATGGCTATAGGGCTTCCCATAATAGACCGTGAATTGAACTAAACTGAGCAATATTTCGGTCGAGCTCGATCTCGATCCACCCTTTTCTTCATATTCGGTCTTCGATATTGTTCGATACGGTCTTACGTAACCTCTTACATGTTTCTCAAAAAGGAACGCAAACATCAAATTTTTACCAAATAATCACCCAAACAACCACTAACAAGGTAGCCTAGCGATTAGATACGTCCTCACAAGAGGACTCGGGTTTAAACTTCTCTAGCTACATATTTAGGGGTAGCTAGGATCAGTCACGAGATAACTCGGTTCAGCCACGTCTTCTGAGCATACGTGTACAGATATGTACCTCGCGCCAAACAATAAACTTACTCATTATCTCGTAGAGGTATAAAAACGGGTGGGTGGATTACGCGTCATATGGGACGGTAATAATCATAGTTGTTTCGATGCCATGCCACATACCTGGGTGCCTTTTCAAGTTGTGTTGAGTCTTTGATGTGTTAGTTTGATGCCAATGCCACATCATGGGTGGAATTTCATGTCAGTGTAAGTTTGTGTATATTGAATGAATAATAATGTTTGGTACATCAAGATTATATAGGATATATAACGGCCTAATATACAATGGGCCAAATACAAATACTAATATAATACTAATAGTCTAACACTCCCGCAGCTTGAGCGGGAGGAGACCGAACACTCAGTCGTCACGAAACTCAAGAACAAGGCGATGGTAACCCCTTGGTAAAAATATCGCGATCTTGAAACCGAGAAGGAACATGCGAACTCGAACTTGACCAAGAGCAACCAAATCACGAACAAAATGAATATCAATCTCAATATGCTTGGTGCGCGATCTTTGAACAGGGTTAGAAGACAAGTACACCGCACCGACATTATCACAATAAACAATAGTAGCGAGATGACAATGGCGTATGAAGCTCACGTAGTAAATTCAAGCCAACATGTCTCGAAACAAAGATTGGCAACACCGATACTCACCTCAAGATCGAACGAGAAATCGTAAATCGACGTTTAGAAGACCATGAAAGTAAGTTATTGCCAAGAAAACACAATAACTGATGTAGACCGGCGAGTGGTAGGGCAACCACCCAATCAACATCCGAATAAGCAACCAAGGACTCGGTGGTAGAAGAAAATAATCGTAAACCATAACCCAAAGTCCCCGAACATACCGTAATATCCGCTGAGAGCGGTGAAATGAGGCTCTCGAGGATCATGCATATATAAACAAACTGCTGCACAAAGATAAGTAATATCGGGTCTAGTGAAAGTGAGATCTTGAAGAGAACACGCAAGACTCCGATATAACGTGAGGATCGAAACCGGATCACCATCATCACCCAACTTGGACTCGGCGTCAACCGAGTCCGAGAAGGATTACAACCAACCATATGTGCACGCTCCAAAATCTCCATAGCATACTTACGCGTGACAAAACATCCCGTAAGAGTCACGCGAATCGACACACCCAAAAATAATTAAGAGTACCCAAATCATCATAGAGAACTCCTTATGCAAAGAAGCAATAATCATTGTAATAAACTATCGAGGAAGCGAGAAGCACAATATCATCCACATATAGTAGCGTAAAAGCAAGATCATCACCGCCGGTAAATAAATAACGAAGAATCACACCGACTCAAGTAAACCCAACAAGAAGAATATAAGCAAAGAAACCGTTGAAACCATGCCCGAGGCGCCCGCTTAAGACCATAAAGAGAACGTAATAAACAAACATAACTGGATGCTCGGGATCCCGAAAACCGGTGGTGATGCATATAAACAATTTCACCAAATCACCATGCAAAAAGCATTCTTGACATCAAGGCGATGAACAGGCCAATGTCGAGAAATAGCTAAACTAAGAACGATCGAATGGTGCCCGGCTTAACAACCGGACTAAATGTCTCATCAACATCTACTCCCTCCACCTGTGTGCTACCATTGGCAACAAGACGTGCCTTGTACCGACTAAGAGTGCCATCAGCCAAATACTTATGGCGAAATAACCACATACACCGAACAACATTGACACCCGCAGGACGAGGTACACTAGTCCAAGTTTTATTCTTAATAAGCGCATTATATTCATCAAACATAGCATTTCGCCAATTTGGATCATCAAGAGCATCCTTATACGACCTAGGGGAAGGAGAAATAGTTGACACATGACCAGCATACTTAGGATTAGGACGAGTAGTCCCGACACGAGAACGTGTGACCATGGGATGAGTAGATACAACAGGATGTGGCGTTGGTGGGTCAGGGACAGGTGCGGGAGAGACATGTGGCGTTGGCGTTGGTGTGGGTGGGGAAGGGGAGGTAGGTATGTTAACTGGTTCGTTAGGTGTAGGTATGTCAACAGGTGGTATAGGAACCGGGTTTAAAGTAGGACCAATTGGGGTGGTGTTGATTATGGTGGAAATGAGATTGGAAGAATCTTCCAAAAAATCATAGGAGGGAGTGGGTTTGGACGGATGGGTTTGAAATGGAAAAACCGTTTCATCAAAGGTAACATGACGAGATATAATGATTTTGTTGGTGTTTAGATCAAGGCAACGATAGCCAAAATGATTGGCAGCATGTCCCAAAAATATGGCAGGTGTAGCGCGAGGTCCTAATTTATGGTTGGTATCAATATGTGGGTAACAAAGGCATCCAAAAACACGAAGGACACTATAATCAGGTGTAGCACCAAAAAGGCGGGTAAAAGGTATGTCATTGTTAATGGCACGGGAAGGTAGGATATTCAATAAATAAACAGCCATATTAAGAGCTTCAGTCCAATAGTTAGGTGGTAAATGTGCTTGGAACAATAAAGTACGAATAAGGTTATTGATGGTACGAATCATGCGTTGATTTTCCATTTTGTTGAGAGGTGCGGGACAAGAAAATCTAAATTGGATGCCATGGGTTGAAAATAATTTATGAAAGGCGATTATCAAACTCACCACCATGATCACACTGAAACGACTTAATTTCACACTTAAAGCGAGTACGAACATAACTACTGAAACAAGCGAAATTTAGACAAAACATCGATTTATTCATTAATGGATAAACCCAAACATACCGAGAGTAATGATCAAGAAACAAAACATAATACTTGAAACCGGAAAGACTCGGAATTGGGAGGTCCACAAACCGAGTGAACAATGTCAAAACAAGAAGTAACAGAACTAGGCGAACTAACAAATGGAAGCTTCACGTGTTTACCAAGTGACAAGCATGACAAAGAACGGAAGCTTCTCTTTATTACAAGAAATAGAATCACTAGACACAAGAGGCCGCAACACTTCACTTCCGGATGTCCAAGTCGTTGATGCCACGATATCTTGACCGGTAAGATATGCTTGAGGAATTGGAGAAGGCTTCGTAACTGGGTAAAGATCACCCGTGCTATCACAACGGAGGAGTACCCGTCGAGTTATGAAGTCCTTCACAGAAAAACCAAAAGGATCAAATTCAACAGTGCAATAATTATCACGAACAAATTGACGCACAGAAATAAGATTTTTTACGATGTGAGGGGTAATTAAAACATTATTTAAACGAAGAGGACGAAAGGGTGTAGACAAGATACTATGACCGGAGTTGGTAACGGGAATAAAACGCCCATCACCAACCGCGACAGACGGATAAATGCACTCATTAAGAATATCACTAAGACAATGCACAGAATCATTAAGATGAGAGCTCGCACCTGTATCCATATTCCAATTTCCAGCAGACGGGTCTTGAAGAGTGTTAGTAGCAAAAGCATGCGGCAAAGTAGTAGCTTGACCCAAACCTTGTGAACCGGATGCCAAAAGTTGACTTGGATGAAAAACACCTTGCTGTTGAAACGGCATCTGCTGTGGAACCCCTGGCACGAACTGCCCTAGCTGCTGAACCGAACTCCCATATTGAACCGAACCATGTGAACCCTGACAAGACCCCTCAGGAGGCTGCTGACCTGCTGTCGTGAAGTGAACCTGCTGCTGAACCGGACCAGGCGAACTCCCATATTGAACCATAGGCGGTTGTGACCCGCTGATGTGACCCGGAGCATAAGTGAACCCTGGTGGAACAAAATGAGCCCCCTGTTGTTGAACCGCTGATGGTGACAGTCCGTATGGTGACATACCATACGAGTTGGACCCCCAAGGATAAACTCCGGATGTGAACAGGCCTTGGACCGGCTGTTGAGGGGCCTGTTGTGACAAGTGAGCCGTGGGAGACATTTGGGCCGAAGCATATAACGCAACAGGAGCAGGAGCAGAATTAGTATTACGGGAAGTGGTAAAACCCAATTTAGCCAATAATTGTTGCAAAGTATCCATATCCACAGAACCGGAACCACGAGGAAGTAGGGTAGACTTACCATGAACGCCATTGTGAAGATACCGACACGCCTCACCAAAACGACAATGACCTTTAGCAAACAAAAAACAAGGTTTGTTAACTTTTTCCAGCGGATTAGACGGACGCCTAGGAGTATTATTTGCCAACAAGACCATAGGAGAAGCGGATGTAGCATCCACAAGCGAGTCTTGAACTTTAGACTTCATGCGCATCTCTTGCGTGGTCAACAAAGAACGAACCGTCTTGAGATCGGGAAAGGGTTCCCGACTAGCAATAACGGTTGAAATCACATCATACGTGTTAGGTAAGCCTTCAAGTGCAAACGTAACAATATCATCGTTACTAAGAGGAGAACCAAGACCATTCAAAACCAAGGCAATTGACTCAATTTTCTGAAAGTATGCATCAATTGTTAAGTCCCCAAGCTTTAGATTACGTAACTCCGCCCTCAACACACACCTACGCCTCTTTGGCAGATTTGGGATTAAGAGCAACCAACCGTTTTTGAAGATTCGAGGCAAGTGTAGAGAAGATCCAAGACCTAATGATGAAGTCAACCTTGAGCCATTCCGCATCCTTAGTCGGGGGTGGAGGAGGTGTAGTAGATGAGGATGCTTCTGGATCAACGAGATGATCCAAGATGCCATATCCATGACAAAGGTGAGAAAAATAATATACCCATGATGAGTAATTCATCTCATCAACATCAAGCTTAATCGGAACAAAAGTAGTCAAGTGATTCATCGCCATAAGTTTATCCGATAACGTGAGGACAGGTGGGGGAGGGTTTGTATCCGTAGTCATTGTGTAATGGTTGAGGTTTAAATCGGACAAACAAACAAACTTGACAATAAATATGTCGAGATGTTAGGGTTAAAGACGATTAGTAATGAGGTTGATGTGATCGAATAAATACGGTGGAGTGGTTTGCAAATTGTAAACAAAAAAGGAATCTTGAAGCTACAACAAAAGGAATCTTGAAGCAAACTTGGTAGAAACAAACTTGGTCGCTATGATTAAGCGACTATGATCGACTAATTGATTCCATAAACGAATCTTGAAGCTACGGTCGTTGGTCGAGAAACTTTGATCGATAATCATAAACAAAACACCGTCGACAACTCTATGGTCGACAAACAAACGGAACCGTCGACAACACTTTGATCGACAAACGAAAAAAAAAAATTTAGGGTTTAATGGATCGGTTAGGCTCTGATACCATGTAAGTTTGTGTATATTGAATGAATAATAATGTTTGGTACATCAAGATTATATAGAATATATAACGGGCCTAATATACAATGGGCCAAATACAAATACTAATATAATACTAATAGTCTAACAGTAATATCAATGTAGATGCATTCTTTTTTATGTCATTTGTATTTATGGGTAATGGTCTTGGTCATAGACTCTTAGTTTTTTTTTTGTTGATGATTACTGTCGAAATGAAGACAAGGAGTGTTATAGAGACTCTAATGCACTCTCTTTTGATGCAATTTGTATTGATATTGATTTGACCATCGGCTTATCTATGGATTTGGTTATTGTAATAGTTTTATGATACTTAACAACTAATACAAGAATAAAATGACCAGAATAGGGTCCGTTTGGTTTGCGGAAGTATTTGGATTTGGATTTAGTATTAGGATTAGGTTAGTTATTATTAAAATATGAAGAAAGAGAAAAAATTATAAACTATTAAAAATAATTATTTTATAACAATAATAAAATTAAAACAAGAGAGAGATAGAGAGTAATCACAAGTGGTCCTACTAAATTTCAGAAAAGGTACCAGCATAGACTACTTTTGAATAAAGCAAATTTTTAGTAACGAAACCCAATTATTTAGGGTATCTTTTTAACCAAACAAGGTTTTTAATCTCCTAAATCCCAAATCCATGTCCAGTCACCCAAACCAAACGGACCCTAAATCTTTTAACCCAAATAACCTATCATCAAATATGTACCACAATGCCTTCGCAGCAATGCACAGGTCTTGGTATAGACATATATTTGGCAATAGGTTCAAAAGGGGTCAAGAGGTTCAAATAGTTTAAAAAGAAAAGGTCTACAAATGGTTAGAAAATGGGTTTTTCCAGGGGGTCGAAGAGGAGTCCTCAATTTTATCATCATCTCAATCTCAAAACCAAAACCCTAATAATAACAGCTTCTTTAGCACAATCAACAAGGGTGGTCATCGTTATTTCTCCACTGGAAACAATGATAATGATAATAACAAATCATCTTCATGGAACATTTCTTCATTAGGAGGAGGAGAAGAAAGTATTGAATCTCTGTTTTCCTTTAATACTATCATCCAAGAACAACAATCTGCCAAACTATCTAACAAACCGAATAATGATGATAATGGGGTTTTCGCGTTGTCGGAGGATAATGAAAAGAAACAAAAACAAGAGGAAGCAAATAAACTATTGGATGAAGAAGCTAAATCTTTAACTGATGTTCTTAAAGATATACCCGTCTTTTTTTTTTGAGTTGTTAGCCTAGATTAATGTCATAGACTAGTACTAGGAGCAATTTCCTTAACTTAGTATAGGTTTAATTTGTGCGATTTTCCTTGGTTTTCAACAAAAAAGATTATCCATCTCATATTTGGTATAGGATATAAGGAATTTGAGCGTTTTAGTCTTAGATTAATATCATATACTAGTACTAGGAGCATTTTCCTTAATGTAGTTTAGGTCTAATTTGTGCGATGTAGAATTAAACAGGTTGGCTCGGGTTGGCGAGTCAACCTGCTTAATTTATTTCCAACCCGAAACTGACCTGTTTAATAAATGGGCTAGATGGGTCGACCTAAACCTGACCCGAAATGTATTTAGACTCGACCCGAACCTATTAATTTTCGTGTCAAGACAATACATAGGAGTATAATTCAAATTGTTAAGTGTCAGCAAGGGAATCAATATTTTTCCTCTATTTTATGAAAATATAGAAATACAAACAATGCATAATTTTTCTCGTAGCAGACAAACGTGTCGTTTGTCATACGATAACGATGTCAGTAACGTCGATAACTTAACATAGTATAGAAAAACAAAACCCGAATTCTATGATCAGCACGAATGTTAACATGTTTAGTAAGAAAATAGATTTCTAACCAAAAGCATTTCCTAATTGAGTTTAACAAACTATAATAGCGTAAAGAAGTTGATATCATCAAAGTTGATTAAAGAATGAGTGGTTATTAATTATGTTGGGACACAAGACTAAAAGAAGGAAAAAAAAAACAAAATAAGAGGCAGGTATTAGTATTAGTATGATTAATTATGTGGCTAATAGAAAAAGGTTAACGGAAAAAATTTACTATATCAATATCTCTCCTACCTCTCACTAAAATCTCTCTTTAAAACAAATCCAACCTACCCACCTACCCTTCCAAAGCTTATCTTCTCCGTGGTCGGTTTAACCGCCGTCTGACTTTTACTTTCTTTCTCAAAATAAAAGTTCCTCCTCATGGATCTGTCATCTTCTTCGCTGCTTGGTGGTTGTCGATGCCACCACCGCCGCCTTTCGGATCCGTTGCCATCCGGTCTCTTACGCTTCGGATCCGATGTGGTCCGTCATCGATGGCTTGCACGCTGGGTTTTGATTCTAGATCTGTTGGGTTTTCTTCGTACGCCTTTGGACGCTTTGTTTTATCTTCTATGTATGTTATTTGTACTGTGTACTTTTGTCAGCTACATCTTCAAATGGTTGTGTCTCACCAAAGCTCACCTGGTGATTCCCACCCTTGTATGGTGTTCTTGTGTAGTATGTCACAACTATTAGGTATGTATGCTTTCTTTTCTTTTTAACTTGTTACCTCGTGTATTTTGTTTGGCAAGTCGGTTTCGATTTTGCCTTTATATTCGATGTAACTTGTTGTGTTCAAATTACTCCATTTGTGGTGAGTGATATGAAATCTCGCTCGAAAAAAAAAAAAAAAAAAAAAAAATAGAAAAGGTTAATGAATGATCCGATGAAAGTTGACAAAGTTGTTGTGTGAGAATGGGATCTGGTGCCGACCACATTCGGCCCATTGGGCCCAACCACATTTTAAATTATGCTAGTACAACATTTTGCTAACTTAAGAATAACATACCATCTAATATTATAACAAGGATTATTAATCATTAAAGTTGCTTTTGGTCATCTTATGGCTCTGATCAAGGCATGAAAAAGGATTTTCATACGTGTGTTTTTGAATGAAATCCTATTCTAGTCATTTCCATGAAAAATAGTACATCTTCGCCTCAAGATAAGTGTCTAGTTTGACTTTTCATAGTTAAATTGGTTCAACTTTAACTATTTTTGTGAGTATTATATAACACAAAAGATAGTATTTAAGGTCAAAGTTGAACCAGTTTGACTTTGAAAAATCAAACTGGACACTTATTTTGAGACGGATGAAGTATTATTTTAGGCAATTCTCGCCTACATAGCTAATATTTAAGGCATCTACTATGATGAACTTTTGTAAAGTTTATCTATCTAATATAATAAACAAGAGTTTTGTACCAGTTATTGAAGCACATTATGTAATTAATTCGATGATGTGTCTCAAATGTGATTGGTCCAACTATTTGGAATGTACAACTACTATGCAATACTCATTATATTTAACATATTAACACACACATTAAAACACAGAGAATATCAAAGATTCTTCAATACTCAAAACTTTCAAACTCATTCAATACCATTCAATCAGTTACATATATACAATTAATACATTTAATTCCGTCCAATTCAAATAAACATCCAAAAATAACATTTGAGTTTTATATTTATGTATTGATTCAAACAAAATCAGTTACATTTCCATACTATTGTTCTCCACTGCTAAAAACTTCTTATGTACTATACTTCTTGACTCATTCAAGTTGTTTCAATTCAACAATTAATATAAACGCATTCAAAAAATCGGTTTCAAGATCACTTCAAAATCGATATTCATATTCACCACACAAAACACACATAAAAGTTTCATATCATGTCCTAATAATGAGTTTCACTAATTAAAAAACACATATACAAATCCTCTGTTGCATCATACGATTCAATCGTACAACTTTCTTGATTTTCGATGAGTTGTCTGTTGTCAAAATAAATTTGGTGAGAATTGCATATATTCATTATTTTTAGAGTTTCGATTAAGTCACATAGTACAACTATTTTGCTTTGTTTTGTTTTAATAATCAGTTCAATTTTGTTTTGGTTTGATTTATAATATATTTTTCTTTGATTACATTCAATTAAATTTTTAATTGTGAATCCCTAGAAAAAGTTAAGGGAAATCCCATACATGAATTAGTGGTACTAGGTAATTGTCGAATTAAAGCGAGAAAAGCTATAATATTAATATTTCCTTTTCACGTAGGTTGGACAAAACCAATAGGGGTGTAGTAATGTTATGATTAGGCCTATATAGAAGTTGAAAATTCTGGAAACATATATGCGTTCGTCTTAGACCTGAGGAAGGAACTATGTGGATTGATTGATACCTTTAGGCATTTAGAGGGTCTATTGTAGATTTTGCGCATCGTATAGCTCTTCTTTGTTAATCATTAATGTTTGAATGCTCTTAATGCACAACAATTATTTAAAGATTATGTTCATTACACTCTCTAATCTTTCTCCTATCGCAATGGATGAATCAGACCCATATTTTCAACTTTATTATTTTCGTTAAGTCTGTCTTTTTATGCTATAATTATTGTTTTACTTTTTGTACACAGTTCTTTGCTCATCGCTTAAGAATTTCTCCAACTTTAGGTAATACTATTTTCACCAAGCTTAATATCATCGCTATTCATATGGAATAATGAAATACTCTAACATGTCATCTTTCTATAACATGCTCTCTTTTTTTGTTGGTTCCTTTTTTTAGCATGTTACCACTGCAGATGTTGCACTTTGTATTGGAGCAGGAACAATGTTGGGAGGTGTTTTTTGGCAAGAGCTTGAAAGCGTTCACTTTAACTATACATGTTAGACATTATGGTGCCCTATAGGTCGATCTCACCTCCTCTAAATTTATTTTTGCTTAACTTCATTTGTCCTGTCAATATTATCGATCTCATCACTGCTATTATGATCATTAATGTCTTTTATTGTGATCAATCACTGTCATTTCTAAGAGCTTTATAATGTTAAAGGGTCAGCATTTGTATACGTGGGTTTCTTGCTGCATGTGTGCAGTTATTGTCAATTTTTAGTTTGCACAAGAAAAACAAAATTACATCATATAATTCATGGAGTCTGCATTTTAAGCAATAATAAAGTTGTCATTCCGCCCTGCTATAAGAATTGAGGTATATTTTTTATCTCATAATTTTTTACTCGAAGTTTACAACTTGAAAATCGCTCAAACACATGGCAATTGAAGTTACGTAATGTCAATTTTACTTAATGCAGTGTTCTTGGTGAATGAAATTGATGCTTCTTTGTCTATGAATTTGCAGATTAAACGGGAGCCAATAGAGACGGTGGATAAGTCTCTTGATTTTGATAAAATCAATGCGGTGGATAAGTCTCTTGATGAACTGATCGTGTGGAGGGAACAAGTTGACAACTACTGCTATTACGAGCCCCATTATGATTCGTTTCGAGGTCCATGGGTGAATTAAACGAAAAACCCAGATAGCTACATGGTAAGTTAAACCAAAACTTTTCAGTGTCATCTTAGTTGTTGTCTATGAGTAGTAACTTTACATGTAATCAGTGAGTAACTTTACACGTAATCACTGATGCGTTCAACAAAAACTATTCAGTCTAAATGTAATTAACCTTATATGATCCAACAGTAAAAAAATTTGATCGCTACCCCAATAAGCTATTACTGGCACATACCGTGATCCATCTATTTAGAAGGTGCTTGGATCATCTTACTTTTAAGCAGATAAGAGCTTAAAGCTACGCAATCCTTAACATCCCCTTGGATTAGTTAAGTTATGGGTCATGGGTCACACCATGATCCATTGAGTAAAGGGGAAGATTATGTTTTATATGATAAAAAAGATCATGGGTCAGACTGGATCATACAAACCCATCGACACAACACTTATAATAATACATTTGGTCACCCGCAAGCCAAATCTATTCTAGAAGCTATTATGATTTAGGGGTTGTTTAGATGAATGACTTCATAGGGATTACGCGCTATGTAAATAAGTAAAATCATATATTCAGGTATAACGCAAAGTGGTGATGTGCTTATGTTGCTTGAAGTTGTGAAAATCGCTTTTGATGGACGAGCGTTTGAAAATTCTGAATGGAGCGCTGGACAATCATTTTACTGTTTCGTAACATCTGGAATAAACGTTCAATTAGGAGGGGAAGCCGATGAATATGTTGGAAAGGTCTATGCCAACTAAATATTATTTATTTTAAATGAAAACAATTCAGGAGGTGTTAAAATAATACACTTTGGGTGCCTTGAAGCCATTTTAGTTTTAGTTAAATGTTTTGATTCACCCATTTGATCCATTAGAGGTCAAAGTAATTCCAAAGTCATCAATTCATATTTGCCAACTTTAGTATTCTGGAAAGATCAATAAATGCTAATGTTGTCAATTCTCATGTCACGGTATGCCTGGTGGTGAATTGAGTGTAAAACCTGTTGAAAATATCGAGTTTATCCCCGAGGAATCTACAATTGTAGGGAACACATGCTTATATGGAGCAACCAGAGGTAAACTATTTGGACTTACTTTGTATACATCAAAATGATTTGGTTGCACCCGTGGGGCAGTTGCAGCTAAAGACCCTTATTGAGCACATGTTTCAAGTACAAAGTCTTGGGTCCATTTAATGTCATGGATTATCTTATTCTAAATATTTAGTATCACAACTGTTTATTTGATTCAAAACAACTTTAAAATGTAGTTCTAACGACATGGATTCCTGGTTCAGTATTTTTGCAAGTAAACACATGTAAAGATGGAACGAAAGTAGTGTCGTACGCTTATAAATCTCACTCCTTGATTCAACCACCTTACTTTTAAAAATATCTTTTGCTTTTACTATACAAATGTGTGTCATTTGTTCAGAGATATCACATATACTTACTATTTGTAATGGGTCGATTTTGGATAATAGTTATATCTCAAATAGGCCACATCACAAAGTTCATGTAAAAATGAAACATGTTGAATGCATTACGTGAGTCGAAAAATGTCGTGGGTCTATATTTTGATGAATATAAGCTATTAATTGATATCTATTCTCATTTACGTTGTCGCTGTAATAATATTTTAGAAAATTAGTGTTTGCACGCCCACTAAACTACCTCACCTCATTTTGATCTGCACTAAAAGGAGCTTCAAACAACTTGCTTGAACATTAAAAATCACACAATGAACATAATACTCAAGTATTTGATGTTTACTGCATATTTTTGCTTTGTAAGACTATCTTTCAACTAGAGAAGACGATACATGCACATTTCTTTTCTTAATAGTTACAACGAAGTTGTTTACATATCATTGGCACAACGGTTGTTATTTCCTTCAAAAATAATATAACCTATTTCCTTTCTTTGTTGATTATTAATTTCACGTAACTCCTAAATGAATATATCCTTTCAAGATATTCGTGATTCCACGGGTCAAAAGTAAAAGAGGGTTGAAGGTTGCATGTGATAAAGATGGTAATATCTCGAAAAGTATTACAAATGTTGTTTACAAATAAGTAATCAACAAGTATGTATAACTATACAAATTATATATACTCTTATCGACAACTTTTTTTCAATTTGAATTCAGTTTTTTTTAATTTTTGGTGTTCACGGAATGAACATGGCCTACTCGAATGTTTGACGTTGACCACATACCTTGCCTCTCAAAGACTGTCTGCCAATTGTATAAGACGATACATGCACGTTTACTATTCTAATAGTTATAAACCAAATTGTTTATCTTATCATTCATATATTACTTATTATTTCCTTCATAAAATAATGGAACCTATTTTTTATTGTTGTTTTTTGTTAATTTATTAACGCGCATAACTCCTTAATTAATAATTTCTTTAAAATTTTCTGTGATTTCACGGGTCTATAATTGTTTAGAGGATCGTTGGCTTATTATTTATTATTCATTTTAAAAAAATGAAACTTATATCGTTCGTTGTTGTTTATTACTTTATTCACACATTTAACTTCTTAATGAATCATTTCTTTAAAAACCCGTGAATTTCACGGGTCTATAAGCTATACTAGTATAAAGTCATTGTACATCATTATAAATCTTTCTCTACTATGTATAAACTTCTTAAAGCTTTATATTAACAAATGCATTAAATTTAAAAGAGGTTCAAAATATTAAACATTTTCATTTCACATAAACATGAGATACATATTCACTATGATTTACAAAATGATAAACCTCTTAATATTTTCTTAGAACTTTTGATAAGGGAAGTGATTTGCACACTTTCAATTCTTATTGGGTCACTCTAATGTATAAGCAGTTAAAACAGATTATATTTCAAGTACAATTATATGATGCCGCATTAGAGTGTACGAATAAAAAATGAATGTGTGCAAATCATTTCCCTTTTGATAAACTATGATGTAAACTTGTAATATAGTATCTGCATTTAATAAGTAATAGTATGTATTTATGGCAAGATTATACCAAGGCCAACAAGGGTACAAGACCAATCAATCACTTGATTACGATGACTTGCACAAGTGTCAACTACTCTTAACTAACCTTATAAACTATTTCAACATTTTAGTTGAATAGTTAAAAAAAATGACAAAATTTTGTGAATCATCAAAAAAGATTAGTCATTTAATGAGTATTCCCATTCGTGAATCGAAGACTTAAGCTGTCGTATAAAAAAAAATATTCACATAATAAATTGATTAATGGGGTATTCGTGCGTATTCTATGATTAAAGTCCAGACATCAACAAAATAACAATGACGAGCTGATTAATTTAAGAAAATCTTTCGTCGACTATGAGGGTTTGTGTTTTCTTAATTTTGTGTTTTTCCAGCGACTTCCCGGCTACATGGACCACCACCCTTGTGAATGTGTTCTCTTTTTAAAATGATTATTCATAGTGAGTTGTTGTTCCGGTACTTGATGCACTACATTGTATTAGATTTCATAAGTTTGTGCTTTTTTGGGGATCAGACAATGAAACATTTTAAACTACTATATTATCTTAAATAAAGTTAAAAATACTCATTTTATTAAATAAAATTTAAAACTACTATGGTTAAACAAAAAACTCATCCTTACGTTATGTAAATTGTTCGTCCTATTATAAGTGACAATTATACACGCTTTTTTTTTTTTTTTTTTTTTTTTTTTTTTTTCATGTATACCTTATTTCATCGGATAGGGATCTCAATGTTCATTTGAACATTAGAGGTAATATGCTTCTTGTGATTGTACATTGTTATTATTGCAACACATTTATTTTATTTTAATTTAACGGTACAATCACAAGAAGCATAACATTACCTCTAATGTTCAAATGAACATTAGAGGATCCCTATGGTTCAAATAGTTTAAAAAGAAAAGGTCCACAAATGGTTAGAAAATGGGTTTTTCCAGGGGTTCGAAAAGGAGTCCACAATTTCTTCATAATCATCTCAATCTCAAAACCGTGATAGTAGCTTCTTTAGCACAATCAACAACAAGGGTGGTCATCGTTATTTCTCCAGTGAAAACAATGATAATAACAAATCATCTTCATGGAACATTTCTTCATTAGGAGGAGGAGAAGAAAGTATTGAATCTCTGTTTTCGTTTAATAATACTATCATCCAAGAACAACAATCTTCTAAACTATCTAACAATCCGAATGATGGTGATAATGGGGTTTTCGCGTTGTCGGGCCAAGATGAAATAATCAAAAGAAACAACAACAAGAAGAGGAAAATAATAGACTATTGGATGAAGAAGCTAAATCTTTAACTGATGTTCTTAAAGGTATACCCGTCTTTTTTTTACGTTGTTGTTAGCCTAGATTAATGTCATAGACTAGTACTAGGAGTGATTTCCTTAACTTAGTATAGGTTTAATTTGTGCGATTTTTTGGTTAACGAAACAAAACATTATCCATCTGACATTGGTATAGGATATAAGGAATTTGAGTGTTTTAGTCTTAGGGGCGTTTCTTTTTTTTTTCTTAGCTAAGGGACCATATGGGTCCTACATCTATATGAACCACTTAATGGGGAAGGGGAAGGGTTAATATTTTTATGCCTTGAGGATATAGACCGACTAAGGGAAATAGTGGGTCCCACCTTGAAAGGAAATAATATTAAATGAGTTTGTGGACCCTATCCCTTAATTGAGGGAAAAAAGAAAGATTAAAATCATATACTAGTACTAGGAGCATTTTCCTTAATGTAGCTTAGGTCTAATTTGTGCGATGTAGAATGATTGGTTGTGGACCTTGTTTAACTAAACGAAAGATTTTTGTAACAATCCGTCCCACATATATCTGGGATAAGAAAAATTTTGATGCTGCAAGAACCATGTTAAATGGCTCAGCCCTCTCAAAGCATTTCCGGACTGAAGCAGTCAAAACAGCCTGTTACACTCAAAACAGGTCAATCATTGTCAAAAGACATAACAAAACCCCATATGAGATATTCAAAGGTAGACTTCCTGATATCAACTACTTTCATGTGTTTGGATGTCCTGTGTTCATTCACAATCACAAGGATCATCTAGGAAAGTTTGATGCTAAGGCTGATGATGGATACTTTCTAGGTTACTCACTGATCTCCAAAGCCTTCAAGGTATTTAACACAAGGAGACAACAAGTTGAGGAAACCTTTCATGTCACCTTTGATGAGAGTTCGAAGCATCGAGTTCACCAACACTTGAGAGAAATAGGAATTGATAACTCATCCGGATACCTCCGATGAGTATTACATCAAATCAATTCCTCTTATCAAGCGATCTTGACATCTCATATTATGTCTTACCTCACAACCGTCCTCAACCAACCATCATGAATTCATTGATAACCAATCAGTCCCCAATGGGATAGGTAATACTAAATCAAGTATTGTGAACACGTAATTCAAGAACCTCAACTCGAACAAGACATCTCAATAGATGATCTTAATGATTCTATGGCTCCAAGACCGAACTCACCGAGTATCCATGACCTCTTCAAGCTCGGATCCTAGACCACAAAGTAAGTGGACAAAATCTCGGGACATTGAGCTTGTAAACATCATTGGTGAACCCACCGAGGGCATACTTACAAGAAGCATGGTCGCTTAAACTAAGCGCAGACTTCACAGAATGAATGTCTATATGCCGATTGCCTATCGAAATAGAACCCAAAAGTGTCACCGAGGCTCTAAAACACCCAAGCCGGGTTCGGGCCATGCAAGAAGAACATCATGCTTGATAAAACAAGGTCATGACCTTGATCAAATGTCCTCGAGTTGTCATTGTCATAGGAATGAAGTGGGTTTTCGTAAACAAAACTGATGAAAACGCCATCGTCATTAAAAACAATGCTAGACTTGTAGCCAAAGGTTACAGTCAACAAGAAGGCATTGACTATGATGAGACATTTGCTCCTGTTGCAAGAATGGAAGCCATCAGGATCTTCCTTGCATATGCTACCTACATGAACTTCAAATTTTACCAAATGGATGTAAAAAGTGCATTCTTAAATGGTGAACTCAAGGAAGATGTGTATGTTCAGCAACCTCCTGGATTTGAGAGTAGTGAATTCCCTGACTATGTCTGCAAGCTTGATAAAGCCCTTTATGGACTAAAAAAATCTCCCACGGCATGGTATGAAACTCTCTCAGCCTTCCTGATTCAAAACAAGTTTGTCAGAGGAAAGGTAGACAACAATTGCTTATCTACAGGACAAAACATGATATGACATCTTGGTCCAAGTATATGTTGATGACATCATCTTTAGCTCAACAAACTACACTCTCTCGCAAAGCAGTTTGAAAAAGCGATGACAAAGAAGTTTGAAATGAGCATGATGGGTGAACTCAAATATTTCCTTCGACTACAAATCGAGCAAGCTGATAAAGGAATCTCTATCAATCAAGAGAAATACACCAGAATCTCTTGAAGAAATATGAGATATCTCGATCGTGCCTCGTTGAAGACACCAATGGTCCCTCCTAACAATCTTGGACTGATCTCACCGCAAATCAATAAACCAAACTCATTTCGTAGGGATTGTTGACTCACCGATGTATCTTACCGCCTTCACGGACCGGACATACAATTCTCAACTGCCTAATAGCAAGATATCACCCAATCCCAAAGAATCCCACCTCATTGCAGCCAAAAGAATACTCGGATACGAAGGGAACCCCAAGCCTTGGACTCTACTATCCAAAGTGCTCGGGGTTTGATCTCAAAGGGTATTCGACTCTAATTATCTTGGTCGCAACATGGATGTAAAATTTACCTCACGGTCCTGTCAATTCCTTGGAGAAAAGCGGTTTGTTGGAGTGCTAAAAGCAACAATCGGTGGCTATGTCTTTAGTCAAGTCGAATATGTGGTCAGCTGCAGGATCTTTGTGCCAATGTGTTATGGATGAAAAGTCAACTCGGTGACTATGACATCCATTACAAAATGGTACCCATCTTACGTGACAACACCGGTGCCATTGCAATCTCCAACAACCACATCCTTCATCAAAGAACCAAACACATTGATATCATATATCACTTCATCGGGGACCACATAATGAAAGGAGACATAGAACTTGGTTCATCCCTACCGAATATCAACTTGCCGATATCTTCACCAAACCCTTGGATGAACTTACCTTGAGGATCGAATTTGAATTGGGAATGCTTGACATTGAAAGTCACTATCCGAAACCAATCTCGAAGAAGTTTTTCTCAAAATGGTTCCTCCTCCCGAACGAAACCCTTAAACAATCCTCTCCTTGAATGAGTAAGACTCATTCGGGGACCCCGACTCTAGATATTGAGCATTGAATGAGTAACTAAATGCATCAAGTATTAGTTACTTAAATGTCCTAGGTTGGAAATCACACCAATTAAATATAGTAATATGTCTTTGTATCTTACCGTCGTGGGTCCCTCATACTTACCTCATCCCACTTGGCATTAAATGCCTCCTCTCACATAAAATATCCTGTGGATATTTTATTATCGCAAAAGTACACTTTTCTTGTACATCGCAAATCGTTTCCTTGAAAAGCGGATTTTCTTTGCGGGTAGTGGAGTGGTGGCATTAAATGTGGAAATTCAAACGCTTTAAACCGACTTTACAAATCCACATTTGTGCATAAAATACCCTCTCATCACTCTATAAATACCCCTCACAAAATCCTTAAAACATACACAAAGTATTTCTGCTAACAAAACTCTGTTAAAATCTCTTTCAAACCCAGAAATCTTTGTGTTCTTCAAATCTTTTTTCTGAAAAACTTTCTCTGTAAACATTTACAAAAGTTTTTCATCACAAACTTGGGAGATTTAAAACTCTTTGATTGTTCTACTTCAAACATTCTTTCAAAACCCTAAAAATCTTTTAATGGAAATGGCTAGAACACAATCTCTCCAGTTTGCACCTCAGTGGGTGGGGGATCTTAGCAATGTTGAATTTAAAACAAATAATGTCATAGGCAATTTTGAATACCCTCAAACTATTCCAGCCTATAAGGACATTATGAAATTTTTGTTTAACTGCCCACTGAAAAAGGCCTTTGTTCATTGTCCCTCAATTGTATACCAAAATCTCCTCAGGGAGTGATAACGCTACACGCGTCGTTCGGGGTCAAAGGAACTTCCTTTTCTTCGACCAAGTTTTATAACACCCTAGGCAGTGAACCTAATCATTGTAGTGTAGTATTAGGGTAAGCCATGGGTATTGATATCGTTCTCTAGGGGAATAGGAATGCTAGTGAGAAGTTACTACGCTAAGGTTGGGGTTGAGGAAGATTACTTTTTATCTTTTTATGTTTTTTAGAAAATGGAAAGGTACGAATCTCGGGGTTTGGATTTGGGGGTTGGTATTTCTACCGATTACTCTACTTATCTAATTATCTAATCTAAGGTGTATGTAGTCTATGTCTAATTATTGTGTGCTCGTATGATAGTTTAAAGATGTGTTTACTTAGGTTTTATTACTCCTTAATTATCTCCTATTGATGGTTGAATTGTCACGTCCTTATTCTTAATCGCGTTGTGTGTCTAAAGTCGTGGGGTATGCATTTATCCCAAACTCTTTGAACTTACCAAAGGGTCTCGTCTACAAAAACCTCTAGGAATTATAAACTCAAACTCTAAGGCACTCTTTGGATGGTTTAGCCTACAACTGCTCTAAGTGTTATAGTCCAAGGTTCACAAAGATTAATCAAGCATTAATTACACAACGAATGACCTATCGCATTACTAGATCATTAACAATTAAGATAAGAGACAACCAATCAATATTCAATAATTAAGTTTCATATTCCCTAAGCAAACACACAAATAAATTAGCCGGACATGGAGAACATGCAAGCATACACACAAATAATTGAAGACATAATTGAATTAATGAAGTAAAACACTTATCTTGATGTAAGATAGGGTTTGAAACCCTAAAATACTGTACAAGACAACCTTGGTTCGGTTTAGGGTTTTACCCAAAAGACTACACACTAAAACCGAAAATTGGATTCTATATATAAGATTACAATTGCGACGGCGTCACCTTATGATTTGTGGCGCCGTCGTCGCGTCATTATGGTTTCGTCTTGGCACATTAATCTTGCGATTGCGTCACCTTGTGCTTGTGGCCGTCCCTTCGATCTCGGCGTCTCGGATCAAATCTAGGCCGTGCGAGTTGCGATAGCCTAATCTTTTAAAGCCCGACACCGTCACTTGAAAATAAGCAATTTGGCTCTTGTCCGTCACGAAGTGCTCCGGCGTCATGGTTAAGCGATGGGCCCGTCACCTGTATTTCAAAGACTTGAATGTCTCGATTCTTGACTTTGGCCATTTCTTCATATATCCGCGTCTTTTCGTCCAAATAAGTGCCATTACAGCAATTTTCCTTCAAGAGACCTAAAAAGTGAAAAGGAACGATATTAAGTAATAACGGATACAAAAGTGATCAAATAAGGGCTTAAATGACCCCTCAAAAAGGTACATTTTAAAACCTTATCAAATATCCCTACACTTGGTATTTGTTTTTCCTCAAGCAAATATGCTTTTAGCCATTTAATTTATAAGCTAGGGGTCATGAAGCATTGGTTTAAAACAGTCCACAACACATATAAGCCCCGAAAAAGTCATAACAAGCACGGAAATTACATATTAGCACCTCACATGGGGTGTTTGGATACTCACATCTCTCGGGTGTATATGAAATATAACAAGTTGGAAATGGAAGATAAACACTCATTAACCGGTCCTAGTACATAGATTACCATAGGCTTGAGAATAGATCAAACCTCCATCGCTTTGGCGTAAGCACCTAGGAAAGACTATCAAAGAGGTCTTTAAAGGGTTGTAACGTTAGGCTTACGGTAGTGAAAATGAGGGTTTGGTGGGATATGCTATTTAGTGGTGGCAAGTCAAAAATCTCTATGTTACAAGCATACGAAGAATGACATTGCTAAGCCAAGACTCGACACTCTAAACTCTAGATAACTGAAATAAACAAACATAAATTTAAAGATAGATGTAGGATGGTAGCCCGTATGTTTTTTTTTTCTCTTTTTCTCTTTTTCGATTTTTTTTTTCATACACTTTTACTCTACCATCCTCTACGGTAACATCAAAATGATAGGGATTTATAGGCACATCCCTACACTTGAGTTTTTATTACTCTAACACTAATTTGACCCGAATCGAAAAGATCAAAACACTTGGGATACGTTATTACGCAAATAGGGGAATTTAACGTTCCCTTCCAGTCATTTTATAAACTTTAACTTTTCCCATGAGTCCCAATCGTCCCAAAACTGTGTACAAAGGATATGACTCTGTTGGAATCACTCCTAAACCTAAATCAAGTGTTAGTGATTCATATGTAATAGTTAGCTTGATTATGGCCTTTATGTTTGTTATTAGCCTTAGGTTTATGTAGAAGGCCCATAAGCCTAGGCCTAGCCCAATAAGGAAAAGGATGGGAACTAGGAGTGTTGCCCTAGCTTCCATCCTATAAATACTTTGTAATAACCCTCACTTGAGGGTTGGTTGTTCAATTTATCTTTCACTTCATACTCTACGCGTAACCATCTTAGTATATCGTGTGTGTGTGTTTGGTTTATTGTTCATCCGCCTCTCTATTTCTTGTATTGATGCTTGTGTTGTAAAACTAGTGACGTAACAGTGGTATCAATCGCCAACTAGTTGGGTGAATGGATTGTTTCTTGAAGTGGGTTTTGGTCCTACGCGTAGAACATACGCTTCGGTATTGACACTTTGGTTCGCTTAAAAACACGTTTTTTACACTTTTTAATCCAAGATTCTTGTCCTTTCAACGTTTTAAGGTGTTAAAATAACTGTTTTTGGCAAAAAGTTTCAAAATTTACGCGTGGAACTACGTTTTTAAGCTAGTTTTTGTTCGAGGGTTTCGTCCTACGCGTAACCTGTTTAGACGTTTTGGTTCATCAAGTTTCATACTTTTGTGTTATTTTGGTCATATTGAAGCAATCTCATCACAAAAATCTGGTTTAGAATCATCTTTGGGCAAAATCAATTTCTGAGTAAAGCTACGTATCAAAACCCTAGTTTTAGGCGTAACTTTATCCTTGGTTTGATCTTGATTAGGTGGTTTATTCGTGTTTTCTTGCTTGGATAAGCTGAAAATCGTCGAATTTGGATATATTTTGCATTGTGATAGTGTAAAAGATCATTTGGGATAAAACCCTAAAATTACGCATAAGCATAAAGCTTATGCGTAGAAAATCCTACGCATAAGATTTATCTTACGCCTAAGCTTATTCTTACGCATAAGGTAATCCTACGCCTAAGTTTTCTACACCTAACTTCTTGTTTTACGCATAACTTTAGTGCTTTTTCCTTACTTACGTGTAAGCTAAACCTATGCGTAACTCTTGCTGTTACGCGTAACTTTGGTGTTTTTACGCATAAGTACTACTTGGTTTATTGTGATTTCTACGCCTAAGGATACTTCATCAACAAAGGTTCATTCGACTACAAAGATCCATTTTACCAACACAAGTTTTCAACATGTCACAACTACCATACTCTAACTATTTCCCTTACACTTATTCTCAACGTCAACAACAACTAAGT
Source organism: Chrysanthemum lavandulifolium (assembly GCA_022545495.1). Lineage (NCBI taxonomy): Eukaryota > Viridiplantae > Streptophyta > Magnoliopsida > Asterales > Asteraceae > Chrysanthemum > Chrysanthemum lavandulifolium. The sequence goes on along the minus strand of CM040239.1, from coordinate 13,360,879 downwards.
CCACAACATCAGCAATTTATCAACAACAATTTAATCAACAACATACTCCACAACTTGCTGCAATTCCACAACCTCAAATGGTTCAACCACCACCAAGTCTTCAAGTTCAACCCTACACAAATTAATTCAATCAACATCCATCAAGGAACAATATGAAGGAACCCACTTGGTTTGCAAAGATGTGTGAAGCTTTAAGCAGCCAACAATCAATTCATGGGGCTGGATCACTTGATAGACCTTCAATGCTCACTCCAGGAAACTACGATCAATGGGTGATTAGGTTCTTTAGGTTTTGTGATCTGAAGAAGCCACATGGAAAGTTCTTAAAGAAGGTTATCTTGGAAGGTCCATTTTAGATGCCTCTTGTCATCGTGCCGCGATCCAAATGCTAATCCACCAAGAGATGAACAATCAAACATTGCTACTATTGCGAGACACGAATGCAGAGGAACTTCTACACTATGAAGGCGATGAGCTTGCAATGCAATATATCCTCTTAGGATTACCTAACCCAATTCTTGAAGTGTTGATGCTCAAAAGAGCGGCAAAGGCAATGTGGGAACATATTCATCTTCTTATGGAAGGATCTGCACTCAATCGGGAGGATATGGAATCCAAAATTTACTTGGCTTATGAACACTTCATGATTGAACCGGAGATACACTAGAGTCTTATCATCATCGATTCTCGGACATCATAAATGATTTGGATAAACACAACATCATCATGCCAAGAATTGCGTTAATACTAAGTTCCCGAGTAGTCTTGGTCCCGAATGGGAGAAGTATGTCATTTTTCTCCGTCAAGCGAAGAACATGAATCATTCTACATACGGATTGTTGTACGATTACTTGAAGCCTCATGAAAAGGAAGTTGATAGGAAAGGATTCTCGTGCTCAAATTGCTTCACCTTCACATTCGGAAAATCAACAACTTGCCTTGTATGCTCAAAAGCATTATTCTCCTCAACCAAGAACTCAACCAATACATAATCACACCATATGATCCTTCACAACATCATTTTCAACAAACTCAATTGGTTCCATACAACAACAACAATGCTCAAGCACTTGTCGGTGAAGCTAATGAGAATCGATCCGCTCAAGCATTGCAACAAGGATTTGCTATGATTGCTAATGCTTTTAGCCGTTATACCAATAAATCCAACAATCGTATTCGTTCCTTATCTAACACAAGGAATCAAACTGTTGTGAACAATGGACGAGTTGAAGTTCAGAATCGTGGTTATGGTCATCAGATGGGCGGTGGTCAAGGGTTTAATGTTGTGGGTAGGAATAACAATAGAGCTCAAGTGGTGGAACAAGGAAATGCTCAGAATGGGTTGAATGGTCTTCGATGATACAAGCGCAATGAGAAGGACACACGGCTAATGCATGCCCAAAGCCGAGGACTAGGGCGTGCTTATCACAAAGAGGCTCTTCTTTTGGCTCTTAAGGATGAAGCTGGTGGAACTGATAACGCTACACGCGTCGTTCGAGGTCAAGGAAACTTCCTTTTCTTCGAGCAAGTTTTATAACACCCTATGCAGTGAACCTAATCATTGTAGTGTAGTAATTAGGGTAAGCCACGGGTATTGATATCGTTCTCTAGGGGAATAGGAATGCTAGTAAGGAGTTACTACGCTAAGGTTAAAGTTGAGGAAGATTATTTTTATCTTTTATGTTTTATGAAAATGAAAAGGTGCGAATCTCGGTATTGGATTTGGGGGTTGGTATTTCTACCGATTACTCTACTATTATCTAATTATCTAAACTAAGGTTGTGGAGTCTATGTCTAATTAATGTGTGCTCGTATGATAGTTTAAAGATGTGTTTACTTAGATTGTATTACTCCTTAATTATCTCCTATTGATGGTTGAGTTGTCACGTCTTATTCTTAGTAGCTTTGTGTGTCTAAAGTTGTAGGGTATGCGTTTCTCCCTAACTCTTTGAACTTACCAAAGGGTCTCGTCTACAAACCCACTAGGGATGATAAACTCCTACTCTAAGGCGCTCTTTGGATGGTTTAGCCTACAACTACTCAGGTAATTATATTCTAAGGTTCACAAAGATGAATCAAGCATTAAGTACACAACGAATGACCTATCGCATTACTAGATCATTAATCAACTAAGATAAGAAACAACCAATCAATATTCAATAATTAAGTTTCATACTTTCTAAGCAAACACACAAATAAATTAGCGGACATGGAGAACATGCAAGCATACACACAAATAATCAAAGACATAATTGAATTAATGAAGTAAAGACTTATCTTGATGTAAGATAGGGTTTAAAACCCTAAAATACTGTACAAGACACCTTAGGTTCGGTTTAGGTTTTTACTCCAAAGACTCTCCACATAAAGACCGAAAATTCGGATTCTATATATAAGATTACAATTGCGACGGCGCCACCTTATGTTTAGTGACGCCGCCGTGTCGCCGCCATTAGGGTTTCGTCTTGGCCACGTTAACCTTGCGGCGGCGTCACCTTATGTCCGTGGCGCCGTCCTCTTCTCAACGACGTCGTCGGATTGCATCTAGGCCGTCGAGTAGCGACGCCTCTCTTTTATCACCGGACGTCGTCGCTTGAAAATACGAGTTTTGGATTACGGCCGTCACGAAATCTTGGGACGGCGTCGCCAATAGCACTTTTGCGTTGCCTTCTAACCAAAGAATCATGAGTGTCTCGATTTCGACTTTGGCCATTTTCTTCATATATTCGCTTTTCGTCCAAATAAGTGCCATTCCAAAGATTTTGCCTTCACGAGACCTAAAAGTGAAAAGGAACGATATTAAGCAATAACGGATACAAAGTGATCAAATAAGGACTTAAACGACCCTCAAAATGGTACCTTTTAAAACCTTATCAAATATCCCTACACTTGTTATTTGCTTGTCCTCAAGCAAATGTGCTTCTTGATTAATTTATAAGTTAGGGGTCATGAAGCATTAATTCAAACGGTTCACAACACATATAAGCCCATAAAAGTCATAACAAGCACGGAATTACATACTAGCACCTCACATGGGGTGTTTGGATACTCACATCTCTCTCGGTGTATATATGAAATATAACAAAATAGGAAATGGAAGATAAACACTCATTAACGGTCCTAGTACATAGATTACCATAGGCTTGAGAATAGATCAAACCTTCATCGCTTTGGCGTAAGCACCTAGGAAAGACTATCAAAGAGGTCTTTTAAAGGGTTGTAATGTTAGGCTACGGTAGGAAATAAGGGTTTGGTGGGATAGGCTATTTAGTGGTGGTAAGTCAAAAATCTTTATGTTAGCGCATATGAAGAATGGCGTTGCTAAGCCAAGACTTGACACTCTAAACTTCTAGATAACGGAGATAAACAAACATAAATTTAAAAGATAGATGTAGGATGGTAGCCAGTATGTTTTTTTTTTTTTTTTTTTTTTTTTTTTTTTCACTCTATTTTTTTTCTTTTCTTTTCTATTTTTTTTTCGATTTTTATTTATTATTTTTTTTTTTCATACACTTTTACTCTAACATCCTCTACGATAACATCAAAATACTAGGATTTATAGACACATCCCTACACTTGAGTTTTTATTACTCTAACACTAATTTGACCCGATTTGAAAAGATCAAAACACTTGGGGTACATTATTACGCAAACAAAGGGAATTTGAATTTTAACGTTCCTTCCGTCATTTCATAAACTTTAACTTTTCCCATGAATCCAATCATCCCAAAAGCGTATACAAAGGATATGACTCGACTTAGCAACTTATGCAAGCAACTAGATTATTGAACTAAGGGTTTAGGGTGATAACAAACATTTGCACTAAAAGTGAGTGCATAAGGGGTAGGCTAAGGCGATTTGGGTGTAAATTTGGGGGTGGGGTGTAAAGAATGCTTAGAGTGTGAACCGGTAGAATCTAATATACTACCGGTTCACACTCTAAGCATTAACGATGAATGCTTTAATTCCTACTAATCTAAGGGCAATCCTCACATTTTGGGTGGAATTTGGGTGGTAAAGGGTTTTTGTGCTAGTCATATAACTTCCTATCCATGAGACGCTTTTGTTAAGACTAATGGCCCACTCCTATATGTCATGAAAAATTTTAAATTTGGTGCCAAAATTACAATAACCGACATTTTCTCATGGTTTATTACACAATCACAATAGGACAAAGCAAATAGTCAAGGATAAGCATAGTTTCAAAGTTCCGTTTATTTTCCTCCTACACTTAAACCGAACATTGTCCCAATGTTCCCCAAAAGTATCAAAATTATGATAAAAGAAGGTAATTAAAACGAAAGAAACTAATACTCCCCGATTAGCTCGGTAGGATCTGTGTAGAGTGGTGGCTAAATTCTTTTCAAGAAAAATTTATGCGTGAAAAGCTCCTTCCAATCTTATGTAACTTCTTCTTGACAAACTAAACTGCACACTTAAAGAAAACAAACGAAACCTTGGCAGTAAAATCGTGGTAATAATATATATAAGACTCGATTTAAACTAGGATATAATGCTTGTGGAATGGATGTTTACTGAATTTCTAAGAAAATTAAGACCGAAAATTCCAAAATTTATAAGTAGCTCGAAAACGAGAAAAAGTAATCGATGTTTTACTCCTTTCGGCGCCGTCAGTTGCAATCTGACGCCGTCGGTTATCCTGACAAAAAGCGGTGCGATTTTCGGAAAAATTCGGAAAATTTACATCTTTAGAATCGGAAAAATTTACGCAAAACATTCATTATGACTCGATACAAGCATTTGACTCGAACAAACAAACATAAATATCTTTTAGTTAATTGTTATTCTCATGTTTACGTTTCTTTTGAAAACGTGTGTAATCCTCCCTACACTTATCCCTTATGTAAAATACCTTTATATGTAATTAAGACGAGGTTAAAAACAAAATAAAGCATTTTTACAAATTTAAACATGAGGATAAACATTTAATAAAAGATATATGACACTAACAAGCAAAAAATTAAGAACATACAAGCAAGATAAATTACAATACATGTAAATAAACACCACATAGTTCAAAGGTCACTACCAAATTAGATGTCCAAGATTATTACATGCCAAAATAAAAATTGTTTCAACAGCCAACCATACTCAATCCATAAACTACTACATCAATCACGGGGAGGGTCCGTAACGATAGTCATAACCGTGGGGAAGATGGCCCAAATACCCATAGGGTGGATAGTCCTCCTCATACAGGAAAGGATCAATCTGGAGATGTGGGTCAAGGCGATCACGCATGGATAGATGATGCATCCGTCGACAAGATGGTCGTAGGTCCGGCTAGCCCTCCGGTCTGTTGCGCCATCCATGTATCCATGCGCCCATCCATGCTCCCCGGTAGGCCCGCCAATCTCCACTAGACATGTGCTGTTGGCGTCGCTGGAGCTTCTCGCTCACCTCCTCGTTGGTGTGCCGCACCGTGGCTCCTCATCATCATCATCATCATCACCTTGAATGGCGGTCGAGAACGGAACCAAGCGTAACCTCTACCATAATCCATCGGGACATTCATAGCTTTCAGAGATTTAGCCTTGACGACCCTAGGTGCCGCCATCGTATTCGGTATGAAGGTACCTCTCTTGCCAAAACACCTAAGGATCGAGCTAACCGGGTAACAAGCATGCCCCATACACCCTATCCTCCAACCTAACCCCACTTGCAGTTCTCAAGTAATCGGCCAACCAACGGGATGTTGCGGTGCACTCCTCGGCCATATCGCGAGAGATAGAAAAGGTCCGGAAGGTGACACGATGGCTCGTGGCATGTCTCCCGTGATAGAGAAGGTGAGGCATCGATGTATGAGCCTAACCCGTGGATCCGGATTTGTGAAGCGAGGTACCCCAAGAATGTACTCCCCATCACAATCGTGTTCCGTAACTCGAATACACAACATCTCGCCCATATGGGTAATTCCATTTGCAAATCGAGTCCTAAAAACATCACTCAAAGATCCTCGGATGTATACATCCCAACCTCCATCCAAACTCAAGCGCCGACATTGCCCTCCATTCCCTCCTAACCTAAATCGGATCCCTTGGAAATCAATATTATCCCGACATGCATTGATATTTGGCGGAAATGATGCGTGAAACTCACGCACTCAACTCGCCATACACGGGCCTCCCATTCAAACAATCTTTCCCATTGGGGATCGGTGAACTTATCCTCCTAAAACTATTCGAAAATTCCCTAGCTAAATCATTCTCCCGCAGAAATGCCCAATCCAACACAGCCCCTGAATCAATAGTTTGATGGAGTAAATCGTTGTAAGCGGCTTGACAACTTTTTTGGTAAATACCCCACCCAATGATTGTGTCTGCGCAATGTTTTTTGAGTATTAGAGGATTGTCCCTCAGTCCTTTTACTCTTCCGCTCATCCAAACAAGAAATCAAATAAGTGGAGAGCAAATGAGTATCATTTGCGATGCAAAGGACGACACAAGCGAGTCTTGACGGCGCCTGAGAATACACCGACGCCGTCGGATCGATAAAATTTTTGAATCCGACATTTGCGAGGGAAAATCCAAGTTTCTAACCATAACCTTGATCCAAACACCCTTGTTGCAAAGAACAATGGCATAATGGCGTGTGGTTTTGACTCCTAAGCCGTAAAGGCTTCTCGCAAAGTTAACCCCCATATGGTAACACTACTACTTCGCCTAATCTTAAGCCTTAACAAGATTTCAAGGGCGAAATAGATCAAATAAGTTGGGGTTTTTCGGATTTGAGAAAAGAGGGGAAAACGAAATTGAACATGAATTAGAACAATTGAATAGACAAAGATCAATGTAGATTACTTACCTCGTGGAGATTGCTGTGAAAAAATGGTGGATTTGATGTGGGGAATACGTTTTTGTGTGGTGTGGGGCGGATAAAAAAATGTGTAGGGTAAAGAATGAAAGAGATGGGTGTCAGACATCACGTCGATTCGCTTAGCGAGCAGTGTCGCTTGTTAAAGTAGACGGCCACGCCCAAATTTTCTTACGTTTTTTTTTTTTTTTTTTTTTTTTTTTTTTTAAGTCCTTGGGATCAAAATCGGTTACTATTTTTGACAAGAAACTTGGTTTTATTTTAAAATCAATTTGGTTATTCCACCAAGAATCTCCACTATGGTAAGCAATGCATATGTCAAATTATCTTTCAATCATGATCTCGAAGTCCCGAAGTCTTGAGGGTGAGGTTCTTTTTCCGTGTTTAAAACCGAAAGAACTTTTCCTTGCATTGGGAAAATCGAAATGATACGTGCACCATTCCAATGAATGTGTTTCTAGGAACAAGTGGGAAACGTTGAGACCGTGGTTTAGGCAAGAATATGATTCATCGAGGTTTACTAAGGGAGAAGGTTCAGAGTCACCCCAAAGATGTCCCGTATCGCATACACCTTTTCAAGCTTTTTAGGTATATTTTTTTTGCGATTTCACCACGGATGCTCATTGTGAAATTGTTAGCTAGGCCCAAGAAAGTGTCATGAGTTGTTCGCAGATTTGAGCTCGAGACGTTTTATTTCCTCTTCTTGCTTGTAGAAAAATGTCAACATAATGTCCTCGAATTGCCCCGCTGGATTTTCTTGGGATCAAAAATTCCTGACCGCATTCATATGTTCATCGACGCTGCGTGGTTACTCCCATTAATGCTTTCACTGGGCCTCCATACTCATAATTGCTTGTGCTCGGTAAGTTGACCCATTTTCATGAACAACCTGAATTTCCCAACCTTCCTCTTCATATTGAGCAAGGTCCTCAATAACCTCCCAAAGATGCCCTCAAAGATCAAGGTTACTTAGTCTTCCACCGGAGGCATAATCAATGGTTTGTTGAGAGAGAGACCGACATGATCATAGAAAATTTGGACTTCGAGCCAAAGATCAATGCCGTGATGAGGGACTTTATGAAGTAAGTCCTTGAATCGGGTCCATGCTTCGTAGAGATTCACCTTGATGTTGTTGGAACATCAAGATGTCATTCCTAAGCTTAGTGGTTCTCCCGGTGGGAAAAAATTGAGCAAGGAAGCGAGAGGTAAGATCATCCCAACTTGAGATGGAGCCGGCGGGAAGTCGCTCAAGCCAATTACTAGCTTGGTCCCAGAGAGAATTGGAAGAGACGCGGTAGCGTGGTCTCCCGAGTAGTAGAATCAAGGTCGATGGAATCGACGATTTTAGAAATTCTCGATGTCGATTTGGATCTTCGGAACGAAGTCCATGGAATGCACATCCGCTTTGCACCAACCGGATGGTGTCGGATCGCAGGCCGTAGTTTGGGCTTGGTCGGGAAGCTCAATGGTGTTCCTATAGCCTAAGTGGCTTGGTCTTGAGTATTCACCAAGAGTACAGGCTCTTGGCGGGTCATTTGGTGGTGGATTGATGAATGGTAGTGGGTTATCACCTTCCATGATGAAAAGTGATAGGTTACGAACAAAGGTTACGAAGAAGGGGATAGACCAGAGAAAGCTAAAAATAAGAAAAAGTTTACTTGATAGGAATCAAGCAAAGAAACCTAAACGAGGTGGACTACTAACTAGCTATTCTATTCCCGCAACAGCGCCAAAAACTTGATAACGCCACACGCGTGTTCGGGGTCAAGGAAACTTCCTTTTCTTTGAGCAAGTTTTATAACACCCCAGCAAGATGAACCTAATCGTTGTAGTGTAGTAATTAGGGTAAGCCATGTGTATTGATATCGTTCTCTGGGGAATAGGAATGCTAGTAAGGAGTTACTACGCTAAGGTTAAGGTTGAGGAAGATTATTTTTATCTTTTATGTTTTATGAAAATGGAAAGGTACGTAATCTCGGGTATTGATTTGGGGGTTGGTATTTCTACCGATTACTCTACTATTATCTAATTATCTAAACTAAGGTTGTGGGAGTTCATGTCTTATTAATGTGTGCTCGTATGATAATTTAAAGATGTGTTTACTTAGATTGTATTACTCCTTAATTATCTCCTATTGATGGTTGAGTTGTCACGCCTTATTCTTAGTAGCGTTGTGTGTCTAAAGTTGTAGGGTATGCGTTTCTCCCAACTCTTGAACTTACCAAAGGGTCTCGCCTACAAACCCACTAGGGATGATAAACCCTACTCTAAGGCGCCTTTGGATGGTTTAGCCTACAACTACTCGTGTAATTATATTCTAAGGTTCACAAAGATGAATCAAGCATTAAGTACACAACGAATGACCTATCGCATTACTAGATCATTAATCAACTAAGATAAGAAACAACCAATCAATATTCAATAATTAAGTTTCATACTTTCTAAGCAAACACACAAATAAATTAGCCGGACATGGAGAACATGCAAGCATACACACAAATAATCAAAGACATAATTGAATTAATGAAGTAAAGACTTATCTTGATGTAAGATAGGGTTTAAACCCTAAAATACTGTACAAGACACCTTAGGTTCGGTTTTAGGTTTTACTCCAAAGACTCTCCACATAAAGACCGAAAAATTCGGATTCTATATATAAGATTACAATTGCGACGGCGCCACCTTATGTTTAGTGACGCGCGTGTCGCCGCCATTGGGGTTTCGCCTTGGCCACGTTAACCTTGCGACGGCGTCACCTTATGTCCGCGACGCCGTCCTCTTCAGCCTTCGACGCCGTTCGGATTGCATCTAGGTTGCCCCGAGTAGCGACGGCCTACTCTTTATCACCGGACGCCGCCGCTTGAAAATACGAGTTTTGATTCGGCGCCCACGAGAATCTTGGACGGCGCCGCCAATAGCACTGACTGCCGCCTTCTAACTTCAAAGAATCGTGAGTGTCTTGATTTCGACTTTGGCCATTTTCTTCATATATTCGCGCTTTTCGTCCAAAGAAGTGCCATTCCAAAGATTTTGCCTTCACGAGACCTAAAAAGTGAAAAGGAACGATATAAAGCAATAACGGATACAAAAGTGATCAAATAAGGACTTAAACGACCCTCAAAATGGTACCTTTTAAAACCTTATCGTGAACTCTCACGGACAAAGAACGAGCTTTATATGATATGCACTGGATGATGATATGGAGGATTTGCAGGTGCCAATGCACAAGTTATGTTGATGGCTAATATGCATGAGTTACACATGAGTGACACAGCCCAAGTGTATGACTCGATGGCTTGTCTCGGTGCCGAACAAACCATATTTATCTCTCGATCCGATATCTCCATCAACATCCGAATCCGCAACACTCAAAATGTTCAAAATGAGTCATCCACATCTCATTCCGACGATTTTCAACTAGACCCCGTAGTTATATTTGACTATCGAGATGACCTTATGGTTTCCCTTGATAATCAAATTGAATCCGTGGTTATACTTGAGGATCTAAGTAATGATCATGTTGTGACTCAAGTTGAACACGCCGAACTTTTGCCTCATCCAGATTTTGCTCGCTTAATACAAGACCAACAAACCATAGTGGAAGAATGTCGCAATTAATCGTGACTTGAAAAGTAAAATGCATCGTTAACCAAGGATTTTGAATGTTTACAAAAGCAACTCAACTTTTTCAAAACTTAAGAAAACGTGAAAAGGTTTTGAAGCGCCTTTGCTAAATCTCATCAAAGCGAAAAATATTTAGAGAGACAAATGCGTGATCTAGCCGCTTCAAGAATGATTTGTGCCTAAAATAGAACAACCGAAACATGAACATAAAAAGCAAGTTAACGCTCTCACCTTGGAAAATCAAAAAGCTAAGGTCGAGTTGTTAACTTGTCAAAAATTTCTCAGATACAAAAATCATTCAACGAAGCGAATAGATGATCATCTTGAAGAAATTATCGGCTTGCAAAACAAACTTACGGAGTTTAAAACTGTTGTTTACAAACATGGCGAGTCGGTCACGCTATTGAAAAGTTTACCTTAAAACCAAATCCAAATGGATATGAACCAAATCTTGCGATTACAAACCTAAGCTTTCAACCAAAGCATTCAAACCAAATCGAAGTTTCCAAAGGTAATATAAAATTGGTAATTACATTATGAGTGTTGTTGAATATCATCGTCAAGAGGAATTAGATGCGAAGACGAGAGTCGATCCAAATTAGAAAATGTTGTTTATAACAAACCTCATAACTATTCAAAAGCGGTCACTTTGTCACACCAACGGATTCTTCTAACACACCTGTGATTATCATAAAACATCTCGAGTCTTCTAATGTTAATCCCAAACAGATTATGCACAAACTTATGGTCCTTTACCTTCCATCAAGAAGTAAACTCAAAACACGAAAATCGCAAAATTCTTAGATATTTTGACCTTTTCATGGTGACCTCAAAACTTTACAACATGAGATAGAATATCATTACGAAATCAAAGTTCAACATTTTCAATCGCCTCGGCGCGAGAACAAAGAGACATTTTTCGGAAAAATCTTTTACCAAATGTTAAAAACTTGAAAAGTTGTGCATTGTCTTGGGAACAGGACTTTCATAAGGAACTTGGATTGATGAAGGTCGTTTTGAGAAAGCGAAACATCTATTTCTTATACTAAGCGTAAAAGAAAATGTTGAGAAAAGATGTTGATCGACTCTTGGAAGATGTTATATGTGTTGATGTCCATAATATTGTGTTATTGAATTCTTTGTCATATGCATCGATTATATTTCGATGATCTTGTTGATTATGTGGTAGCTGAGTATCACGATAATATGCATAAGATCGAGTCTTTAAAAGTCGAAAATGAACGATTGATTAACGAGCTTTCAAATGCAAAATGTCGTCTTCAATGGTGTTAAAAGATTGTCACAATCGTGAACTTGCTTTGCAAAACAAAATCAACCGATTGCAATCAAAACGCTTAATCCAAAATTTGAGCAACTGGATGATCAAAACGTGTCTTTGAAATGTCAAATCTCAAAATATGAACAAGAACTTGTAAAAGTTAAGCAGAATATGGTGTCATCTTTGACTTACTTAAAAGACTCGTGATGAAGCATCAAACGAGCTTGATCATTTTCTTGCACACACTAAGGAAGTCATGAATTTTTCGAGAAATCTTCGCTCGAAAATCAAGAATTGGTGCACACTATCTTTAAGTTAAGAGAAATGTTAGGAAAGTATGAATAACTTCCGCCTACCGTGATTAAGAGAATAGCCCCGGTAACACTTAGTAATCATGAACCTAGAATCCCTACTACTAAATCACAAGTTGCTAACGTTCTTCCTTCTATCGAAACAGAATAGTTGCGTCTTTTCCAAACGTCCGCACTTCACGGCCTAGAGCACTACATCGAAGAATAGGAAGTTGCGACCTAAGAAAAGATAAAAAGGAATGCTAAAGTAGAAGAACATCCTAGGACTATGAATAAGACTCACGTTGCTTCCACTATAGATATTGCGTCGGAAAATGTAATAGAAATAGTGATGTAACGAATGCTAAACCTTTAAGTGCAATCGATGCACCTTGTGTTATTTGTCGTAAAGTATGAATTCGATTGTCATGACAAATGTGTTGCTAAAGCTATCATCTCTCGTTTAAGGAATCCTAAGAATCGGAATACCTCTAGGCCCACTAATCATTCTAAGTCTCGTGCTTGGTAGACCGCCTCTTTATATTCTAAGAAACGCATTCTTTGCCTCAGTAGCTCTAGTTTCACCTCCTAGGAATGTAGTACCACCTAGTGCATTCACTAAGACTAAAGCAAATACTAGTTGGAGATGGCGAAATGGATATATAACACACTAGGATTTAAATGGATACCTAAAGCTATTGATGTGTGTATGTCTACTATAATCGCTCGGAACCTCTAACATTTCGGGATCCACATCTACTTCTATTCCATCCGTAAATGCATGTGTAATGCGGTGTCTGAGATCATTCTGGATTGTTGATAGCGGATGTTCCCGACACATGACAAGCAACCTTAAAGCATTATCAAACTTTATTGCAAAGTTCATTAGCACTTGTCGATTCGGGAATGATCACTTGCAGCTATCATGGGCTACGGAGACTATATCAATGGGAACATCGAAATTAGCGGGGTTTATTATGTGGAAGGCCTCGGTCACAATCTGTTTTCGATGGTCGGTTACGTGATGGAGATTTAGAGGTTGCTTTCGGGGATAAATCTTGTTTCATTCGTGATCTACAAGGAAAGCGACCTTATGTCGCTCGCGTAATTCAAGTCTTTACACTATCTCTATGCAAGACATGGTTGCTTCATCTCCCATCTGCTTACTTTCAAAGGCAACATCAACAAAATCACGGCTATGGCACCGTCGTCTATCACATTTAAACTTTCAAACTATAACCAATCTTGCTCGACACAAACTAGTTGAAGGACTCCCACGATTCCGGTATTCAAAAGATCACCTTTGCTCGACTTGTGAACAAGGGAAAAGCACTCGTGCTCATTTTCCTTCAAAAGTGGAACACAACTCTCGACATGTGCTTCATCTTCTTCACATGGATTTGTGTGGCCCGATCGCGTGCAAACAATCAATGGCAAACGCTACATCTTAGTAATTGTTGATGACTATTCACATTTGGACTTGGGTCTACTTTCTTGAAGCAAAGACCAAGCTCCACATATGCTCATCACCTTTCTCATGAAAATACAAGTTCACTCCAAACACCGTCCGATAAATCGTAATGCAGACAAAGGCCGAATTTTTAACAAAACTCTTCGTGACTTTTATGAGAAAGTGGGGATTCGACATCGACATCTATTGCACGTACACGAGAACAAAAGCGAAGTTGTTGAAAGACGAAACCGAACGTTAGTGGAAGTTGCAGAACAATGTTAATCAATGCTAAACTCCCGGATTACTTGTGGGCGTGTCGTATCATCGCATGCTATACTCAAAACCGGTCTATGATTACAAAATGCCACAACAAAACACCTTTCGAGCTTGTCACAACAAAAACCGAATCTCAAACACTTTCATGTATTTGGATCTCTTTGCTATCCGAATAATGATCGTGATGACTTTGGAAAGCCAAAGGCGACATTGGAGTCTTTATTGGATATTGTGATAATTCTAAAGGTTTCGAATGCGGAATCGTCGAACAAAGGAGGTTATGGAAGCGATTCATGCTCATTTTGATGAACTTACGGAAATGGCTTCGAGTATAACAACTTGGAACCGGTCACAACCGCTTAAACTTCCCCAAACACCATCATCGGTGAACAAAGCCCCACTCACTCGTCAACAAATGGAAAGACTATTTACTCCTTTGTTCGGTGACGATATTGATGAGCGATGCTCGGTGTATCCGCTGTTTCATTGCTCAATCGATAATACTCCTATACACGATACACTGCTACAACAACTCTTGTTGAAGATGCACCACCAGATTGACTCTACTACAGCAGTTGAACAAACCGCTTCCAACAATGATGCACCGGTGATGATGTTCGAATAAAGTACCCCACTTGCGATTTTGATCCAAATCGTTCTTTAACCCGTTTGCTAATGAAACTGCGCGCACGATGTCGCGGAATCATCAACAAGCCATTTGAATCCTCAAAATCGCTGGCGTATACCAACATCAACCCTACACATAGATGGACAAAAGACCATCCTCGGAAAATATCATTGGCAACCCGAATCAACCGGTCGTTACGAGACAACGTCTTCACACAGACGGTGAACATTGCATTTATGCACTCACTTTGTCTGCCAAATCGAACCCAAAAACATTAAGGATGCAATGACAAAAGATAATGGATCGAATCCATGCAAGAAGAATTCAACCAATTCAAAGCGTCTTGAAGTATGGGGCTGGTTGAAAGACCAACAGGGTCTCGTCATTGGTCTCAAATGGATTTGGAAAACAAATTGGATCTTTGAAGGGCGTTATCGTAAACAAGTTACGTCACGGTTGCTAAAGGTTATAGAGCGAGGAAGAGGTATTGACTTTGAAGAATCATTTGCTCCGGTTGCTCGTCTTGAGGTACATTCGGATATTTCGGCGTTCAGAACTCATATGAACATAACGGTCTTTCGGATGGACGTCAAAACTACTTTTCTAAATGGTCAATGAAAGAAGCAGTTTATGTCGACCGACGGAAGGATTCGTTGATCCCGCTTCGAACCATGTCTACAAGCGAACAAAGCTATGTATGGTCTCAAACAAGCTCCTCGGGCATGGTATGATAAGTTATCATCTTTCCTCATTGCCAATAATTTCACCAAAGGTTCGGTCGACCAACTCTTTTCATACAATATCACGGGAACATATTTTAATTGTTCAAATTTATATGGATGACATCATTTTGGGTCAACTCATAAAAAGTACTCAATCGCTTTTGCAAAACTAATGAAAAACATTTTGAAATGTCCATGATGGGTGAACTTACGTTCTTTCTAGGAATTGACAAGTTCATCAATCACCCCGTAGTATTTTCTTGAGTCATTCCAAATATGCCCTTGAAATTACGAACACATTGAATGAATACTTGATAAGGTTTTAAAAGGTACCTTTTAAGGGGTCATTTAAGCCCTTATTCGATCACTTCTGTATCCGTTATTGCTTAATATCGTTCCTTTTCACTTTTAGGTCTCTTGAAGGCAAAATCTTTGGAATGATGCTTATTTGGACGAAAGGCGCGAATATCTGAAGAAAATGGCCAAAGTCGAATCGAGACACTCAAAAGTCTTTGAAACATAAAGGCGGCACGGCGTCACATGCATATCTGCGGACGCCGTCGGAAGGAATTTTATGACGGGTCGGGCGAAATTGCATGTTTTCAAGGGACGACGTCGGGTTCTAAAGGTAGGCCGTCGTTACTCGGGCGGCCTAGATGCGCCAAGACGGCGTCGAGTGAAGGGACGGCGTCACGGTCATAAGGTGGCGTCGTCGAAAGGTTTACGTGGCCAAGGCGAAACCCTAATGGCGGCGACACGGCGGCGTCACGAAACATAAGGTGGCGCGTCGCGGATGTAATCTTATATATAGAATCCGAATTTTTCGGTTTTGGGTGTAGTCTTTTGGGTAAAACCTAAAACCGAACCAAGGCTTTCTTGTGCAGTATTTTAGGGTTCTAAACCCTATTATACATCAAGATAAGTATTTACTTCATTAATTTAATTATGTCTTTGATTATTTGTGTGTATGCTTGCATGTTCTCCATGTCAAGCTAATTTATTTGTGTGTTTGCTTAGGAATATGAAACTTAATTATTGAATATTGATTGGTTGATACTTATCTTAGTTGACTAATGATCTAGAGTCGCTAGATTATTCGTTGTGTACTTAATGCTTGACATTTCTTTGTGAACTTTAGAATATAATTATCTAGGTAATTGTAGGATAAAGTATTCAAGGACAACCGTAGAGTAGGCGTCTATAAATCACTAGAGGATTTGTAAACAAGACCCTTTGGTAATTTCAAAGAGTTAGGAAATAAGCACGCCTATAGCCTTAGAATCACAACGCAACTAGGAATAAGGGCGTGACAAATCAACCATCAATAGGAGATAATTAAGGAGTAGTAAAACCTAAGTAAACACATCTTTAAACTATCATACAGTACACATCAATTAGACATAGACTATCACAACCTTAGCTTAGATAATTAGATAATAGTAGAGTAATCGGTAGCAATACCAACCCCCAAATCCAATACCGAGATTCGTACCTTTTCATTTTCTAAAAACATAAAAGATAAAAATAATCTTCCTCGACCTCAACCTTAGCGTAGTAACTTCTCACTAGCATTCCTATTCCCCAGAGAACGATATCAATACCCGTGGCTTACCCTAATTACTACACTACAACGATTAGGTTCTTTGCCTAGGGTGTTATAAAACTTGCTCGAAGAAAGGAAGTTTCCTTGACCCCGACGACGCGTGTGGCGTTATCAAGTTTTGGCGCGGCTGCTTGGGAATAGAATAGCTAGTTAGTAGTCCACCTCGTTTAGGTTTCTTTGCTTGATTCCTATCAAGTAAATTTTCTCATTTTTTTTAGCTTTCTCTTAGTCTATCCCCTTCTTCGTGACCTTTGTTCGTAACACCCATCACTTTTCACCATGGAAGGTGACAACCAACCACCACTCATCGACCCACCACCAAGCGACCCGCCAAGAGCCCGTACTCTTGGTGAGTACTCGAGACCAAACCACCTAGGTTATAGGAACACCATTGAGCTTCCGACCAAGCCCAAACTACGGCCTGCGATCCGACACCATCCGGTTGGTGCAAAGCGGATGTGCATTCCATGGACTTCGTTAGAAGATCCAAATCGACATCTGAGGATTTCCTCAAAATTGTCGATTCCATCGACCTTGATGCTACTACTCGGGAGACCACGCGCTTGCGTCTCTTCCAATTCTCTACGGGACCAAGCTAGTAATTGGCTTGGCGACTTCCAGCCGGCTCCATCTCAAGTTGGGATGATCTTACTTCTCGCCTTGCTCGATTTTTCCCACGGGAGAACCACTAAGCTTAGGCGAGAAATCTTAACGTTTCGGCAACTCCAAGGTGAATCACTCTACAAAGCGTGGACTCGATTCAAGGATCTACTCCGTGAACTTCCCCATCATGGCATCGATCTTTGGCTTCAAATCCAAATCTTCTACGATCATACCGAGTTCATCACTCGGCGATCCATTGATCGGGCCGCGGTGGGAGGCTCGGCGACTTCAATGCGAGAAATCTTGGGATATTATAGGAGCTTGCGATCAAAGCTACGAAGATTGGAATGATTCTCCGAGACTCGATTAACATAATCAACGCCATATCAACCCCGTCCGAATCCTCCGACACCCTCGAGAAACAAATGGCGCCATTGAGAAAGGATTGATTATCTTATGGAAAGGCGAAAAGAGCCCCGTACAAATTCCTCGAGAGGCGTCAAATTCGCCAACTCTACCTACCACCACACCTCCTTCCTGAGTCTCCAAGTCGTGATCAAAACCCAACTTCCGAAAGGCGTTCCGTTCTACTTCCCCAATACCACTCTCACCAAGCTTCAAGGAACAAATGAGGAGTACATGGCGGCTCATCTGGAAGATTAGCGAGGTTTGAAGAGGAGGTTTATAGGCGAGAGAGGAGATGCAAGCAAAGATGACGGAAATGATGAATTTGGTAATTGAGTTTACCAAAACAAAGGTTCCGAAAAGGTGCTCGTAAGAAGCAACGATTGCCCTCCCACTTCATTTGTCATATTTGTTTCCATTATGCCCGAGAATGCAAAGGTTGAGGCGGAAAAGGCGGGGAAGTAATAAGGAGGAGTCGGTGCATGACGACGAGCCTGAGACCATTGAATACTACCTTAAGCACGAAATCAACAAGAAAACCATTGCAAACCAAGTAAACAACTTTAGGTACAATGAAGTTCTCAAGGAAGCCCTTGATGAAAAAATGACTGAAGAAGAGTATGACGCCCTACCTATGGGACCCCTGTATGAGTTAGTTATAAAAAAACCTCTAACAAGGAAACGTAACACCACAGGGAATTTCGTAATACCAGTTAGCATAGGTGACATTGATAATATTAATGCCTTGGCCGATCAGGGGACTGATGTGAACATAATGCCATTATCAATCTATAATAAGTTAACTAAGGAGAAACCAGCCAGTACCGACCTTAGACTCTCCTTAGCTAATCACACTTATGTTCACCCCGTAGGAGTCGCAATAGATGTTCTAATTGAGGTGGCTAACATTGTTTATCCGGTAGATTTCGTGATCGTTGATTTTGAAGAAGACAAAAACATACCCCTCATTCTTGGAACACCGTTTCTAGCTACCGCCAAGGCAACCATCAAATGCGGAGAGGGCGTCATGATACTCAAAAGCGGAAAGGGGTATGCTAGGATACCCATCATCCCAAGGTATCCTCTCAAAATCATGGAAATGATTACGAAAGGGAATCGGAAAAACCCTAGCCATAATGTTAAGAAAAAGATAAATGACTGGGAAAAAGGGCTTAGAGACTTCATGGTCCAAGGATTGTATGCAACATTGTGGAAACCCGATAATAAGTTAGGAAGCAACCCCACCTCGGTACCTAAGGCACAAAAGGACCCTAAGAAATTTCTAAAAGGAGAAAAAGTACTTCTGTACAAATCAAGGAAAAGGGCAATGCAAGGAAAAAACAACCCAAGATGGTTTGGGCTTTTCACAATTAAGGAGACCAACTTAAACGAAACCGTCACCATAATTGACAAGAATGGCACCGAATCCACGATGAACATACAACGTCTACGCCGCTGATGAAGAAAATGAATGACGAAGAGGCGGTGATGCAAAACGAGGAGTAGGACTACGAGTCTAGCTACAAGACTCTTAAATAAAGAAAAGCGCTTCGTGGGAGGCAACCCATGCTTAATTGTTTGCTTGTTAGTGTCATATATCTTTTATTAATTGTTTGTCCTCATGTTTAAATTTGTAAAATGCTTTATTTTGTTTTAACCTCGTCTTAATTACATATAAAGGTATTTTACATAAAGGATAAGTGTAGGGAGGATTACACACGTTTTCATAAGAAGCGTGAACATGAGAATAACAATTAACTAAAAGATATATATGTTTGTTTGTTCGAGTCAAATGCTTGTATCGAGTCATAATGGATGTTTTTGCGAAGTTTTCCGATTCTAAAGATGTAAATTTTCAAATTTTTCCGAAAATCGCAAACCGGTTTTGTCGGGATAACTGACCGCGTCGAGATTGCAACTGACGGCGTCGTGAAGGAATAAAACTTGACTTACTTTTCTCGTTTTACGAGCTACTTGTAAAATTTTGGAATTTTCCAGATCTTAACTTTCAAAACAAATTCGTAAACATCCATTCCACAAGCATTATATCCTAGTTTAAATCGAGTCTTATGTATATTATTACCACCGATTTTCGCGAAGGTTTCGTTTGTTTTCTTCTAGTGTGCGAGTTTAGTTTGTCAAGAAGAAGTTACACAAGTTTGGAAGGAGCCTTTCACGCAAAAACTCTTCTTGGAAAAGATTTAACCACCACTTTTACGGATCCTACCGAGCTAATCGGGGAGTATTAGTTTCTTTCGTTTTAATTACCTTCTATTATCATAACTTTGATACTTTGGGGAACATTGGGAACAATGTTGGTTTAAAATGTAGGGAGGAAAATAAAACGGGAACTTTGAAACTATGCTTATCCTTGACTATTTGCTTTGTCCAAGTGTATTTGTGTAATAAACCATGAGAAAATGTAGGTTAGGGTAATTTTAGCCAAATTTAAAATTTTTTCATGACATATAAGAGTGGGCCATTAGTCTTAACAAAAGCGTCTCATGGATAGGAAGTTGCATGACTAGCACAAAAACCCTTACCACCTAAATTCCACCCAAAATGTGAGGATCGCCCTTAGATTAGTAGGAATTAAAGCATTCATCTTTAATGCTTAGAGTGTGAACCGTAGTATATTAGATTCTAGAACTTGTTTTGTGATGCATTCGAGATCGCAAGTGAGGCTACACTTGTGTAGTTAGGAATAACTAAATGATAAGAGGCATTAGGATAAACCCTTGTTTAATACGTAATATAATTACTCCTTCCATATCGGTTGAGTAATTCCCCCACACCACTACGTTGTACTCATCTTTAGTACACGATACCCTTAGTTAACCCTCGAGCCTATCCTTTTCGCGGTTCTCGTGATGTTTGATTTTTCGGAATATCAATGAAGAGCATTGTTTACACCCCACCCCAAATATACACCCAAATCGCCTTAGCCTACCTTTATTGCACTCACTTTTAGTGCAAACTTATGTTATCACCCAAAACCCTTAGTTCAATTATCGGTTGCTTGCATGAGTTGCTAAGTCGAGTCATATCCCTTGTATCTGATTTTGGGATGATTGGGATTCATGGGAAAAGTTAAAGTTTATGAAACATAGGAAAGAGAGCGTTAAACTCAAATTCCCTTTGTTTGCATAATAATGTACTCCAAGTGTTTTGATCTTTTCAATTCGGGTCAAATTAGTGTTAGAGTAATAAAAACTCAAGTGTAGGGATGTGTCTATAAATCCCTATCATTTTGATGTACCGTAGAGGATGGTAGAGTAAAAGTGTGCAAAAAAAAAAAAAAAAAAAAAAAAAAAAAATAAATAAATAAATAAAAAAAAAAAAAAAAAAAAAACAAACACGGGCTACCATCCTACATCTATCTTTTAAATTGTGTTTGTTTATTTTCGTTGCCTAGAGTTTTAGAGTGTCGAGTCTTGGCTTAGCAACGCCATTCTTCGTATACTTGCAACATAGAGATTTTTGACTATCCACCACTATATAGCCTATCCCACCAAACCCTTATTTCCTACCGTAAGCCTAACGTTACAACCCTTTAAAGACCTCTTTGATAGTCTTTCCTAGGTGCTTACGCCAAAGCGGCGGAGGTTTGATCTATTCTCAAGCCTATGGTAATCTATGTACTAGGACCGGTTAATGAGTGTTTATCTTCCATTTCCGATTTGTTATATTTCATATATACACCGAGAGAGATGTGAGTATCCAAACACCCCATGTGAGGTGCTAGTATGTAATTCCGTGCTTGTTATGACTTTTTGGGGCTTATATGTGTTGTGGACCGTTTTGAATGGATGCTTCATGACCCCTAACTTATAAATTAATTGGCTAAAAGCACATTTGCTTGAGGACAAGCAAATACCAAGTGTAGGGATATTTGATAAGGTTTTAAAAGGTACCTTTTAAGGGGTCATTTAAGCCCTTATTCGATCACTTAGTATCCGTTATTGCTTAATATCGTTCCTTTTCACTTTTTAGGTCTCTTGAAGGCAAAATCTTTGGAATGATGCTTATTTGGACGAAAAGCGCGAATATCTGAAAAAATGGCCAAAGTCGAATCGAGACACTCAAAGTCTCTTTGAAACATAAAGGCGGGTGTCCTTGCATATCTGCGACGCCGTCGGGAAGGAATTTTATGACGGGTCGAGGCGAAATTGCATGTTTTCAAGGGGCGACGTCGGGTTCTAAAGGAGTAGGCCGTCGTTACTCGGGACGGCCTAGATGCGGCCAAGGCGGCGTCGAGTGAAGGGACGGCGTCACGGTCATAAGGTGGCCGTCGAAGGTTTCGTGGCCAAGATGAAACCCTAATGCGGCGACACGGCGTCACGAAACATAAGGTGGCCGTCGCAGATGTAATCTTATATATAGAATCCGAATTTTTCGGTTTTGGGTGTAGTCTTTGGAGTAAAAACCTAAAACCGAACCAAGGCTTTCTTGTGCGGTATTTTAGGGTTCTAAACCCTATTATACATCAAGATAAGTATTTACTTCATTAATTTAATTATGTCTTTGATTATTTGTGTGTATGCTTGCATGTTCTCCATGTCAAGCTAATTTATTTGTGTGTTTGCTTAGGGAATATGAAACTTAATTATTGAATATTGATTGGTTGATACTTATCTTAGTTGACTAATGATCTAGAGTGCGCTAGATTATTAGTTGTGTATAATGCTTGACATTTCTTTGTGAACTTTAGAATATAATTATCTAGGTAATTGTAGGATAAAGTATTCAAGGACAACCGTAGAGTAGGCGTCTATAAATCACTAGAGGATTTGTAAACAAGACCCTTTGGTAATTTCAAAGAGTTAGGAAATAAGCACGCCTATAGCCTTAGAATCACAACGCAACTAGGAATAAGGGCGTGACAAATCAACCATCAATAGGAGATAATTAAGGAGTAGTAAAACCTAAGTAAACACATCTTTAAACTATCATACGAGTACACATCAATTAGACATAGACTATCACAACCTTAGCTTAGATAATTAGATAATAGTAGAGTAATCGGTAGCAATACCAACCCCAAATCAATACCGAGATTCAGTACCTTTTCATTTCTAAAAACATAAAAAGATAAAAATAATCTTCCTCAACCTCAACCTTAGCGTAGTAACTTCTCACTAGCATTCCTATTCCCTGAGAGCGATATCAATACCGTGGCTTACCCTAATTACTACACTACAGCGATTAGGTTCCTTTGCCTGGGGTGTTATAAAACTTGCTCGAAGAAAGGAAGTTTCCTTGACCCCGAGCGAGCGTGTAGCGTTATCAATACTTGTGATACTTATGCCACACCAATGTCACATACTAAGAAGTTGGACGCTGATTTGCATGGGAAACTAGTTGACCTACAAAATACCATAGTATTATTGGGTCTCTCATGTATCTAACGACCCGCCAGAGACTGATATTGTCTTTGCCGCTTATCTTTGCTCCGTTATCGATCGCGACCAACTGAAACCCACCTCTCGGAGGCTAAAGAATCCTCAGATACATCAAGGGAACCATTAATTTGGGATCGGTATCAGAAGGATTTCGGTTTTGAACTAATAGCTTTTCAGACTGATCAAGCGGCCGCTTAGACTCTCGGAAAAGTACTTTAGGAGCACTACAATTTCTTGGTAACAAGCGGTATCACGGAAATCGAAGAAATAGGGCCATACATTGTCATCAACCAAAGCGAGAATATGTAGCCATGTCGGCGTGTTGTGCTCAAGTAATTTAGATGAGAACACAACTCAAAGACTATGGTTACGTGTTGATGAGAATCCCGATGTCTTGTGACAATCGAGTGCTATTGCGATCTCGTGCAACTCTGTTCAACACTCAAAGTCAAAGCACATCGATCTTGATATCACTTCATCAAGGACCACGTGGAGCAGTCTTGTTGAATTATACTTGTGAGTGCTGAATACCAATTGGCGGATCTACTCACCAAAGCCTTAGCTCCGCTAGGTTTAATGAGTTGGTCCACCGGATTGGTATCACGGTGTTTGACTCAAGAGGAATGGATGAACTCTTAAAACATTCTTAAAACCATCAAACACCAAAACCTCCTTTGTAAATATTTTCAAAACAAAATACAAAAATATAAAATCGATAAAATATCAAAAATAATCTATATTTCTTTTAACATGTCAAGTACAACTCTTCCGTCAACACTCAAATCTTTCAAAATTCAGTATTTTTCCGATCAAGTGTTGAGGGGGAGAAAATAAATTCTTAACTGTTTCATAATAATTGTGTACTTGCATGTTACCTTTTCCCGGTTGTTTCTTTAAATGGTGGTCACATTTCTGGTTCACTGACACTCCTCAGACTAAAATTTATAAACTTTCATTACTTCTTAAGTCGAGGGGGAGTGTTGTCAAGTTTCTGTCTTAAAATCTTTCGTTTGGTAACCAAAATGGAAGTTAAAAGGCATTGGATGAAAATGGAAAAGGTGGAGGGACTAAAACTGTCAAAATCCGAAAGTTTGTTTAATAAAACATCCCACCTAACCTCTTCACTTCACATTTATTACTTATACCAAACAAATCCTATGCTCAATAATCTTTCTTCAAATCCGGTTATTGGATCATCAATCTGTAAGTGATTTCGTGTTTATAACAAGTTTTTAAACAATGATTTTGAATTTTACATAAATCCAACGGTTAAATCTTGAGATAATGTGATTTTCGTGTTCTACGCGTAAGTGTAAGAACACGTAATCATTGGTGTGTGTTTGTGGTCAAAAAGGTTGTGTCAAAATGTTTTAAAGACATCAATGATACCATTTTTATCCTCAAAACTTACCCAGAAACACGAATTGATTGAATCTGGAAAACTAGGGTTTATGCGTGGTTTGGGTGTTTTCATTTGTGAATGTTTTTGGTGATAAAGATTGCTATAATAGGTTGTTTTCAAGTTGAATTAATCATAACTAAACCCAGAAACTACCTAGAAACTACCCAGAAACTATAATTATTCATTAATTGGAATTTAGGGTTTATATTCATACGGGTTGGGTATTTTTGATTCATGACTTGTTTGATGTTAAAACTTGGATAAAACAACTCAATATGCTTCCTAGACTTACTAGAAAAACTTTGGTGCAAATCTCATGGCTAGATTTAATACGCGTAATTCATGAACTTTAGGGTTTAGTCTTACGCGTAAGACTTTCTACGCGTAAAATGTTTGATGACTTTTCATGCCATGATCTGATATAAAATGGATATATGTGTTAATATTGTTGCTATGATGACGTTATTTCAGGTCTGCTACACGTATAACTCAGAATCAAGGTCATTAGCAATCTACACATAAGGATCACCTTACGCGTAGAAGGTTATGCGTAAGAGAAATCTTACGCATAAGGTTCTACAAAGGGACTACGCGTATCCTGTGAAAGATATGCGTAAACAGTGACCACTAAGCATAAGGACTACTCTTACGAGTAAGCCTTACGCGTAAGGTGTTATATGCGCTTACGCGTAAGCTCTACGCATAAGGTCCCCTGTTCCTACGCGTAATATTTCTTACACGTAAGTCAGGTTCCTACGCATAAGCTTGTGTCTAAGCGTATAACCTCTGTTTACGCATAAGCTACCATTTCTACGCCTAAGCCTTGATCGAATCTTCATTATGAGTTGTTACGCGTGCATACTTGTAAATAAATAAATCATAACATCACGAAACCAATAATGTCACTAATAAACTTAAACGGTTAATATGTTGTGGAAAATAAGTGATAACATAAACTTTAAAATCTTAAAGTTAACTAACTCACGAAACTTTTCTCGACGACATTGGACTATTGAACAAACAAGTGACTTTGGACTCGTAACAATCATTGACAGATCTCATTCATTAAGTAGACAATAATACCTTCTATTGACTAACATTATGTCTTTCGATATGTTGGTTCTTTTGGCTAAATATGTTTCAGATCACGACATGGCTGCTCAAATGAATGTGGATGCACCAAATGTTCTCACCATTGCTGATATCTTTCCTCATGGTTATCCGATGAAGATTGGAAGAATAATCTTCGTGTTGACTTTGAAACTCTCACACTCGGAATCTTCTTGTCTCATTGCGTGGATATTACGAAGAATCGTCCTATCGAACATGCTCACCAACTCGCCCATCGTTAGGAGATTTACATACAACAATTCTGGAATAAAATGCAGATGGTCAAAGGTCAAAATGATGTGACGGTGACACTCAATCACAAGCAACTCACCATCACTCCTGCAGACTTACGGGCAGTTCTCCTCATTCCTGACATCTTACCAACTGAACTCTCTGCTGCACCTACTAAAGAAACTGTTATGCAATTTTTGATTGATATTGGGTATGACGAAGCTTCAGGGGTTATCATTAAGCATTCTCACGTGGATCTCAAGAACATCCCTCGACCTTGGAGAACCCTTTATATCATCATCACAAAATCCATTTACGGTCGTGACAACTATGAGCATCAAAGCTCGTAGAAGCTGCAAATCTTACGGGCTCGATCAACATGAAGCACATCGAAGTTGAAGTTCGATTTGGGATGACATGATGACATTCCTCAAAAGCTTGGCTCAAAGATTCCCTACATCGGATATACTAAGCTGTTGATCCATAGAGCACTTGGGTATAACCCGGATATCCCCAGAGAATCAATGACCACGATAATCACGACATGTTGTCCGAACCTACCCTAGCCGCCAGTTGAAGGAATCAACAACTAAGCTGGTCTTTGTGTTGCTGCACCATCTTCTCGAGATGAACTCAAAAGCTCTATTCTTATAAAAGATATTTGGTTGTTGTAAGAGAACAAAGTTGGTTTACGGATGAAAATCTTACAGCACGCCTACAAGGAAAACCGAGAAGAGGAAGTGGAGGAAGTCTTGCAAGCACTTGAGAGTCGAAGGAAGTTCCCAAGAGGAATCCTCCATGTAAGAGACAGTTCCTTCCAAGGAAGTTTTCTATTCCCGTACCTAAGCCTAAACAGGAAAGAAAGCTAATGAGCGAGGACTCGGAGGTACGCATCGAGATGAAGAGATTTTCTACTCAGAAGCGCCAAAGATGACACTACAACGGTATCTAAACCTCCCGGTCCACCAAATTTGAACACGGCAAGGGAAGACTCAGGTCATTGAGCAACAAGAAGAAGAATCGGATGAAGAGCAACTAGACGCGATTACGGGAAAAGTTCAAATTCATTAGACTTCAACACGTCGCACAAGAATTTTCTAAAGAACAAATGGGTGGCCCCGGAGGGTCAAGTGGTGGAGTTCAACCTACACCAAATCCTGATGCGGTTAATCGACCCGATAAGGGATCTGGTGCCACCACTCTTGAGCAACAACAAATGCGTGTGGAGGACACTCTTGAATATGACTTTGAAGAACCAGAAAAGGAAAAGACTGAAAAGACTTCTGGTGATGAAACAAAGACTGATGATACGACTAATTCTGGGAAAGATGATGGCGCGATTATGATAAGCTTCTTACAGGCGGTCCAACACGTCCCAAGGAGAAAACCTCGAACCTCCTAAGGACCCCGAATCTCCTCGTGTCTCTTCGTCATCAGATTCTTCTTCTCATTCTTCACCACCACCATCAAAAATATCAACCAAATTGTCATCCAAATCAGTGACGAAGCCAGCTGCATCTTGGATCTCTCAAGCTAAGACACGAATCGTTAAAGCTATCAAACAGGTCAGAAAGAAAGACGTGCTTTACAAGAAGCTGAATTTTCTCGCCAACCAGATACAGTATTTTCATGATGAGAAAGACGAGATGAAAGTTGAAAGGGAATATGTCCAGAAGCTCATGAAAGATGATCTTCAAGGGAAAATGGACGAGATGATCAAAGGATACTCTCACAAGTTCCTCATGGAGGTCGTTCCTAAACCGACAAAGGAGATGTATACTGCATAACTTTATCCGAATCTCTTACATCTAGCCAAGCAAGCCATGAAATCAACTCCAATGAATTTGAGCATCAATCCGGTTGAATCCACAATCTTGTCGGATGATGAATTGGTGAACGGCTAGTAGCTCAAATGTCGAAGCGCTCTGCAACGCTTGCCTCCCACGAAGCTAAATTGTTTGAAGCATTCTTTGGAATACCAACTCGGGTCATCATTCGGAGAAGAAGGCGAAGGCCTAAGCGTCAAAGAGACGATGAAGACAAAGATCGAGATAAGGATAACGAGCCCAAACGCGCGAAGAAGTCGGTGAATCATCCTCCATTCGATTACTCAATGCGACCTCCACCCCAAAGGACTCGGCTCAACAAAGATCCCTCCTCGCTTCTTCCGAAAAACATCGAGATTACGAGACACCACCCTAGACTCGTAAAACCGGTGATCACTTTGAGTATACGGGTGGTGACGATGAGGAAATCCCTGAGCCACAACAACAACCTATCTCTCCTGACACAACTAAGAAACCAGAATCTTCATCCATGCCAAAGAAAAAGAAGAAAAAGGCGCCTATGACCGACGTCTTATCATGGCTGGACGAAGATTATACTGAATTTGAATGGTTCTCGAAGCTTGTTGATTCCACTCCCTACCCATCTGAAGGTCAAGAGGTGACATAATGTAGTACATTGGAGCATGCGAAACTACTGCAAGAAAAATTCCGTGTGAAAAAGATGACGAAATCCGAGTTGAAGCGAATCAAGAATGAAGCATTTCAACTGCTAAAAGACAGCTCGGAAAGTGCTATTGAAGTCGAGTATCACCTTGATAATATAGCACGAGCCATGTCTAACAATATGGATTGGCTCAACCCAGAAGTAAACATCGACTTCACCAAACCGGACAATCCTCCATATTACACCGACTGGTCCAAACCTCTACCCACAATTGGCCAACCTGATCAGCCTAGGATTCCATTCAGATATTTCTTCAACAAAGACTTGGAATTTCTTTTTCACGGTGGCGATGGTTCAAGGAAATATGCTATATCACTGACACTTCCATTCCGTGACCATATACTCTAGCGCGACCATCGAGGAAAGAGCTAACCACATGTTCTCCAACAATGTGGGCGTGTGACCGTGATGCAATGTATGGGATTCACCATTGGCGAGCAGCGAAGAATCTACTACGTGTCGCGGTTCGAAGTCTCAACATGAAGTGTTTAGTACTAAGAATATCGTTGCCATCAAACATGTTGATCTTTCATCTAAATGGGACTACACTTTCCTCAAGAATATTGTGGTCAAAAGGCAAGATGAAAGGGATTATGCATTCTCTGAAGCGGACTTTGAGAATTTGTCTATCAACGACATTGAAGACATGTACCTTGCCAAAGTACAGGGTCGCATGAGACAATTTTCAACTGAAGTACAATGTGAATTCATCAAGTCCTTGCTTATCTTCATCAGACGCATAGTCATCAAATAAGCGTGTAGAAGATCTCCGACTGCGGTTGAATCATATCGGACCGTGTCAACTTCACTCCACCTCGCCTAGATCATCCCAACATCAACCGACTTTCACAATACACTCTCATCACCAACCATTGGAGTGGTTTACATTAGTGAAACACTTCGCAACTGCTTGATGGCGTGTAGAGATCTTCACAAGTTTGGGGATCACACATTGAAGAATGTTAGGGATGGATTAGCTTATAGGTTGAAGGCTATTCATGAAGGAATTGGGTCACAAAAGCGATGGAATTCTAAGGAAAGGCGGGATGTGAAGAGGATCATCACCATGATTGATGAAAGGTTGTATCAAAGGGATCAGTTCAGAACGCTGGAAAGCTTTGTAGGCGGTCATCCCAGGATTGCTCTCGCTAGCTATCAACGCCCAGTTCGCATTCCTGGAAACATTGACGGACTTCCTGGTACCCTTGAATCGCTTCTATTTCATTATATTTTGGATGTGTGATTAAATATGTCAATGGCTTGTGCACACATTCGACAGTACAACCCGCACTTGTAAATAAAGGACCACGTAGTGCGCTTGATTGCCACAATCCTTATAAAAGGAGTGAAAGCTTCTTACTTTTGAGTAAAACCTATCAAACCTTTCACTTTTCAAGGTTTTGCTCAAAAGAACAAGTACTTCCCCTTATGATTTTCAAAACCTCAACCGTTTCTATCACTAGTTGAGGGGGAGTATTTGACTAAATCTGTGTTCACAAATTGTTCTCAATAGTCATCTTCCCACAAAACTCAAAATGGTCATATTTATTCTCAACATTTCTTCAAAAATAACACTTATATGCCATTTTTGAGGGGGAGAAAAGTTATGTGATAAGAAATATGTTGTGTAACTGCAAATGAATCTTTGGAATACAGACTTAACCAACGAATTGACGAGATCTTAACTGTTAGTAACTCAAAAATACTTTTCCGGGACGGGTAATAATTTCAAACTAGTTTGCTAGTGATGTAAACGTGTCTCGCAAATGACTTGTCCGAGTAGAATGTACCATTCGAGAAACTCTTAGTAGACATGATCTTTGACAGTTTGACAACCTTTCGAGGTTTGTCCACACCTTCAAGATAGTTATTAGAGCTAGTTGTCACCCAAAAGGCGACAATGTAACTCTTTAACTATGCAACGTAACCGTGTCTCGCGGGGATTGTCTATCTTGAGTTAATCAATTCAAAAGTGCAAGCTCTTTCCTCATTGTGCGATTTCGTTAAAACTCTTAAGCACATGTGGAGGAGTATTATGCAAAATATTTATCTCTCAACAGTGGCACTAAAATGTTTTCATTCATAAACACTTTGAGAGATTTTCTTGAAAATGGTTTTATGGCAATGGGTTATAAGGTGATTAAGGTTAGGAATAACTGTCTCTATGATCGCCAGAGTCGGAGGGATCTACCCAAGGACACTACCAATAGTTAGAATTAGAAGTCCTTAGGTATGATTATTAAAATGAGAAAATGAGAATCGGAGAAAGAAGGAGTTGAAGAATTAAAAGAAAAGCAAAGAAAAGGGTGAAAAGAAATAACCCTCCGTATTATTCAACTTAGGCGCACACGGGTTCAATTCATATACTCTTGGTTGTCACTAGATGACACCGGTATTGAAGACTAAAAGTCGTCATGGACCCGATGGCGCATGCACTAAACCTTCTTAGCAACTCAAGTTTCTCTCACGGAAGCTTGTTTCATTCTCATGGAACCCTACGTAAACTATTGGCTTTCTCTTAGAGATCATTGGTATTGAAGAAGGAGACCCTCTCCTAGTCTTCGCTCGGAAAACTAAAGCGCACAATTAAGTCTAGAGCCACGAGATTAATCAAAAGATCTCTTAAGTACACTTGACATTTCATCACTTGATGTTCAACAATAAGAACATCGGTGGTACGTTATCGAGTCCTTCATAGATCTTAGCAATCTGGTCGAGAACATTTATGAGAGGTTCACATCTATGATCCTCGGTGATTGAATGGAAACTCGCCTGTGGTCAACATCAAGCATACGGCAGCAGTCACCGGTAACTCCCGTGGATTACGCTTAGTGTGTCTCAAACGGTCTATAGTCATGGGGTGATGCTTTGGTGTACCTCAACGACTCATCGAACCGTAGATGTACTTGGTGTACATCGCGTTATCTCACTTGTGGGACTCCGGTTCGGGAATGGCCTTTGTGAGAATTATAGTTGTGTTTTCACACTTTGTCGTTAACACTCTCAAGTTCAAACTTGTAAGTGCGAATCCGCTTATTACTAACCGTTTTCATGTTTTCTTCTTATGGAAGCTCGGAGCGGAATAATCGCAGATTCTTCTCATGCTCATGCCAACATCATCACTAATGGAAGTTCTATCTAAAAGCAACACAAAAGTCGAGAATGATTCTTCGTCAAACCAAAGAATCAACAAAGTTAAAGACTTAAAGAACTTCATCGATCGAAATCCAACGTCAAAGAGCGTGTGAGCATATTGAAGAATGGCATGGAACCTTTGAGCGTGAAGCCGACACGAGGCGATTTGATACATACAACAACATACTATCACTACCATCATAAAGAACAATGATCAAAGAACAAAGATTAATTATGATGTCAAAGCAAAAGCTGTTTGAAGAAAACAATTTCTACACCGGGAGATTGTTCGAATCAAGGCAATTCTTCTCACAAGAAAGAAGAATGTCGAGAAGACATCAAAGCTACTATTACATCAAGACTTAACTGTTCACATTCATTCATCACCAACACTTGGGGAGATTGTTGGAATCACTCCTAAACATAAATCAAGTGTTAGTGATTCATATGTAATAGTTAGCTTAATTATGGCCTTTATGTTTGTTATTAGCCTTAGGCTTATGTAGAAGGCCTATAAGCCTAGGCCTAGCCCAATAAGGAAAAGGATGGGAACTAGGAGTGTTGCCCTAGCTTCCATCCTATAAATACTTTGTAATAACCCTCACTTGAGGGTTGGTTGTTCAATTTATCTTTCACTTCATACTCTACGGGTAACCATCTTAGTATATCGTGTGTGTGTTTGGTTTATTGTTCATCCGCCTCTCTATTTCTTGTATTAATGCTTGTGTTGTAAAACTAGTGACCTAACAGACTCGACTTAGCAACTCATGCAAATAACTAGATAATTGAACTAAGGGTTTAGGGTGATAACAATAATGCACTAAAAGTGAGTGCATACAAGGTAGGCTAAGGCGATTTGGGTGTACATTTGGGGGTGGGGTGTAAACAATGCTCTTCATTGATATTCCCGAAAAACCGAAACATCACGAGAACCGTGAAAAGGATAGGCTCTGAGGGGTTAACTAGAGGTATCGTGTACTAAAGATGAGTACAACGCAAAGGTGTGGGAGAATTACTCAACCGATGTGCAAGAAGTAATTATATTATGGGTATCAAACAAGGGTTATCCTAATGCCTCTTATCATTTAGTTATTCCTAACTACACAAGTGTAGTCTTACTAGCGATCTCGGAATGCATCACAAAACAAGTTCTAGAATCTAATATACTACCGGTTCACACTCTAAGCATTAAAGATGAATGCTTTAATTCCTACTAATCTAAGGCGATCCTCACATTTTGGGTGGAATTTAGGTGGTAAAGGGTTTTGTGCTAGTCATGCAACTTCCTATCCGTGAGACGCTTTTGTTAAGACTAATGGCCCACTCCTATATGTCATAAAAATTTTAAATTTGGTGCCAAAATTACCCTAACCGACATTTTCTCATGGTTTATTACACAAACACAATTGGACAAAGCAAATATTCAAGGATAAGCATATTTTCAAAGTTCCGCTTTATTTTCCCTCCTACATTTAAACCGAACATTGTCCCCAATGTTCCCGAAAGTATCAAAGTTATGATAATGGAAGGTAATAAAGATGAAAGAAACCAATACTCCTCGATTAGCTCGGTAGGATCCGTGTGAAGTAGTGGTTAAATCCTTTCCAAGAAAAATGTATGCGTGAAAAGCTCCTTCCAATCTTATGTAACTTCTTCTTGATAAATTAAACATGCACACTGAAGAAAACAAACGAAACCTTCACGTAAAATCGGTGGTAATAATATATAAGACTCGACTAAACTAAGATATAATGCTTGTGGAATGGATGTTTAAATTTACGGAAAATTAAGACACGGAAAATTCCAAAATTTATAAGTAGCTCGTAAAACGAGAAAAAGTAATGTTGTTTTACTCCTTTCGACGCCACAAAGTTATCCCGACAAAAAGCGTCTCATGATTTTTCGAAAAAATTTTGGAAAATTTACATCTTTAGAATCGGAAAAATTTCGCAAAACATCCATTATGACTCGATACAAGCATTTGACTCGAACAACACACATATATATCTTTTAATTAATTGATATTCTCATGTTTACGTTTCTTTTAAAAACGTGTGCAATCCTCCCTACACTTATCCTTTATGTAAAATACCTTTATATGCAATTAAGACGAGGTTAAAAACAAAATAAAGCATTTTTACAAATTTAAACATGAGAATAAGCAATCAATAAAAGATATGTGACACTAACAAGCAAACAATTAAGCATGGGTTGCCTCCCACGAAGCGCTTTTCTTTATTTATGAGTCTTGTAGCTAGACTCGTAGTCGTGCTCCTACGTTTTCCTTCTCTTAGAGGCCCATTCTATTATCTCAACTCTATTTTTATCACGAATATATTCAGGGCCCAACTCTAGACAAGCGGTATAGCGAATCTTGTCTTCCCAATCAACTTCAAAGGCTGGAATGCTGTCTACATCGAGATCATCAATACCCTCAAACTTCTTATTTTTGTAGGGCATTATATACTTAACACATTCGGTCCCATTTGAGAATTTGACTATTCCTTCCTCTTGATCATAAACCATCATAGACTCTTTAATAAATGGGCTCCCAAGTATCACATCTCCTAAAACTCCATCGATAATGCCCTTAACATTTTCTAGGATCATGAAATCACACCTATATATGAAGTTTCCAACGAAGACATGCAATCCTTTAACCCTCCCAACATAGTTACTCACCTTCCTAGGGTAAAAGGGATCCCTCATAGGTCCTAACTTTTCACTCATGATCCAAATTGTAGTAAAGCCTAGACATTATGTTCATAGGTGCCTCATAATCTATGTAAGTGTGATCCCTATATAAGTATCCAATCATGCACGGTATCTTGATATTTTTAGGGTTACCACTTTTTATGCATGGGTCGAAAGGTGGTCGTGGAAAGTTAACTATGTTATAGTGATAAGCAGTTTCCTTCCCATTAGGGCATGAATCAAAATACTCCCTAAGTTCCTCCTCCTCCTTACTTCCATCCATAATCTCCAAAACCTTATAATCTCCTTCCCTAATTTCATCTTCCGAATCACTTGAGGTTGAATCACTATCTAGGGTACCAGTGGATTCCTCAAGGGCTTTTTCAAGTGCACTTTCATTTATCCTATTAAGTTTTTAAGTTCTCCAATTTCACTAACAATGTGAGCTCGGAGTTGGTTGGCAAAAGTTGGATCGAGTGGTGGGTATTTGTTTGATGGTAAAGTGTTGTTTGGTGGTTTATCACCTTCCATGATGAAAAGTGGTGGGATTACGAACAAAGGTCACGAAGAAGGGGATAGACTACGAGAGAGCTAAAATAAGAAAAATTTACTTGATAGGAATCAAGCAAAGAAACCTAAGCGGTGGACTACTAACTAGCTATTCTATTCCTCGGCACGCGCCAAAACTTGATAACGATACACGCGTGCTCGGGGTCAAAGGAACTTCCTTTTCTTGAGCAAGTTTTATAACACCCTAGGCGATGAACCTAATCGTTGTAGTGTAGTATTAGGGTAAGCCACGGGTATTGATATCATTCTCTGGGGAATAGAAATGCTAGTGAGAAGTTACTACGCTAAGGTTGGGGTTGAGGAAGATTATTTTTATCTTTTATGTTTTTAGAAAATGGAAAGGTAAGAATCTCGGGATTTGGATTTGGGGTTGGTATTTCTACCGATTACTCTACTTATCTAATTATCTAATATAAGGTGTATGTAATCTATGTCTAATTATTGTGTGCTCGTATGATAGTTTAAAGATGTGTTTACTTAGGTTTTATTACTCCTTAATTATCTCCTATTGATGGTTGAATTGTCACGTCTTTATTCTTAATCGCGTTGTGTGTCTAAAGTCGTGGGTATGCATTTATCCCTAACTCTTTGAACTTACCAAAGGGTCTCGTCTACAAAACCTCTAGGAATTATAAACTTTAACTCTAAGGCACTCTTTGGATGGTTTAGCCTACAACCGCTCTAAGTGTTATAGTCCAAGGTTCACAAAGATTAATCAAGCATTAATTACACAATGAATAACCTATCGCATTACTAGATCATTAACAATTAAGATAAGAGACAA
This sequence comes from Chrysanthemum lavandulifolium, assembly GCA_022545495.1. Taxonomy (NCBI): domain Eukaryota; kingdom Viridiplantae; phylum Streptophyta; class Magnoliopsida; order Asterales; family Asteraceae; genus Chrysanthemum; species Chrysanthemum lavandulifolium. The sequence goes on along the minus strand of CM040239.1, from coordinate 13,325,323 downwards.
CCAATCAATATTCAATAATTAAGTTTCATATTCCTAAGCAAACACACAAATAAATTAGCTGGGACATGGAGAACATGCAAGCATACACACAAATAATTGAAGACATAATTGAATTAATGAAGTAAAACACTTATCTTGATGTAAGATAGGGTTTAAAACCCTAAAATCTTGTACAAGACAGCCTTGGTTCGGTTTAGGTTTTACCCAAAAGACTACACACTAAACCGAAAATTTCGGATTCTATATATAAGATTACAATTGCGACGGCGTCAACTTATGATTTGTGACGCCGGGTCGCCGTCATTAGGGTTTCAGACACACGTTAGTCTTGCGACGGCGTCACCTTGTGCTTGTGACGCCATCCCTTCGATCTCGGCGCCGTGCGGATCAAATCTAGGCCGTCCGAGTTACGACGGCCTACTCTTTAAAGCCCGACACCTCACTTGAAAATAAGCAATTTGGCTCTTGTCTCGTCACGAAGTGCTCCGGACGGCGTCATAGCTTAGCGATGACGCGTCACCTTGTATTTATTTGACTTGAATGTCTCGATTCTTGACTTTGGCCATTTTCTTCATTATATCCGCGCCTTTTCATCCAAATAAGTGCCATTACAGACAATTTGCCTTCAAGAGACCTAAAAGTGAAAAGGAACGATATTAAGTAATAACGGATACAAAAGTGATCAAATAAGGGCTTAAATGACCCTCAAAAGGTACATTTTAAAACCTTATCGGGGAGTTTTGGGCTCTGCGGTGGCCTAAGACCCGACACCCTCAACTAATGAGATGACCTAAGACCACTCGGGGAGTATCTCATTAAGTTTAGTCATTTAATGGGAAAGATCGGTCACCTGGATTACAAAACTTTTGCACCTCAATGGGTTAGACTACAATAAGGAGTTTATGTCGCCCATCCCGAACCCTCCATGTTGAAGGATGGGTTAAAACAAATAGTTTTGGATCCAAAATTTTTGGACAAGACCCGATCACCAAGAATTCATTTCCCACGGCTTGGAAGATCCTGCTCACATTTGTGATTCTGTGTTCTCGGTGGGAACCACTCATCAACTAAACAAGTTAACTCTATTAGGTTGATGATGGCATCTTGTTTAATGAATGGGTCAATGTCGACATTGGGAGATCATTTCTGGTGATCTCGTAACCAAGCTCTTGAGCAAAAGTATGACGAAATACATCTCATATCCTAGGTTTGTCTCATGTGCTTTGCAAGTGTTCTTGGGTTGCAATTACCCTCGGGAAGAAAAATTTGGTGCTCTACCGGTATCCCGAGTCAATCTAACTTTCAAAAGACCCATCCTAAGTCATCGATATTGTATTGACGGCCCATATGATTCTTGTAAACAATCGGAGGATTGATGTCTCAAACCCTGCTCTAAAAGAGAAAAGGAAGTCTCGAATGGGACTAAGACCAAACCCAAGTCTCAAGGCCACGAGGCTTCAGAACACCGCCAAAAGGCAGAAGACCCAAGACCGATCCGAGACCTACTAGAGCCCAATCATCATCCACCCGGTGACAACGAAGGACAACGATACATCACAATCGGTGCCTTTGGTCCCAAGTACTACTCCCAAGATCCGGAGGAAACATACAACCCGGTAGGGAGCGCCTTCCTTCGCCCAATGATGACATTAGCAAATCACAGCCTTTGTCTAAGGGCACATTGATTGATCCCAAAGACTCGGAGGAACTAAACAACCCGCCGATATGGATATCATCATCATCGACTCCGCTAAAGGCACTGAAAACCCATCGCTGTCTTAGGAGTCTCGAGGGGACAAAGACTCGGGAGGAAAGAAATAACCCGCCGATACGGAACCCATCACCAATCGACCAAGAAGACATCGAAAACACCCATCGTTGTCTCGAGGGGTCAAAGGGACAAAGACTCGGAGGATTAATACCACCCGATACGGAACCCATCACCCCTACCTTGTTAATTATTCTTGATGTTCTTTGGGTTACTCTTTTACGATGAAGAACATCTTTGAAAGTGAAGATGAAATTTATCACCGAGAAGAAGTGGATGCGAGGTTCAACTGAACAAGAACCTCACCGATCCACAAGAGCATCTTGAGTCAAGATTTCAACCTAAAGATAATGACTCGGACTCTTCTTCATCCGGTTCTAATGAATTCAACCGATATGATAATATTCTTCCAATCACCGAAGATGACTAGTTATGTGGATCACCAAAGCTTTAAGAAAGATATATTCCGGGGTCATCGACACAATGTGGGATCAACACACCGAGGTCGCCGCAAGTTATGCCGATCTTAGATCCGATGTGCTCACTTTCAACGCTAACACCGATGAACACGGAGATCTTATGTATGAGCATCTTCATAGATTGGATGATAACGGCTAAGTTTCTCAAACATCTTGTGGTTGTGGGACAAAGATTGATGAAATCGGGGACTCGGTTAAAGAAGACCCAACACTCAACTCAAAAGTCTTTGGAGGCTCTTGAGGCTTACTTGAAGAATTCCTCGGACCTCATTTGAACTTATCACTATGCTCAAATATGCCAATGTTCAGGGTCTTCAATCTTTGGTTTAGTCTCTTCAGGAAAGACTGGCTCTTTGGATGCTCAGGTGACCAATTTAGCTAAGGCTTCCTCATCAATGGCTTGGAATCTTGGGCCACGCATGACTGCCTTGGAACTCTCTCAAGCTAATCTGGAGACAAAGGTCACTGGTCTACAAAAGGATACATCTGACATAAAGGCTATGGTCACTGAAATCTACCAAGCCTTCAAAGGTCAAGCCACCCAAACTCCCCGAGTGTCAGAGCCAACTCTTGCTCTCACTGAAGTTGCCGAAACAGTTAAGGGGGAAAAGACCATAAGAGACTTCCTCTCACACTTAGGGGGAGCCAACACCATCAGCCCAAACAGTACCCATATCATCAGTCCCAACAACATCAACAACATCATTAACAATAACAGTGACTGCACCCATCACAACAACAACACCACCCCTGGTAGCATCATCTTCCTCAGGACAGGATAAAGGAAAAGGCATAATGCAAACTCCTGAGCCTGAGAAGATTCCCTACAAGATCGGCGACACTGAATACCTGCTCACACCACAACAGTTTAGTAACTATCTTGCAAAAGAAGAAAGGAGATTGAAACTAGCTGAAGAAGAAAGGAAGAGCAAAGAAGCACTGATAAAAGTTTTCACTGAAGAAGCTGAGAACTTGGGAATTGATCCAAAGAAGCTTCAGAAGGGTCAGGCAGGAAAAAATTTTAAGGATGCTCAGTCGCTAAGATGGTGAAATGAGAAAGCGGTTGGAAGAAAAAACAAGAAAAGCTGCAGACCATCGGAAAGCAAGAATTGACCATTACAAGCTGGACAATGACTAGCGAGAAGGCACGAGAAGATCATCGATGTCGAATCATCCCAAGTCTAAACCACCGGCAATGAACGCCTATGGGGGATGATAAAAGACACTTCGAGGTTTATGATCCCCTAAAATTCATCGACTTTGGGATCATCGAACTCGATGAACTTGGTCCAATAATTGAAAAGAAGCGAATGCGGTGGTTAAGGAGGCGATGAAGATGCTCGAAAAGGTATGAAAGATCGAGGATGCACCAGACAACTGGGATTGACGATGCCTTAACCGCACTGAAGGATCTCAACCTCGGTCATCACAGGGCAAAAGTGTCACACCCACGGAGGCTGAAACACGAGTGTAACGGAAGGAACATAAGCACAAGATAATAGAACATACCAACGTTAAGATTTAAATTAAAGAGTACACCATGACAACACCGGTTTAGCCGACATCGGCAAATATATTACAAAGTTTAGTTCCCAAAATATTGCGCTCTATTACATAACGATTTGTATTGACAAGTGAAAACTTCATTATGCAAGACCTGGTAGAAAAGCTTACTAATGATCACCGAAATGCATGAGAGAAAAACGGGTCAACTATGAAAATAGTTGGTGAGTAAACATGTTTAGTAAAATAAGAAAACTCGTATGAAAGAGTCCAAGGTTTGGGTTATCGGAAATAGTCCACAAAGCAAAGGCATTGTATATGCACTCGCCCAAGTTCACCATACAAAACTTGCAACCTTTGTGTACACAACCCATTGCACAAAATATAGCGTATCAAGTAGTCAAGTATAAGTGGTCATAATAGTTCACAATATAGTACCACGTATATAATAATTCAGGGATGCTCCAAACATGGGAGACTTTGCACTGCTCCAACAAGGAAGACTTTGTACTGATGCTTCTGATGAAACCAAATTATGATGGGTGCCACTACCCAAAGTTATACTGGGTGCCTCTTCCCAAAGATATACTGGGTGCCTCTTCCCAAAGATATACTGGGTGCCTCTTCCCAAAGATATACTCCGAACATAATAGACTTTATAGTGATGCTCCGAACATAGGAGACTTTATAGTGATGCTCCGAACATAGGAGACTTTATAGTGATGCTCCGAACATAGGAGACTTTATAGTGATGCTCCGAACTTAGGAGACTTTAGGTCAAGGTCATAACATGTACGGTTCAATAAGTTCAAGTAAGGCATTATTTCATAATTAAGTTCAAGGATTTGATTCGAGTTCACAAGTTCTAATCAAAAGAGTTCACAAAAGTAAGAATCAATTTAATTCAAGTATGGTTCATGCATTCAGCCCCAAAATATAGTAAAACGGTAAAAAGGGGATGTGATTACTCACTTGATGAATAGATGCGATGACAAAAGTGGTTACACCGAAATGTAGCGTGAATCTCGAAACTGACAAGAATACTTGATGAGGTTTATGAGAACAAAGGATTTCCTAATCACCCTAGGTTTTTATTGCAAAACCTAAGTAAAGAGTGATACTAGAGTGTTAATTAACTTGACTTGAAAACTTTGGTGATCTCCTCTTGGAACATCAATGGTGGCCGGTTTGATGGTGAAGAGAGAAAGAAAGAATGGTTTTGATTACACCATGAGATATTATCTTGTATGTGTTGAATTGTGAGTATAATACATTATATGTATAAGATATTTTACAACAAGTGAATGTGAGTCACACCATTTAGTCGACACACACAAAAGAAAAAGGAGATGAATGCATTTAGTAATATTTAAGAGTATTAATGTAAAGTAAATGTGTAATTACTTAGGGATAAATGGTAACTTGTGTATTTATTTAAGCATTTTGGGTAGCGTTAGATAAAAATAACTTTTAACGGGTCAAGATAAAATATATTGAGGTCACAAAAATTATAAAAATACATTTCTTGAAAGATTTGAGTGAATAAATATTTATCGGGTTGAATTTAAGAAAACCGCCGTAATTTATATAAACATAACAATTTTATATCTGAAATAAATTTAAAACACGGGTAAACTAATAATAATATTTTATAAACTTAATATGAGTATAAAAATATATTGTGATAAATTTTGGAAGTAACGGATCAAATGTTCAAAATAATTTATTACGCGATAACGTTTATTTAATATGAAATTATCGCTTAATGTGAAATGCAAAACCCATGCATGACTAGTATGATGAATATTGAGTTTGAGAAATGACCGGAAATTGAGAATTGTGACAAAAGAAAGAGGGTTGAGTTCGACTGAGATCAAAGTGCACGGACTCGAATGCAACAGGAGTCACTGAAGGTGTAAAGTTCGTGTATCGTCGGTGATTGAAAAGCCTGAAGAGGGCTATTTTTCATTGATGTCTATGGAAACCCAACATTCCAAAGGTGGAGTGATATTGGGCAAGTAGGAGTGGCTACAATCTTGAGCTACATACCGGTGGCCTCTCAAATTCGAGACTCTTGCAAATGTCAAGTTCTCGTCGACTTAAACGCCAAGATAAGAGAGCATCCCGACAAGGAAACACTCATCACCAAGAAAGTCAAGCTTGAAGCACTGGGAATCCATCCGGGTGGCATCATTTTGTTTTATCTTTTGTACTAGTGATAGGAACCATGTAATGTGATGAATAAAGATGTATGTTTTGTTAAAATACCCAGTGTTCCTTATTGTATTCATTAGTACATTCGGTGTAAGAAGAAGCCTTTAGCTCACTTACATCGATCAAACACTTAGGCTATTTGTATATCCAAATAGGGAGACCGTTGGGTTCAATAAATACCCAAACCCTTAATCTAGGATTTGAATAGAAAATATCCCAAGTGTTTAGACCTTTAAACATCAACGTGTCACCGGAGCATAGTCTCTCGTGATCCATCTTCGTGATACTACATGACGAGGCAACAAGGAAGTCTCTCCACCTCGAAGGCGGAACTTAAAGGGTGAAGACCGAGTCAAGAAGAAGATGGTGGATTCGGTGGTGATGACAATAACTCACCTGAATCCCTAAGACTCTCTCTAACTACTTACATCAAGACAAACCAAGTAGAAGACCAAGGATATGAAGATCAAGAATGAGCGGGATAAGGCGGGATAAGTTTGAATCGATAAGACGAAGTCCTTATCAACCAAAGTCAACTTTCCACGAATGGAAAATGATCGTGCTCGGTGTCATCACCGACCCTTGGAAAGCGATCTTGTCTCTTACCTAAAATAGTCTTTAGAATGAGACAAAATACATCAAGATTTTGTCTTCGCAAGTTGTCATTTGTCACTTAGGATACGGTTAAAACTTATACATGTATAAATAGCACAAGAGATGGATTGAAAGATTAAGCTTGTGAATTGTAAAACACACACACACATAAGCCATCTTTTCACTCCTCCAAATACAACACAGTCCCCGAGATAGCTCGGTGGTTCCTAGTAGTTGTACTCGGACTTAGCCCGAGCTTAGTGAGGAGTCACCCTTTGTCATTTCAATCCCAAGTACTAATCCGCAAGTACTTGGGTAATGTATTCTTGTTTTGATTTATATCTAATAAAGAATATTATGTTGAAAATTAATCGGTGTGTTTTACTTATATCTTTTCACCATAGATTCACTATTAACTTGTTATATATACTTAACTGCTTTTTAAGATAGTGAATAGGAACAACAACAAATCTATGCCATTACACGGTCACATATATAAAAATCGTTAAACCAGCATATAAAACAAAATACTTATCAACTATGTTTGAGATCATATTTAAATGTTTGTATGTTTAATCACATACAATTATCCTTAATACTTTGTATCAATATCAAAATAAAACTCTCTCTCATTAAGAAGTCATTATTTACTTGTCATATTCAATAAGCTTTTGACTCGGTTTTTAAAAGCGAAATATTTTCATGTGTGTTGCAAATGATTGCAAAAGCATTCATTTTATAGTTACGAAATATAGACGTGATATGTAGTTGTCACGTTATTTTTGTTTGTGCGTTTTTAATTTTTATTTTCGTATTGTAATTTTTATTGTTATTTTAATTAATAAAAAATTAGTTTGTTTGAAAAAAATGAAGAAACAAATAAAATAGTGGGTCTTAAAAATCGGGTTTTGGCTTAAGTGACTAGTGAGGATGTATTTTGGTGGGGAAGTGATTAACACACTCTTATTTTTTATTGGGTCACTGACAGTACAAACAGTTAAAGTAGTTTATACTAAAAATACAAATGTTTGATGCATAAAGGTTAAAGTAGTTTATACTAAAAATACAACTATTTGACGCATAAAGTGGAGTGTCAAAAAAAAATGAGAGTGTGCCAATCGCTCCCTATTTTGGTGTATGAGTGATAAGGGAAGTGAAAAAGAGAAATGCTAAGGTGGCATGACATACCACATTCCTTTTGGCTTGAGTTAACAAACCCGGTGCTCCTAAGTGTGGTAACGGGCTACATCAACTTCATCTCAATTTTTTCTCTCTCCAAAACATTTTCTTTTTTCTTTCGCTTTCATTCAACTCTAATAACCAAGGGTGACAAAACTCGACCCGAACCTAGTTCAATTAGGCTATTTTAATACATTTTATTCATATTCAAGTTGACCCGAACTTGAAAGGACCCGAGGCTCAAAACGGGGTCAAAAGGTTCAAATAGTTTTAAAAGGGTCCGCAAAAGGTTAAAGGTTAAAGAATAAAAATGGGGTTTTCAGGGGGTTGGTTCGAAGAGGAGTCAACAATTTCAATTTCTTTATCATCATCATCTCAATCTCAAAAGTCAAAACACTGGTAGCAGAATCATCAAGGGTCATCGTTATATCTCAAATAGTGAAAATAACAAATCATCATTAGGAGGAGGAGGAGAACAAAGTATCGAATCTGTATTTGGTGATGTTAAAAATCAAGATGATGACGTCAGCAATTCTTGGGATTTTTTTAATTTGGCTGGAGGTGGAAATTAATGCTGATAATAATAATGGGATTTTGGCCATGTCTTGGGTCCGAGATGAGAAAAAGTAGTAACCTGTCTTTGGAGGAAGAAGAAGAAAATTGATTATTGGATCAAGAAGCCAAATCTTTATCTCATCTACTTAATGGTATACCCATCTCTTTTTTAGTTATTAGCCTAATAAAATTAATGTCATAAACTAGTACTAGGTTAATTTCGCGATGTTGCTATGTAGAATGATTAGTCCAGCACCATGTTTAACATTATCCGTGGACCTTAGTACTATGCTCAACTTTTGTTAACCTAAAATTAATGTCATAGACTTGGACTAGGAGCGATTTTCCATAACTTTGTTTAGCTTTTAGTTTGTCGTGGACCTTGTTTAACAAACAAAAGATTATCTATCCCTCATTGGTATAGGTGAGAAGTTTGAGCGTTTAAAGATGTTAGCCTAATATTACTGTTATAGACTAGTACTAGGAGCGATTTGCCTTAGTGTAGTTTAGGTGTAATTTGTGCGATTTTGGTAGGTAGAATAATTGGCGGTGGAGCTTGTTTAACAAAAGATTATGGTAACAATCATCCCACATTATTATGGGAGAAGAAACAATTTGAGTGTCGTAAGTCCGAATAGACGCTCAATTCCTTCTAAGTGCAAACAACTCTAAAGTGGCCAACCTAACCTTCCGAGGGCTTTACCTGGTTTGAGTATGTGTGGCGGTGGGCTCTAATCTTGTGAATTAGTGGGCCAAACATTAAGTAAGGTTAAAAATGAATAGCACACGTGTGAACTTGAAAGGGAGGTGATCGAAATAGTGTTGTCTAACCTATTTTTGCTAAGAGAAATTTTTATCTGATGATGTTTATGGGTCGTTGATGCTTGTAAGTTCAACATGATTGTTGATTACTTGTCTAGTTTTAGTATGTATGTTTACATATGATTGATGTTTATTGAATTATGATTTGAATGTCAGTGTGGTTGATGTTTAAATAGTGATTGGATAACGTTAGTTACTACTAATATAAAGGACCACAGGATATTCTCCCAAAAGTTTAAATATAAAAGAGACTTGTAATGTAAAGCATAATAGGCCCTTCCCAAGGATCTAGTCCCGGCTATGAGCACCTATTCCAATCACCTTTGGCCAAGAGTCGCGATTGAACCCAAGACCTCTATTTCTCCAAAAGCCCATGTTTGCCGGGAAACCATGACCACATGATCTTAATGGTGTTTAATTACTACATTGCCTTCATCGCTTATTTGGTTTCTCATGTCAAATGAAATGGCGGGCGAGTGTAAGGGTCCTTAAGATGTGTGGATTCAATATAAGAGACTTGTAATGTAAAGCGTAAAAGGACCTCTAAACTGTCATACCTTACCGGTTTTTTGGGCATTGCAGGGTCATGCACATGGGTGAAGTTGACCTTGTATGCATGATTTTTTTAGGGGAACTTTCTTGTATCAAACAAGGAACCTATGCACGCCAGCACATGTATGTATGTATGTATGTATCCTTATGCCGTAATGAAGACCTTATATGAAAGGGTATCAAGTTTTGGTTACACCGTCATAACCTATTTTTAAATATACATTTCTGATATCCTAAAGTCTCATTTTGTCTGACAATCTATGTTAACTTGAATATTTTACTTTTAAAAATTACCAGAATCAACTGTAATCCATTTAAGTAATAAAGTAATGAGCTTGTCAGTACAAGGAATGCAATAAAAAAATAAATAAATAAATAAATAAAAAACACATAAAATTTGACTTTTAGGTACTGGTTTGGTTTTATATGTCTTGATATAAAATTGGTTTGATCCCACCAAATTGTTGCTAGGCGACTCACTAACTAGGCTTCGCAACATGTAAATTTTATAAATGTATGTTCTGTTAGATCCATATGCGTGTGACTTGAACATTTAAGGTTCTCACTTCTTGCTTCTGTGACCATCACTCATATCTCTTAGTTTATAATGACTAGGTTCAACAACTCAAATAGAGCTATACATACTCCTAATTCCATCTCGGAAACATTTCCGCTCACCTCAAAAGTCTTACTTATAGTGTGAGGCCAAACCGCCAAAGTTTATTCCGGCTAGCTCTAGTGTATTTTTTTGTTGTTGCGGTATAATGCTCTTTAACTATTCTCTATATATGGTGCATACTCTCATGAAAGATGTTTAATCACAATGCTTGACCACAGGCCCAGATCATGCATTTGGCGACTTAATTGCTGCCTCGGGAATCACAGATGACATGCTTGACAGTTTAATGGCCCTCAAGGACTTAGACGATGTTCCAGGATTGCCCCCACTAGCACAATTGAGGATATGCGTTATGAAAAGAACACCCGTAAGTCCACAAGAGCTGACATAGAGCGACAGAAGCAAGAGGAAATTGCCAATGCACGCGTTAGACACGTTGATAGTCGGTAGGGCTTATGGACTGGAAAAGGAAATGTAGTATTGCCCGTGTCCGGATTGAACACGGTGAGGGTAAGTTTCGTAAATGACAACCGAGTTCGATGTCTATTTCCGATGCTTGATCAACGAAATGCTTCTTCTTCGTCCTCTAACCGAGACAAAAACGTTGGGTCTTCCGGATGTTAATTGTCTTGTGAAAGGGGTGGCGTGTCGGGTTAGAAGCATCAAGTTTACATTATTTATTTTGTTTGAATGCATGATTATCGGTGGCAAAATGGGAGGTTTGGATGTGTTATGTTGTAATGAATTATATTTTATGCGGGTCAAAATCGCTCGATTGGCTCACCAACTATTCTTATTATTTTATTTTGCTCATTATTTAAAATGTTTTTGATTAAATATGATTATAAATTACAATATGTTACAAATAGTATTTACGTAGTCGAATAAATCTGCTAAGTTGAAAACGTTAGAGTGCTACTTTCGGCAAATTTTGACTCATTTGACTTGCTTTGACACATTTTCATTTTTAGGTTTGTAAGTTTCACTCATTTACTGTCAAAGATAGATTCTAAATCAAATAGCCCTGAATTCAAGTATGTGTTGAATTGCCACATTTACATAGTATTATTATTTTTTCTGCAAATTTCATCAATATTATCTCCAACTTCACTCTAGTTCGGTTGATTATGCATAGTATTATTATTTTTGGTTCTTTCATTTGTTTGGAGACACCAATCTAAACTTCATAAGTGCATGAAACAGGTCAAATAGGCGCAATTGTCTTGGTATGAGTAGGGCATCGCAAAGCTGGGCACCGGATCGGTTCAATCCTCCTTTGAAAGAAGGTAAATCTGACTTTTATTTACCTTTTATTCTTTGCATACCCTTGAACCGAAAGTTATTGATCTAAGTCGACACACCCCTTTAGTCTCTTTTATAGTTGTTTTACAAATGAGTCACTTGTGCTTTCGAAAGTTGATCATTACAGTTTCTATGAGATGGAAGGACCATTTGGTATGATATTAGTTAGTCACCTTGTTTAAAATACATGGAGTTTTGATATATGAGATTATTTGGGCCCAATCTAGTGCTAGTCAAGCTCTTTATGTCTTATAGGTGCTCATTTGTTTGTTTGTGTGGGGACGCGGTGATTTCATCTTTCTTTATCTTTTCATATATTAATATTTGAAGGGGATTCGAGAGGTGGCAAATGGGCGGGGCTAGGTGGGTTGTGTAACAAGTCAAAATGTGTCGCTTTTAACAGCCCACTTCCGCAGAAGAATTTGGGTCGACCATCAATTTTTTTTTTGTCGCCGTTTATAAATGATTTATGTATTAAGATTGTAGCTACCACCATAATGCTATAATAATATTCCATTTCTTTTAGCTAAGCGCTTTAGGAGGTGTTAGCACTTGAAAATGCGTTTCAGTCTGCTTCCATCCTAACCAACTCTAGGAAACTGCATCATTAAAGCCTTTGGAGGAAACCGAAACCCGGATTGACTCATATTCCGCAAACGGGCATAATTTGCCACCTCTAGACTCAAAACAGGGATCATGCATGCTATAGTTTTTAGTCCTTCCTGCTCTAGAGGAACCTTATATCCGCTATATCTCTACATGGTACTAATAAATAGAATTCACAGAAACGTGATTGGATTGTATGAGGATCTTACATGTATAGTATATTTATTTTCACTATATTGTTCCATGCCAGATGTACTATCCGGCCCATCCCATTTGGACATGAAGCTGATTTTGTGAATAAATATTGATTTAGTAGGGGTTTTATTCATTAAAACTGCACTTTGGCGACTTTTGACCCGTTCAACCATCTGACCAGTTTGCTTCTTTTTTTTCTATGTTTTCATTTTATGCCAAGTCCTACTCGATAGGTCACATTTGGAGGTTATTTTTCATTCTATGGCCAAAGTTCATTGATATCCGAACTTGTATCATAACGTAATTTGTGTTTTGGCGGTGGTTTCTTGACAAGAGACTCGAGAATTGTGGAGCGGAAGAAACGTGGTAAAGCGAAAGCAAGAAAGAGCTTCCAATGGGTCAAGCCTTAGAGGCTTTTTAATTTGCGGATCTCTATTTATGGAAACAACTCGAATGTGTGGGGCAAATATTTTGCTTCACGTTTGGGATCTTACTTGAAATATTTTTATCATCACCATTCGACTTGGACTTGCAAAGCTTAGTTTGTTGTTTTCGATAATATTTAGATCCGGGTCATGTTAAGCGAGAACCAATATAGTAGTTGGACTTTTGCGGATTTAAGTTGAAATGTAAGTCATGTAACCATGAAATTAATAATTTTGTTGGATTTTTATAGTGATTCTTGAGTAGAAGCGGTCGGGTCTAGAATTCTGTTAAGACGTTAAGTAATACTCTCTCCATCTCACAAAGTATCCACCTTACTATTTATGTTTGTCCTAAAAAGAGTCTAATTTTTATGACTAATATTCTTATTTTGCCCTCCTAATCAAAACTTGCATTAATTGCCCAATTCTAATTTCTATATTAATAATGAGGGTAAAAATGGCATTTTATTAATCAAAACTTGCATTGATTACGCCTATCATAATTTCTCAATAACTTGTTCGTAAATGGATTAGTTCTATCCGGTTCGACCTCTTGAAAAGGTATGCTTGACGGAATGTTTGTGAATGTATACGGGTTAATTAACTGTGTACTCGTCCTTTTCGTGAGTGATATACCAAAAGTACCGTACAATGCAAACTCTTAATATAATAACATGGATGTTATGAACAAAAAGTAGTTTTATGCATCAATGATTGTAGATATAGTTGGTTGAGAGAAGTTACATTGAAGGGTATGTCCCGATGTTTTTGTTCAAGTTAGCGATTCAGATAAGTCGAAGCACATAATCAATGTCAAACAATAACCATAACCATTTGTGACTATCATTTCATGGTTGTGACATTACAAAATATTTTACTAAACACTTCCTTTAATCAACAACGATACAAGTAACAAATCTACTTCCAAAAGTGTAAATAACAACATTTAATACCAAAAAGAGGGCTTGAAATACACTTCAAAACCTTAACCTCGACATCAACACCAACAGTTGGGTGTAGGATATCAATTAGCCTTTGATGCGTCCTGATCTCAAAATGGAATCTCGCATCTTTGTGAACATGAGGGATTTCAAGACACAATAGATTCTCTTCTTGGTGGTAGTGTAATCGCCCGTTGTCTTTGCATCCTTAATCTGCTTGTATGTATGTTCTAAAGATAGGAGCGCCACGCACTTAAGAACCAAGAAACTACTTTAGCTTATATAGAAACTATTAGTATGAAAATAAAATGCAATCAACAGAATGGAGAATTTATGAAACATATACGAGAGTTACACACTTAAGAAAATAAAACCGTCTTTGTGGTTTTGTCAAATCGCACACGCATTTCTTACAACTTTGAAAGTATACGCGTAGTCCCAATGGGAAACTACTCGGTATGCGCTTATCCGCTACCACGTTGGTCTCCACATTTCCTGTAAGGATCGCATGTTGTAAAGATGCGCACCGCAATCCTACCAAACCACAAGGACATTTTTGCAATTTATTCTTAATTAACCAAATAAACACCAAAACTCACCTTGTGAGAATCAGCCCCCACAATCCCAGTATCCATTTCACCATCTTCAACCTAACAAACAAACAAATAATAAACCAAATTCATTAAACCTAAACCCACATAATGGGAAGATTGTTGAAGCTACTCATGATGTAATTTAAACATAATGAGAAGATTGAACCTTGACATCGAGCTGCATGAGTGAGTCAATGGTTTGTGCAGGTCGGTAATGGAATTGGGCCCAATGTCTTTGCATTTATGAAAACAGTTATACAGTTATGAATACAAGTACAATTTTTTTAACCTCTTGCATCTTTAACACAAAAGGGACCACATTTGTAATTTATTATAAACTATAAGGACCACTCGTGCAGTTTATCAAATTTATATTGAAATTAATATAGAAAAGGGTTTTGGCTATTAAATAGTCACGTACTTTCTCAAATGTACCGATATGGTACGTGCACTAATTTTATTGCCTTGATGGTACGTGTACTTTTGATTTCGTGCTAATATGATCACTAAAGTATGAAATGTTTTTTTTAGCAAAATGGTCCTTTGTGGTCATTTCTTTTGCAAAATCGGTCCTTTAGCAAAAGACATGTGTTCTTCCGACTCCAAACCCCTACAATCAAACAACGTCACAACACGAACGACAACAACCACCACTTATCCGACATCAACGGTCGCCTGGTTCTTCAACCCGCTACACCAAATGTAAACTCGCCACTTTTCGAAAGAGGACAAAATGTATTGGTTGAGTGTTGTGGATGAACATCCAAGTCTCGACTATGACCCAATGATTGATCACGAGGTTAATTTGGACAACGATGATCATGCTGATGAGCATTACTTGTGGGGGTAGGGAATGTGTCATTAAGGCGGGTGATACGGTCGCTTTTAAAATGTACAACGATGGCGTACTATATAAGTTGAAGTTAGATTTATTGGTAGAACCTCCACAATGTTTTTCATATGCCCGCAATTATCAAGTGTTGCATATCCATGAACAAGCTTATGGAGATGGGATTAGGCGTGGCCTTCGTGGTGAGGATGCTATGTTAAGAAGGGTCGATATCGTCGGAAATGGGGTCGTTGAGGTCGGAATGTTTCGGTTGGGTGTCATTGAAAAAAGCAAAGGACCGATTTTGCAAAAGAAACATACCACAAGGGACCATTTTTGCTAAAAAAATAACATTTCACACTTTGGTAACCGGTTTTACCGGTAGCCGGTCACTTTGTGATCATATTAGCACAAAATAAAAAGTACACGTACCATATAGGCAATAAAATTAGTACACGCACCATATCGGTACATTTGAGAAAGTACGTGACTATTTAATAGCCAAAACCCTATAGAAAACAAAGAAAGTACCTTTAAAGCACGAGAGAAGACTCACCGGGCTCGTTTTTATCTCTGAAGGAAAATCATACAACTCAAGAAGCTTTGAAGAAGCGTCCAAAAGTAGACCTTTTAACACGAATATGCTTTGAGGAAGATGACTTATGCTTGTATCTGTTATATCTAGTGTTCTAAACATTCTAATCGGCCTAGATCTTCGTGTAACTTCTCAAGAAGAGCACAACGGTGAAGGTTGAGAAACTTTAGATGTTTTAACATACAAATGCTATCGGAAGATGTTTTATCTTTGTATGCGACAAATTTAGACTCACCGAGCTTCTAAGCGCCAATGTCCTCAGGCAACTTCCCACGATGACAACAGACTGTAACATAGAGCTCCTTTAGACGTTTTAGCATGCAAATGCTATCCGGAAGATATTCAATTTTAAAACTACTCACATGTAGCTTCTCTAAACATTCTAATTTGCCAAGATCCTCTGGTAGCTTCTCAAGACGATAGCAATTACAGACCGTGAGAGATTTGAGACGTTTCAACATACAAATGCTATCCGGAAGATGTTTTATCTTCTCAGAGTACAAGCAGAGCTCCTCTAGAAACTCTGGAATATTGCCTTGGAGTGTAAGACTTTTTAAACACTGTAAACTACAAATCATGTCTGAAATTTTCTTAAAGTCTGTGCAAGCACATAGACCAAAAGAAATAAGCTTCTCAATATTTCCAACTGATGACGGTAGATTTTCGTCATAATAACAATAGTCCTCAGGGTTGCCTCGTCGGTAAGGACTATGCCGAGGACTTTCCTTGACGAGAAAGTGGGACCCACGCTCTTTTCTCGAAAAAATCAAAGTGATTAATTAATATTTTAATTAAATTATTAATTAATAAATGGTCAATGAAAGTAAAAATTTACATTTAATGTCAAGAACATGTCCTCGACAAAAGAATTAGCAACGTCAACAAAAGTCAAATGATTAACTACTTTTGCCGAGGACATGTCCTCGGCAAAACCTTATGTTTCTCATACGCAATGATGCACAACATCAATTTCCGATTTTTCCATAAAAATCTCCAACACCTATACACAATAAAACCTTTACATATCCATAATTAACATGCCAATATCGAAAAACAACTTATAATGGCTAAAACAGCTATATATAAAATATTTTGGTCAAAATTTTTTCCGACGACATGTCCTAGGGAAATATAAATGCCACATCATCCCCACCCGTAATTGCCACATAATCAACGCTAACTCGGTCAACATTTTGGTCAAAACCTTCCCGAGGACATGTCCTCGGAAAACTTTATGGGAACATTCCCACCTAAATATTCTATAGAATGGATTGGCGGGAAAAAGTCAAAGATGACCTTATTTTTACCGAGGACATATCCTCGGAAAAGATATTGATAAAAGTTCAACGCAGCCGAGTCTCGGTGAAGCGTTTTTGTCGTATAGTGGGTTTCTCCGAGGACAACGTGTCCTCGGAAAAAGGTGGTTCATGAGTTTTCCTATTTACGGTAGTGTTAGTTTTCCACCTTACAACTAAATTATTGATCTTTACCTTGTCATTAGCCAATATCTCATTAATCTCCTCATCAATCCATAATCGGCTATGTTTGTTAGGTTCATCGGGTGCGAACGATTTAACAATGTTCTTTCCCATTTCTTCGATATGGTCATGCATACCAAGACCGACTTACCATTATTTCTAGAAGAAATAATAGTTATGAGATCTCTCGCTCAAGAACTTTTAAACCATTCCTAGCATTAAATCCACAACATTCAAGCACTTTGATTGCATTTTCTTTGGGCTTTCCTTTCCATATGCATGCAATGTCTAGAAATATTTCCTTATAATCATCCTCTAGACCGATATAGCTTAATTCTAGCTTTTCAGAGTGTCCTTTAATGGGATTCTTTTAACTGCCTATGGCATCTACCCATTCAAGCTTATCTTTACCACGAGAGATGAACCCAAGACTTTGATTGTTAATGGAATCCCAAAGAGATAGCGCATAACTTTTCTTGATAGCTCTCCATATCCTTGAGATGGAATCTCCGCTCCAAAAGCATACCTACTAAAGAGACAAATTGCTTCCTTATCTCGAAGAGATCGATATCTCGAATCAAGTTCACTCTGAGCAACAAGCACTTGCTCATCTCTCCTTGTCACGATAATTCTACTTCACGCCTTAAACCACTCAGCTCACCGGCTAACGCCTCAAGTTGGTCTATGTGATCCACATCATCTAGAACAAGAAGAACCTTTATATCGCACATCCTCCTTTTCATCATGTTTTCCCATTAAAAACACCATTCACAAATGACGTGTTCATTTAGCACTTTTGAAAGGACTTTTCTTGCAATTTCTTCAAACCAAACATAGAGGCGTTTGAAACTTCTCTCACATTCTCAACAAAGCTTGTAGCTTCAAAATCAGCAGATAGATGATCAAAAACAGCTCTCGCTGTAGTTGTCTTCCCAGCCCCTCCCATGCCCTTGATCCCTATCATGCGAACTTCATCTATACCAACTTCTAAAGATGAAACAACATCCTTTACTCGAGTCTCCATGCCGACTAACTTTTCATCAAAGCCGAAATTGATGGAGCGTAACTCTAGTGAAATCTCTTGAACAATTTTTTTGATGAATTTAACTTCGTGCCTGTGTGTATGTAAAACAATATCTGTTTAGCATACAATCATGTATAATGAACATGGAACACATAGATATATTGAAAGAAATTACCCATCAAGAGTGTTCTTCAGCTCCCATCCAGCCAGATCGGCTGCTTCTTTTAGAGCCCCAATCCATTTCCCAGCGGCCTCTTCATTTTCATGTTTAGCAAAAGCTTCGCCAACAGCCCCGCTTTGTTTGCGGACTTCGGTGGGTTCCACATCATAGAATACAGGGTGCGCAGTGTGTTCGGTCATTTTCTGACACTCCATAATCTTCACAAGTTCATCCAAACACCATGACGAAGATGCATAGTTTTTGGAAAAAACAATGATGTAAAATTTGGAGTCTTCAATGGATTTGAAGAGATCATCGCTGATCCTTTTCCCTTTCTGGATTTGCACATTATCTTTGTAAGTGTAAATGCCTTTATCCTTGAGAGCATGATAAATGATCGCTTCGAAAACAGTCAAGAAATATTGACTAAAGGTTTTAGTCAACCAAACTCAACTATTATAGACTCAATACAAATTTCCTTTGGAATATAGTGGATTCCCAGGTCGTTAAGTCCCACGGAGGATTAATGGTGTTAAAACATTCAGAAGTAAAATGATTGCTGAGAACAAATTAAGCTGTAAACAACTTAAGCACACTGGAAATAAGCTAAAATATGTAAAGAAACATACTAATAAGCTACAATTAACACATCAGCATAATCTAAAATCAAATCAGCAGAATCACTAAATTCTAAAAGCACTTCAAAGAGATTCAGTGAGAATCAATTGCAATTCAATGAGAATCATCGATAAGTTGACTTATGAACTTTAATCCTACTTTACTTATCGATTATGTTATATTAAACTAAGTTAAGATGAAATTAAGCTAGATTAACAAGTAATGAACAACTGAGATGAATTTTGCACTATAAATCCTAACAGTGAGCTAACAGTTGGAGATTAAAGGCAATTTTGACTATTTAACAAGTAAGGTGTGTATTTTATTGTTTCTATGAGTTATTAGATGCTAATATGACATAAAACAACAACAAGTAACAACACAAACAGCCTTTAACACAGGTGAAACAGCAAATCCAAACAACCCTTTAGAAGACTGTTTTTGTGATTTTCAAAACAAATGAATGATTTGAACCTCAACACGATTCTAAACTTTATTTTATGATTATATCACCATAGAAACATAAAAGATCAACAATTCAAGCATGAAAAATGGACATAAACCATATGCAATTTCGATTGTGAAATCAAGATTTTTAAGCAACAACCAATTCCAATGAACAACCTAGCTATCTTAAGCACTAAAACAACTTAAGTACACATAATAAGCATATAGATCAAAGATAAACAGTAATCTAAATCACCTACAGTAAAATGCCAAATACTTAGAAATATGCTTACAAATGAAATCCAACTAAAGATACAGAACCAAGGAACAAGAACCAATCCTATAGGCTTACCACTAAGCCTCTAACCCAGGGCAATCCATAATTCACCCTGCTCCAGCTTCTTGATCATTTTCTTCATTGATTTTTTATTTATAACTAATTTTTTTGGTATTTTTGGTAATTTTGCTTTTTTATACTAAACTGACTTTTATGGTTTCTAAAAGCTTTCAGAAGCTTTCTAGGAGCTTAAGTGATCTTGTAAGTCCAATACAACAACTATAAACAACTTTAAGCTAATATGAGAATTTTGACATTAAAATTGCACAAACTGAAAATGAAGCTTAACACTGAAATTGATTATTGAAACAGGTTCACATACACTGAAATAACTTAAACAAAGTACTTGAAATCTAAATTTTACACTGGAAAGTTTAAAGTAATTAAAACTACTGAGAAATTTAAAAATTACACTAGATAGCTTCACACCGCACCAATCTTCCTTTTATATTGATCTTTTAGAGTTCCTTGTCGACCTCCGAGACTTTCCCACTTCATCTTGGCCATTGAATCTTTCGTAATCATCATAATCGTCCATTTGGAGTTTTGGCGCCAAAAGTCTATTTGAGCGGGACAAGTGGTTTTGAGGCAATTAAAGAATTGTGGATGTTTGTGGAGGTGTAGGGACAATTTAGATAGTAGGTATGGAGTCGGGTTGAGTTGGAAAGCAAAACAGTTTTGTGAGTGAGGATGGAGTGTTTGATGGTGGGAAGCATTTAATGCTTTGTGGGCTGATGTATAGGTGGAAGGGGTGGTAGTGAGTGGTTTAGACAGCTGGGGGTGAGTTGGAGGGAACAGGTGGTGGAAACCATGGTGGTTTCTGGTTTTAGCGAGGATGTGAGGTGGATGAATAGTGGAGTGGGTTTGACCAGATATTATTTAGGGACCAGATATTATTTAGTGGAATTATCTGCTGAAACGTATGCCTTCAGCAGAAACCATCAGCGCATTATAACTTCAGCAGAAACCAATGATTCAGCAGAAACAATTATGCTTCAGCAGAAACCGTTGATTCAGCAGAATCAAACTGTTTTTGAAAATTTTTAAACTTGGGGAACTAGAAGCGCCAACTATGCAAACTTGATACGCGTTTTCACCGACTTTTGGTATTTTGCATTTAAAACACATAAAACACTCATTTGTGATATTTTTATCATTTTGATGCTTTGATGGTGTTTTGGATGTTTTTAGCGACTAAATGGTACAAAAATGATGAGTATTTGCATACTCATCAATGATAAAGATGATCGACAAAGTTTTACGGGTGTCTTCACCCCTAAAGCTTAAAAACATCATACTTGAAGCTCTTTTGAACGGACGAGGTTGAAGAAGATGCCATTCGATGATCTGTTAAATTGAAATTTCGTTAAATTGAAATTCTAGTCCTTATGATGATGATTCACGATTAGCAATCATGTTTGAAATATAGATACGTAAAAATTACTTAGATGACAAGAAGACAGTCAAAACGAGTTAGCATGATTGGTAACTAGGGGTGGCAATTGGTCGGGTTCGGGTTCACGGGTTTGGGTTAGCGGGTTCGCGGGTCGAAACCTTCAACCCAAACCCGACTGCTTATATAAACGGGTCACTAATCTCAACCCTAACTCGATTACTTTTAACTCGAACCGACCCATATAACTGTTTAGTTAAGCGGTCAAACAGTTAACCGTTAGTCTGTTAAAACAGGTTAAACAGTCAATTTTTTAAACGATATGTAAAAGTACAGATATCAAAAGTTCACAACATGCTGCAAATATTATCATGTTTTGATGTAACTTACATTCCCATATGTGGCGTAATAAAATAGATAACATATTTAAAAGTATGATTAGATGAAGCAATATCCATACCTAAATTGGTGAAGTAGCTATATGGAATATGGTGATCGGTGAATCGAGTGGAAAAAATAAAGAATGTATTACTTACAGTATTATATTAGGATTAGAAGTTAAAAGCTACAACTAGATGATAACTAGTGACGTGAAAATTGATAATATCAATAGCAATGATGAATTAGCTTTTCAGTTATCAAGAATCGCCTTTTTGTACATATTTCAACTTTCCAAGCAACTTTTTTTTGTTTTTTTAACTACATGTCTATTTTGATCTAGCATTAAGACATGTGTATTTACTTTTTAATATTTTAAAAAAAGTTAAACAGGTTGTCGGGTCGACCCAATTAAATTACTCTCAACCCGAACCTGACCCCGTTTAATAAACGGGTCAATCAGGTCGACCCAAAATTGACCTGAAACCTATTTAGCCTCAACCCTAACCTGCTAATTTTCGTGTCGGTCTCAGGTCGGTTTTCGGTTCGTGTCGAAAATTGCCACCCCTATTGGTAACTTGGTAACTAGTGGAGTGAAAAATGCTTCGATATTTTGTTAGATATTTCTCAAATACTAACACGAGAAAACATTCTAAAAGTGGTCTAATTAGGGACTTTCCAAAATTAACTTCGATAAATTAATCTCAAGGGCTTCCTATAGAATAAACTAGTTTCGAACTACGGAATAAGTCTACCAAACTAGAAAATAATTATACACACATAGACATTAACACCACAATTATACACAAAACAAAATACATGAACTCTAAATAAGTGAATAAAAATGAAGATACAAACTTGATAAAAGTGGTGGTGCTAGATCGGCTGTCGTGGCGAAGGTGGTGGTGGCTTCCAAGAGATGGTGGTGTTGATCGTGTGTTTGAATTTTGAGAATTAAGAAATGAAAGCTTGTGAGATGTGAGATACGATATTAAAAGAGCATATGAATATCTTATTTTACTTAATTGGACACATATTGCAACGACTTTTTCTACTTTCGTGAGTAGTGGCACGCACGTTAGTTACCGGGATATTAAAATAGAGAAGATATGAATATCTTATTGCAACGACATTTTCAACTTTCATGAGTCGTGGTACGCATTACGTGGGAGAATGAATTAATTAGAGGGAGCTCTGATAATATATTCGTTAAGGGAGAATGACTATTCATATACATATATAAAACATCAAAAGTCAAAACACATATTAATTTGAATTAATATTAAGTTGCCACTATTCATATTCATTATTTAAATGCAAAACTGAATTGTTATTCATACGAATCTTATGAAAATTTCGTTGTGTTTTGATTGGACTATTTTTTTAACATTCATTTCCTGCACCAACAATTGTTATACGAATTTCCTTGTCCTTCACAATAAAGAAAGAGTAATATTTAGACTTAGTAATCAAGCTTCAAATACATGCATAACGCATAAATCACTCAGTATAATTGTATTATGTATTTTCTCTCCAAACTCCCACCAATCATTTTTTAAATCAACCAATCAAATCATTAGATACGTTTGTGAGAGCTTTAATTAATAGCACAAGAATCATTTTCATAAAGAAATATCGTAATAACTCCTAGCCATAGTCAAATCAAAATTTTGTAATAACAATAGAAATTTAATGGAAACTCGTAGATCAACAAGTTTGTGACGATAAAAGAAATATCTTAGCATAATTAACTAAATTATATCTCGAGCTTAAAGAAATAGAAAGAAATAATTCTATCTTATTTTAATATCAACATTAATATCCTTCTTTAGACACCATTACCATATAAATTTTTATAATGTTCATAAACAAGTAAACAAGAATTGCGCTTCGCTATGGGTATGAAAAGTATTAAAATATAAAATTTAATGAGTTTAATAATGACTTTCATATTAGTAGCAAATTTAAGGGTATTTTTATATCGTGAATTAGTGGATGTTAACTTTTGATGAGTTTAAACCAAGGTCGTTAAGATCGCGTGTAAACTCGTAGGATCGTCATTGAGTTTACGTGTTTACTAGCTAAAACCGTGTAGGATCGTGGTAGGATCGCATCCGAGGTAAGATCGTAAGTAAGATCGTGGGATCGCACGTAAGATCGACACGCGATTCGAGTTTTTTTTTTTTTTTTTTTTTTTTTTTTTAATCTTTAAGTCCATCCCACTTGCTTTTAGGCAAAAAAAAAAAAAAAAAAAAAAAAAAACCTTGTGTTTGACTAATGTCTAATAAGCAAACCACTGTAGTTTCAGTTTCTAATTATATTATAGTTTATACATAGTTTTCTACTTTTCTAAATAGATTATAGTCTAAAAGTGTTCAATAGTTTAATTTACTTTACTTCACCATGATTAAACTAATCGAATGGTATGTTTTGGAATGCCACTTATGAAACGTTTGTTTTCTTGAAATCATGTAGATGCTCGTATATTTTGAGACATTTAGGACTTATGTTATGTAATATTATTCCACTGAATCGTTAATGTAACGATTGAAACTTATATTTTTTGTGTTTTATGATTACTTTGGTGTTTGAAATTTTAACTTTGTCATTTTTAAGAGGATATTATATCAATTTATCTTTGACGTTGAGTAGAAATGTAAACAGTTTGACTCAGTATATCATTTGTTTACAAAATATGATAAATTGGTAGTATCGTGGGATCGCGATCCGATCCCACGATCTCGATCTTGCAAAGACAAAACGACATCGCGGGATCGCGATCTTGATGACCTTGGTTTAAACTATTTTCTATCGTTAAATTTAAGAAGTTTTTATTAGTATTTTTTCTTCTATTTAGTTAACTATGAAAACTTAAGAGGCTTAGTGGTGTTTTTTTGTTTTGTTTTGCCTTTTTTTTTTTTTTTTTTTTGAATTAAAAAAATTAATATAGTAATTTGCAAGTCAACAAATGTTGATAATAATTCGCAAGTTGGTAAATGCTTTTTAGAATGTTGGTGTTAAACATATGTCTGATAAAGATCAAATAAAAAGACAAATATCCGTAAAAGATAAAATGTATTTTTTTTAAAAGTCTCGAAAAATTCCCAAAATTCCACAAGATCGGGTATGATGGTGCATGAAAAGGTGTGAAAACTTTTTCTAAAAGTGGATATTTTTCCGAAAAAATTATGAAAAATACGTTTATGATTAAATCGTTTTTGTGCATCAAAATTGGTTTTGCACCTAACTTCTTTTGACTTTTTCATCAAAATAACATTGTGCATTTAACTAAAACAAGTTGAAAATTTTGTGCATCAAAATTTTTTTTGATCAAAATTGCTTTTGTGCATTAAAAAACGAATAAAACTCAAAATTATAAAAAATGTTTTCACGAAAGTTTTATGCACCAACATACCCGATCGTGTGAAATTGTTTTGGAATTTTGAAGAATTAAAAAAACAAATCTTTTATTCTTTTACGGATATTTGTCTTTTATTTTAACTTTACCCCGCCTATCTATATCGAAACTAATTGCAAGTTGGCAATTGTTAATAAAAATCCTTGTAAAATTCTTTCTTGTTGATCATTAGATTTAAATATAAGCATTTGGGTGCATGTACCTTTAGCTGATATTATTATTTGGTCAATTTGTATTATTATCATATTGTTCTTCAAACTACACCTCCTTATACGTGGCTATAGGGCTTACCATATTAGACCGTGAATTGAACTAAACTGAGCAATATTTCGGTCGAGCTCTCGATTCACCCTTTTCTTCATATTCGGTCTTCGATATGGTTCGATACGGTCTTACGTAACCTCTTACGTGTTTCTCAAAAAGGAAAATACAAGAAAACGCAAACATCCATTTTTACCAAATAATCACCCAAACAAGTGAACAACCACTAAAAGGTAGCCTAGCGATTAGACACGTTCTCACGAGAGGACTTAGGTTTAAACTTCTCTAGCTACATATTTAGGGGTAGCTAGAATCAGTCACGGGATAACTCGGTTCAGCCACGTCTTCTGAGCATCAGGGGCGGTTGTAACACCCCCAAAAATGACTCAGCGGAAGCATACGTGTATTGGGGTGCTACTAAATTGGTATCACAACATAAGCATAGAACAATTGGTTTTTCATAAATAAACTTTTATTCATTCTTAAAAACAATGTTTACATTATTGATTTGTGCGGAAAATGGCCCATTATAAACAAGTGGTCCCAATACATAAATCGAGTCATCTATGACCATGCCATGCATTTGCCTTGCGCCCAAAGATAAGCTATCACCTCAAAACACGAAGATACATGCTAAAGGGTCACCTTACTGTTGGTGAGTTCATAGAGTTATTTAAAAGGAGTTTCAAGACATTGTTTCAAATTTGGTTTTGATGATCATCACGTCTTGCATAATGTCATAAAGTTCATGATTTCGGTTCATAAAAGGATTTCATAAAAGAGATTTCATTAGTGGACCATAAGTAGGGTATATGTACATTACAACGAATATAATGTCATATGTTGAATCTATTACGCTAGCACTAAGTTCATGCAACGAAGCTACGACGGTTCTCGTGATGCACAAAGAAGTCATACAAATCTGAGCCCATGGCGAGTGTTTATCCCAATACACTCGGTCCCGACATGCTATATGTTTCGCCTTGACCCAAGCGGGGTCAACCGAACAGAGGAGTCACCTCAATAGATCTATTTATAACATTCGCGCTCCCAATGTGAATTGACGGTTCATGAAGAGGGCAATTTGGGATCTAAGGACTTAGGCTAAGTGCGTAATATTCTAGGTCAAACCTTTTGTTATGCTCTATAAAACATCTATGTATGATGAAAACTTTAAGCATGTAAAAGCATAGTATGTGTAGAATGCACAAGTAAAATGATTTAAGTAAAGTGAGCATGTATCTTCCCCCAAAACAAGTATAAAGCAGTTAAAAGTAGGGGCTATGAAACTCACCTTGGCAATGTGCAATATGAAGTCTAACGGGAATTAAATCAATGAGTGATAGTGCACGACTCCGACACGCAACCTAATTAATACGGCATATTTAGTCTTTATGTTTAAGACTCGGTAAAATTTGACAAACTTTAAAAGTTTTTAAATGTTTGTGTTGTTGTTGTTGTTGCTTGTGTGGCAGCATTTAAGTTTGGAATAGTTTTCCAATTATTTTTATGTATTGGCTCTTGGAAGTGTACAAAAGGAAAATATCAAGTACGAACGAGTCTTGGGTTCAGTGGTAACCGAAAATGATGTATAGAAAAATAATTATTCACAATGTTAGATGTTATTGTAATGTACTTAGCTAGGCGTATATATGTGTATATATATATATCCATATAAAAGTATTCAAAGGCTAATAGCTTTATATAATATCATTGTTTTCATATAACTCGATAGATGTAAGTTATGAATAAAGCTCTTCTTTATTGGTTATTACATAGAAATGAGTTAACATTATATTTTGTCAAAAGTCGGGCATGGCCCGTGTATTTATTTTGGTTTCCCGTGGTAACTATAAGTTACATGGTATTAGTTTGAGTAAATAGCCGCTTTATAATTTATAGGTTTCATATCAGTTTTCATAAATCATATCAAGTTTATAAGTTAAAAGTTTATAAGTTAAATAGGTGATACAAGTTTGGTTTTTACTAGTTTTTATAAGTTTTAAATGTATAAAGAGGTTTATAGTTGAGCATGATAAGTATACATAAAATACCGAGTTATAAGGTATGTTCGCGAAACTCGTGGTCGTGTGGAATGAAGCAAGTCGGGAATTAAGTTGTGAAGTTATTTTACGTGAAATAAGCGCAAATTAAACATTCTAGTTGGGCTTGTGTTTTAAAACCAAGTCGGACGCGCCTTTAAGAATGGGCTTGAGACCCAAGGAAAGCAAGCTTCATCATGTGATGAATTTTGACATTTTGAGGATCACATTGACGTATGAGTTAATGAAGTCGGGAAGGTAGTTTTGATGTATTCTTTCTATTTTTTTTTTTTCTTTGACAGACCTTTGACGCAGGTTGAAGACCAAGGCATTGGTACAAAACGAAATACGGTCATGTATGACATAGTTCAAGGGACCCTCAGGACTCTCGTGAGTCCTTCACGAGTATTAACACTCTTCAGAATGACTCTTGGTGACACGAAACAAACACAATCGACTTGCCAAAATTGAATCAAAATGACATTATTAATTAACTTAACTGTGATCAAAGTTTGCCGGGGTATTACCTGACTTGGACACTCGACTCCATGAGGTTGTATTAGCGTTGTTTTGAACTTAGAGGTTTAACCGAGCCTTGTCTCGTGTCTATCGAGTACAACCCAACTTGAGTACATGACTCGACACCCTCGAGTGAGGTTTCAATCTTAGTCGAAACTGACTATTGTATCCTCACAAAAAACGAGCAAGCATATTAGTTGAATACGACTTCGAATAAGTTTGAAAGTATGTTGAGCACTAGGTAAGCCAATATCAGGTTTGTGATTCATCCATACTTAAACAAAAACCTCGCTTTATCGTGAGGCAACCACAAACACCACTTGGTCTGCTGCGCCTCAAGGACCAGACTCGAGCAAAAGACGAATCGAGTTGGTGAGACCAATGACCCTCCTCACGGTTCTAAACACAAGTGACCCTCGTGGGTCCTTTATTTACCGAGACCAAACCTCAAGAAAGCTAAGCTATCTAAAAATAACATTTCCAAATTCATGATCCAACAAAATTTAAGTTTTATGTTTTATTTTGCCACACAATTACAACAACAACCACTTTTGACAATTCATCATTCGAGTATAAAAAAAAATATATTCGAATTAGACAAGCAATATTACAACTCAATAAATAAAAAGAAAACGACAATTGTTCTTACATAAATTTTGGTGGGTCGAGTGGATTAAAACCGAACATCAAAAGCTTCAAATGGAAGAGACTCGGAATGAATTAGTACAATTAAACACTTGGAGAATCTTCCTCATGCTTCAATTAACAAAACCCCTCACTCAATTGGAAAAACCCTTTGAGCCAAGAACCCTAATTTTGTGATTGAACTGAGGTGATGAAGAACTTTTCCAGAGTGACCCATTTATAGGGAATGAATAAGGATGATGGAAGTGACCCAAGAGAAAACCCAAAACATGTTTCCTACCATTTTAAGCATTCTTCTCCTCGGATTCGGATTAAACGCCCAAGTGTGCTCCTAGGGTATAGCCTAGACGATATTGGGAGTGAAGACAAGATTGATTTCTTGGTTTGAAATCAAAAGAAAAGATTTTACCATTTAAGGAGATTGTGTTGGTTGTGGTGTAGCAGAGAGAGAGGAGCGAGATATGTTGGAGACGTGAGGGAGAGAAGGAGAGATACGAATCTTATCTATTTTGTTTTATTATAACACAAAGGTAAACTGTACTCGTGTTTTGTCGAACCCTCGAGTAAACGTACCTTCTCGGTACTCAAAGATATAGAAATTATATTTTAGAAACGATTTCTTGAATGTAATAACATGACATTATTATTACGTAGAAATTTGATTACAATTGTTTGCCGTTATAAATTTGGTGTCGTTATAAATTTGATTTCTTGAATGTAATAACACGAGATAACCTTTTGTTTTCTTTCGTAAATTATTAGTGATTGATAAAAATGTATTTTTCTCTTATCTCAAGATTTATTTTTTGTTTTGAGTGCTATCTTCTACTAAAGATATCGGAATAAAAATGGATTAAGCTTATGTATGCTTAAATTTTAGCTTGGACAATAGTAAATTTCACGGATACTTAGTGGACAAGTATCGTATCATGCGGTGTCTTATTTTTAGAGAAACGGATGACCTCTCGCTTTTCAATTTTAGATATTGGCATTTTGTCGGAAAATAATTGATTTGAATTTTCTGACGTAATAAATATTATTTAAATCAATCCGAAATTTTACGGGTTGTTATAGCGGTCCTGAGTTTTTGGATGCCCTGGGCGATATGATAAAATTATGCCCCTACTGTATGTTACTAGCGACAGTGTATAGTTTTTAACAAAATCTAATTGCGTAAAAAAAAGTTTGTGTGGTTTTGGTTGTAAAAAAATATGTAAAAGTGGTGTAAAACAAGGGGATGTTGAAATAAACACTTTTGACAAACTTATGAACTTACAGGGTCTAAAATGTAAAATATTATTCTTAACTTTAAGTTTGGTTCTGTTTTGTTATGTTTATGTTTCTCAGGGGTCTCTTGTGGAACTTTGATGTGTATATAAAGTCTTGGACGGATCTAGGGTTTTATATCTTTTCTCACATTATCAAAGTTAACGGTGGGTTTTCTCTCTCAGTGAATATTGATCTTTGATCTTACGGGTTTTAGTTTCTAGTCGGTTTTGTATCAAGATCATCTTGATCTTGTTGGTTAGTTTGTTTCGTTGTTCGGGTGTATTGGGTTCGAGTTTAGAGTGTGGGTTTTGTAGACAACACCCGTTAGAGGACTGTCGTATTCTTTCTTTTGTATTGTTTAGCTTGCATCCGTGTTGGGGACAAGCTTTCTATGTATATTGTTATAATAAAAGTGAATGATCACCAAGGGTGGTTGGTTGGGTGATTAAGAAGTTCTTGTTGTGTTTTGATATTATTTTAACATGGTATCGAGCGCTAGGTTCGATTGATTAAGTTCTTGATTGGGATCTAATTTCTTGGGTTCTTGATCGATTGGTTGATTTGGTTCTTGAATCTTTTGATTCTTGAGTCGAATTGGTATTTGGTGATCTAATTTGGAATTTTAGGGTTTTTCTTGAAACCCTAGAATTTGGGGGTTTTATTCTTGTTGCAATTAAGAGGTTTGGTTGCTAATCGTTGGAGGATTGACGGTTAATTGGTGGTTTCTTGATCAATTGGGTTGAAACCCTAATTTGGAATTTGGGGTTTCTTTGAAAGATATTGAGATTTGTGGTTCTAGGTTCTTTCTTGGTCACGTTTGTGGTTGTCTTCACGCCACCGTGGTTATTACCTGTAAGGTTTTTCTTTCTCTTAGGGTTAACTAGTCTTGAGTCTAGTGAGCGTAAACGGGTTGGCTAACATCTTGATCTACCACCTTTGAGTGGTGTGAATACCTGCTCTCGCCAATCACAGGTTCTTGTTGGGGCTAAGTTGACTCTGGGTGTGAGTTTTAGTTTCTTTAGTTTTTTCTTTTTCTGTTGTGAGTCTAGGTCGAAGGAGGATAGGTTTTGGGAGTTGTGATTGGTGAGTTTTTTGGTAGTTGCTGGTTTAGTTGGTTTATTTGTGGTCTCGTTGTTTATCTGTTTGTGGTTTATATCTGCTTGTTTGCTAGTTCTTGGTTTATTCCTTTGTTTGTTTTGTGCGCTATTATGGCTATTATGATCGTAGTTTGGATCGAGTAATCCTCCGCATCCTAATGACTCTAATTATGCTTCTATTGTGACTATTAAGTTGACTGGGGTTGAGAATTATAGAATCTGGGCTAGTGCTATGAAATTGGCTATGCAAATTAAAAATAAAATGGGGTTTCTAGATGGGACTTGTATTAGGTGCGCTTATCTTTCGCTAGTCCTCTTCTTGAGACTCGATGGGATAGTTGATAAGGTTTTAAAAGGTACCATTTGAGGGTCATTTAAGTCCTTATTTGATCACTTTTGTATCCGTTATTGCTTAATATCGTTCCTTTTCACTTTTTAGGTCTCGTGAAGGCAAAATCTTTGGAATGGCACTTATTTGGACGAAAAGCGCGAATATATGAAGAAAATGGCCAAAGTCGAAATCGAGACACTCACGATTCTTTGAATGTAGAAAGCGGCGGCGTCGGTGCTATTTTGACGCCGTCCCAAGTATTGTGACGGGACGAGAACCCAAAACTCGTATTTTCAAGAGGCGGCGTCTAGTGGTGAAAGAGTAGGCCGTCGCTACTCGGGCACGGCCTAGATGCAATCCGAGACGACGTCGAAGTTGAAGAGGACGGCGTCACGGACATAAGGTGGCGCCGTCGCAAGGTTAACGTGGCCAAGGCGAAACCCTAATGGCGGCGACACGGCGGCGTCACTAAACATAAGGTGGCGCCGTCGCAATTGTAATCTTATATATAGAATCCGAATTTTTCGGTCTTTGTGTGGAGAGTCTTTGGAGTAAAACCTAAAACCGAACCTAAGGTGTCTTGTACAGTATTTTAGGGTTTTAACCCTATCTTACACCAAGATAAGTCTTTACTTCATTAATTCAATTATGTCTTTGATTATTTGTGTGTATGCTTGCATGTTCTCCATGTCCGCTAATTTATTTGTGTGTTTGCTTAGGAAGTATGAAACTTAATTATTAAATATTGATTGGTTGTTTCTTATCTTAGTTGATTAATGATCTAGTAGTGCGATAGATCATTCGTTGTGCATAATGCTTGATTCATCTTTGTGAACCCTAGAGTATAATTACGAGTAATTGTAGTCTAAACCATCCAAGAGCGCCTTAGAGTAGGAGTCTATAATCTCTAGTGGGTTTGTAGACAAGACCCTTTGGTAAGTTCGAAGAGTTAGGGAGAAAGCATACCCTACAACTTTAGAAACACAACGACTAGGACTAAGGCGTGACACTCAACCATCAATAGGAGATAATTAAGGAGTAATACAAACTAAGTAAACACATCTTTAAACTATCATACGAGCACACATTAATTAGACATAGACTCCCACAACCTTAGTTTAGATAATTAGATAATAGTAGAGTAATCGGTGAAATACCAACCCCCAAATCCAATACCGAGATTCGTACCTTTCCATTTTCATAAAATATAAAAGATAAAAATAATCTTCCTCAACCTTAACCTTAGCGTAGTAACTCCTACTAGCATTCCTATTCCCTAGAGAGCGATATCAATACCGTGGCTTACCCTAATTACTACACTACAACGATTAGGTTCCTTGCCTAGGGTGTTATAAAACTTGCTCGAAGAAAAGGAAGTTCCTTTGACCCCGACGCGCGTGTGGCGTTATCAAGTTTTGGCGCGCTGCGGGAATAGAATAGCTAGTTAGTAGTCCACCTCGTTTAGGTTTCTTTGCTTGATTCCTATCAAGTAAACTTTTTCTCATTTTAGATTTCTCTTAGTCTATCCCCTTCTTCGTGACCTTTGTTAGTAATTCCATCACTTTTCATCATGGAAGGTGACAACCCACTACCCTTCATCAACCCACCACCAAATGACCCGCCAAGAGCCCGTACTCTTGGTGAATACTCGAGACCAAGCCACCTAGGCTATAGGAACACCATTGAGCTTCCCGACCAAGCCCAAACTACGGCCTGCGATCCGACACCATCCGGTTGGTGCAAAGCGGATGTGCATTCCATGGACTTCGTTAGAAGATCCAAATCGACATCGAGGATTTCCTCAAAATCGTCGATTCCATCGACCTTGATGCTACTACTCGGGAGACCACGCGCTGCGTCTCTTCCAATTCTCTACGGGACCAAGCTAGTAATTGGCTTGAGCGACTTCCGCCGGCTCCATCTCAAGTTGGGATGATCTTACCTCTCGCTTCCTTGCTCAATTCTTCCCACGGGAGAACCACTAAGCTTAAGCGAGACATCTTGACATTCAGTGACTCAAGGTGAGTCTCTTTACAAAGCATGGACTCGATTTAAGGAATTACTCCGTAAACTTCCACACCATGGCATTGATCTTTGGCTTCAAATCCAAATCTTCTATGATCATACCGATTTCATTACTCGACGATCCATTGATCGAGTGCGGTGGAAGACTCGGCGACTTTAATGCGAGCAATCATGGGATATCATAGAGGAGCTCGCCGATCAAAGCTACGAAGATTGGAGTGAACCTCCCGAAACTCCGATTAACGTGGTTAATGCCATATCCACTCCTCCTGAATCCTCCGATACACTCGAAGAGCAATTGAGTGCCATCGAGAGAGGAATTGATTATCTGATGGAAAGGCAGAAAAGAGTACCTGTACAAATTCCTCAAGAGATGGTCAAATCCGCCCACTCCACCAACCGCTCCACACCTCTTTCGGAATCTCCAAGTCGCGAGCAAAACCCAAGTTCCATGGCGCTTCGTTCTACTTCCCAATACCACTTTCACCAAGCTTCAAAGATCAAATGAGGAGTATATGGCAGCTCATACTTGAGAGATTAGCCAAATTTGAAGAGGAGGTTTATAGGCGAGAGAGGAAATGCAAGCAAAATGAAAGAAATGATGGATTTGGTAATTGAATTTACCAAAACAAAGGCTCGAAAAAGTGCTCGTAAGAAGCAATGATTGCCCTCCACTTCATTTATAAACGCCGTTTCCATCATGCACGAGAATGCAAGGGTTGAGATGTGGAATCTTGAGGAAAGCACGAAGGATGAGTCCATGCCTAATGATGAACACGAGACCATTGAGTACTACCTTAAGCATGAAATTAACAAGAAAACCATTGCAAACCAAGTAAACAACTTTAGGTACAATGAAGTTCTTAGGGATGCTCTTGAAGGAAAGATGACGGAAGAAGAATACGATGCTTTACCTATGGAACCTCTGTATGAGTTGGTCATAAAAACCGTTAACAAGAAAGCGAAACACCACGTGGAATTTCGTGATACCGGTTAACATCGGTGACATGGACAATATAAATGCCTTGGCCGATCAAGGGACCGATGTGAACATAATGCCATTGTCAATCTATAATAAGCTAACTAATGAGAAACCGGCAAAAACCGACCTTAGACTTTCCCTAGCTAATCATACTTATGTCCATCCGTAGGAATCGTTGTTGATGTTCTAATTGAGGTGGCTAACATCGTTTATCCGATGGATTTCGTGATCATTGATGTTGAGGAAGATAAAAGCGTACCTCTCATTCTTGGGACACCATTCACGGCCACCGCCAAGGCAACCATTAAATGCGGAGAAGGCATCATGATACTCAAAAGCGGGAAGGGTGCGCTAGAATACCCATCGTCCCACGATATCCTCTTAAGATCATGGAAATGATTACGGTGGAAATCGAAAAGCCCGGATAACAATGTTAAGAAGAAGAAGAATGGCGGGAAAAGGGCTTAGAGACTTTATGGTTCAAGGATTGTATGCGACATTGTGGAAACCCGATAAAAAGTTAAGAAGCAATCCTACCTCATTACCTAAGGTACAAAAGGACCCTAAGGAATTTATAAAGGGAGAAAAAGTGCTCTTGTATAGGTCTCGGATAAGGGCATTACGAGGAAGAAGCAAACCAAGATGGTTTGGGCCTTTCACAGTTAAGGAGACCAATTTAAAAGATAAAACCGTCGCCATAATTGACAGCGTTGGCAAGGAATCCACGGTGAGCATAAAGCGTCTACACCCTTTCGATGAAGGGAAAACAAAGAGTCAAGAGGACGGTGGTGAGGAAAGCGTAGGAGCACGACTATGAGTCTAGCTACAAGACTCTTAAATAAAGAAAAGCGCTTCGTGGGAGGCAACCCATGCTTAATTGTTTGCTTGTTAGTGTCATATATCTTTTATTAATTGTTTATCCTCATGTTTAAATTTGTAAAATGCTTTATTTTGTTTTTAACCTCGTCTTAATTGCATATAAAGGTATTTTACATAAGGGATAAGTGTAGGGAGGATTACACACGTTTTCAAAAAAAGCGTAAACATGAGAATAACAATTAACTAAAAGATATATATGTTTGTTTGTTCGAGTCAAATGCTTGTATCGAGTCATAATGGATGTTTTGCGAAATTTTTCCAGATTCTAAAGATGTAAATTTTCCGAAATTTTTCCGAAAATCGAGACCGGTTTTGTCGGGATAACTTTGGCGTCGAGATTGCAACTGACGGCGTCGGGAAGGAGTAAAACATCGATTACTTTTCTCGTTTTCGAGCTACTTATAAATTTTGGAATTTTCCGGTCTTAATTTTCTTAGAAATCAGTAAACATCCATTCCACAAGCATTATATCCTAGTTTAAATCGAGTCTTATATATATTATTACCGCCGATTTTACGCGAAGGTTTCGTTTGTTTTCTTCAAGTGTGCGAGTTTAGTTTGTCAAGAAGAAGTTACATAAGATTGGAAGGAGCTTTTCACGCAATAATTCTTCTTGAAAAGAATTTAACCACCACTTTACGGATCCTACCGAGCTAATCGGGGAGTATTAGTTTCTTTCGTTTTAATTACCTTCTTTTATCATATCTTTGATACTTTCGGGAACATTGGGGACAATGTTCGGTTTAAGTGTAGGGAGGAAAATAAAGCGGGAACTTTGAAACTATGCTTATCCTTGACTATTTGCTTTGTCTAAATTGCATTTGTGTAATAAACCATGAGAAAATGTCGGTTAGGGTAATTTTGGCACCAAATTTAAAATTTTCATGACATATAGGAGTGGGCCATTAGTCTTAACAAAAGCGTCTCACGGATAGGAAGTTGCATGACTAGCACAAAACCCTTACCACCCAAATTCCACCCAAAATGTGAGGATCGCCCTTAGATTAGTAGGAATAAAAGCATTCATCTTTAATGCTTAGAGTGTGAACCGGTAGTATATTAGATTCTAGAACTTGTTTTGTGATGCATTCCGAGATCGCAAGTGAGGCTACACTTGTGTAGTTAGGAATAACTAAATGATAAGAGGCATTAGGATAACCCTTGTTTAATACCGTAATATAATTACTTCTTCCACATCGGTTGAGTAATTCCCCACACCCTGCGTTGTACTCATCTTTAGTACACGATACCCTAGTTAACCCTCGAGCCTATCCTTTTCGCGGTTCTCGTGATATTTCGGTTTTTCGAATATCAATGAAAGCATTGTTTACACCCCACCCCAAATATACACCCAAATCGCCTTAGCCTACCCCTTATGCACTCACTTTTAGTGCAAATATTTGTTATCACCCTAAACCCTTAGTTCAATTATCTAGTTGCTTGCATGAGTTGCTAAGTCGAGTCATATCCTTTGTATCTGATTTTGGGATGATTGGGATTCATGGGAAAAGTTAAAGTTTATGAAATGACGGAAGGGCGTTAAATTCAAATTCCCTTTGTTTGCGTAATAATGTACCCCAAGTGTTTTGATCTTTTCAATTCGGGTCAAATTAGTGTTAGAGTAATAAAACTCAAGTGTAGGGATGTGCCTATAAATCCCTAGTATTTTGATGTTATCGTAGAGGATGGTAGAGTAAAAGTGTATGAAAAAAAAAAAAAAAAAAAAAAAAAAAAAAAAAATAGAAAAGAGAAAAAAAAAAAATAGTGTGAAAAAAAAAAAAAAAAAAAAAAAAAAAAAAAAAAAATACGGGCTACCATCCTACATCTATCCTTTAAATTTATGTTTATTTATTTGGTTATCTAGAGTTTAGAGTGTCGAGTCTTGGCTTAGCAACGCCATTCTTCATATGCATTTAACATAAAGATTTTTGACTTACCACCACTAAATAGCCTATCCCACCAAACCCTTTGTTTCCCTACCGTAAGCCTAACGTTACAACCCTTTAAAGACCTCTTTGATAGTCTTTCCTAGGTGCTTACGCCAAAGCGATGGAGGTTTGATCTATTCTCAAGCCTATGGTAATCTATGTACTAGGACCGGTTAATGAGTGTTTATCTTCCATTTCCTATATTGTTATATTTCATTTATACACGAGAGAGATGTGAGTATCCAAACACCCCATGTGAGGTGCTAGTATGTAATTTCCGTGCTTGTTATGACTTTCTTGGGCTTATATGTGTTGTGGACCGTTTTGAATTAATCTTGAATGACCCCAACTTATAAATTAATTGGCTAAAAGCACATTTGCTTGAGGACAAGCAAATAACAAGTGTAGGGATATTTGATAAGGTTTTAAAAGGTACCATTTTGAGGGTCATTTAAGTCCTTATTTGATCACTTTTGTATCCGTTATTGCTTAATATCGTTCCTTTTCACTTTTAGGTCTCGTGAAGGCAAAATCTTTGGAATGGCACTTATTTGGACGAAAAGCGCGAATATATGAAGAAAATGGCCAAAGTCGAAATCGAGACACTCACGATTCTTTGAATGTAGAAAGCGGCGGCGTCGGTGCTATTTGCGACGCCGTCCCAGTATTGTGACGGGAGAACCCAAAACTCGTATTTTCAAGAGGCGGCGTCTAGTGGTGAAAGAGTAGGCCGTCGCTACTCGGACGGCCTAGATGCAATCCAGACGGCGTCCGAAGGCGAAGAGGACGGCGTCACGGACATAAGGTGACGCCGTCGCAAGGTTAACGTGGCCAAGGCGAAACCCAATGGCGGCGACACGGCGTCACTAAACATAAGGTGCGCCGTCGCAATTGTAATCTTATATATAGAATCCGAATTTTTCGGTCTTTGTGTGGAGAGTCTTTGGGTAAAACCTAAAACCGAACCTAAGGTGTCTTGTACAGTATTTTAGGGTTTTAACCTATCTTACACCAAGATAAGTCTTTACTTCATTAATTCAATTATGTCTTTGATTATTTGTGTGTATGCTTGCATGTTCTCCATGTCCGCTAATTTATTTGTGTGTTTGCTTAGGAAGTATGAAACTTAATTATTAAATATTGATTGGTTGTTTCTTATCTTAGTTGATTAATGATCTAGTAGTGCGATAGATCATTCGTTGTGCACTTAATGCTTGATTCATCTTTGTGAACCCTAGAGTATAATTACGAGTAATTGTAGTCTAAACCATCCAAGAGCGCCTTAGAGTAGGAGTCTATAATCTCTAGTGGGTTTGTAGACAAGACCCTTTGGTAAGTTCGAAGAGTTAGGGAGAAACGCATACCTACAACTTTAGAAACACAACGCAACTAGGACTAAGGCGTGACACTCAACCATCAATAGGAGATAATTAAGGAGTAATACAAACTAAGTAAACACATCTTTAAACTATCATACGAGCACACATTAATTAGACATAGACTCCCACAACCTTAGTTTAGATAATTAGATAATAGTAGAGTAATCGGTGAAATACCAACCCCCAAATCCAATACCGAGATTCGTACCTTTCCATTTTCATAAAATATAAAAGATAAAAATAATCTTCCTCAACCTTAACCTTAGCGTAGTAACTCCTACTAGCATTCCTATTCCCCAGAGAACGATATCAATACCGTGGCTTACCCTAATTACTACACTACAACGATTAGGTTCACTTGCCTAGGGTGTTATAAAACTTGCTCGAAGAAAAGGAAGTTCCTTTGACCCGAGCTGTCCGCTAGTGTTGTTAGAAGTGAGTTTTTGTTTGTTTTGTTTCTAAAGAAGTCGTCACAATAGGCTTGGTCACCCCGCTAATCAAGTTTTAAAATTACTTAAAGGTCCACTTAATCTGACTAATATTGATCATAATGGGCCTTGTGAAGTTTGTCACAAGGCTAAACAAACAAGAGATTCTTTTTCTATAAGTGAGCATAAGTCTAAAGTTTTTGGAGATCTAATTCATCTTGATGTTTGGGGGCCTTACAAAATTGTTAGCAGGGAGGGCTATAGATATTTTTTGACTATTGTTGATGATTATAGCAGATATGTGTGGGTATATTTTCTTAAGAGGAAAGATGAGGTTTTTGACATGTTGGTCAGGTTTTATAATATGGTTTTAACTCAGTTTGATAAAAAAGTTAAGGTTATTAGATCTGATAATGGAACTGAGTTTATAAATAATAAAATGAATGATTTTGTTACTACTATGGGTATTCTTCATCAGACCTCTGTAGCCTATACCCCTCAGGAAAATGGGATTGCTGAGAGGAAACATAGAAATCTGCTTAATGTTGCCAGAAGTCTTATGTTTCAGGGGGGGTTCCTCTTGTGTTTTGGTCTGAGTGTATTTTAAGCGATACTTATCGATAAGCAGGTTACCTTCCTGCATTCGAATGAAATCTCCTTTTGTATGATATATGGTAGGAACCTAGTCTTGTCCATCTCAGGAGTTTTGGTTGTTTGTGTTTTGCCACATTTTTAAAAGAAACTGATAAATTTTCTGAAAGATCCGAAATGTGTCTTAATTGGATATGCTAGTGGTAAAAAAGCTTACAAATTGTTAAGTCTTGAAAATAGATCTGTTTTGTACTCAAGAGATGTGAAGTTTTATGAAACTGTTTTTCCTTTTAAGATGGGTCAAAATAGTTCTATTTACGAGACTAGTCCCTTGTCACTAGCTTAAACTTTTTATTCTTTTGAGTCGAAATAACAACCAAAACTTCAACTCCCAATGATGAAAATTCAAATAGTTTTGTGCCCCTTCCTGAAAATACATCTGTTCTTGGTAGAGAGGGTAGTGTGCATCAACCAGATATTGTAGGTAACTCTAGTGGGTCTGGTTGTGAAGAACAAATACCACAGTGAAGTCCTAGGGTTGGTACTTAGTCTGGAAATGATGATTTACACACTGCAACTCCTTTAGATGATCAAATTAATTCTGAGGGAAATGTTTTTCAAAATCAAAATGAGGTTCCTGGTTTTCAAAGTATTCTTGTTCAGATGGAAGAAGGTAGTAGTAGAAGGTCTAGTAGGATATCTAAATTGCCTGCTAAGTTGAATGAATATGTTCTTGATAGCAAGGTTAAATATGGCTTACATAGATATGCTAATCATGTTGTGCTTACTGTTGAGAATTATTGCTTTATTTCCAATTTGAATAAATCTGGTGAACCTTCCTCTTATGAGGAAGCTTTACTAATATTAAGCGGATTAATGCTATGGTGAGAAATGAATGCTTTATATGAGAATGATACTTGGGAAGTTGTTGAGCTTCCTTGTGGAAGAAAAGCCATTGGGTCTAAGTGGGTCTTTAAAATTAAATACCAATCTTCTGGTGAAGTTGATAGATATAAGGCTAGGTTAGTAGCCAAAGGTTATGGTCAAAAAGAGGGTATTGATTATGAAGAAACATTTAGTCCTGTTGTTAAGATGGGTACTGTTAGATGCTTGATAAGTCTAGATGTTCAAATGGATTGGAAAATGTTTCAACTTGATGTTAACAATGCATTTCTGTATGGGGATTTAAATGAGGAAGTTTATATGTTACCTCCTCCTGGGTTTTTTAAAGAAGGAGACAATAAGGTTTGTCTACTAAACAAGTCTCTATATGGCTTGAAGCAGGCTCCTAGACAGTGGAATCATAAACCCGATCGAGGCCTTGTTTGAAGCGAGTTTTGAACAATCCAAAATGACTATTCTTTGTTTGTTAAAACAAAGGGATCTTATTTTATTCTTGCTTGTATATGTTGATGACTTGGTTATTACAGGCAATAATGAAACGAAATTGAGGTTTTAAAGTTTTATAAAACAAGTTTAAGATCAAGGATCCGGGAGAGTTAAAATATTTTTGGGTATTGAAGTACTAAAAAGTAAAGAGGGTTTGTGTCTAACCAAAGAAAATATTGTTTGGAATTGCTTCATGAATTTGGTTTATTGGCATGTAAGCCTGTTATGACTCCTTTACCTGAGAATGTTGTTTTGGCTCATAAAGAGTCTGATCATGATAAGTACTTGAAAAATATTACAAGTTATCAAAAACTTGTTGGTAAACTGATCTACTTGACTATGACTAGACCTGATATTGCCTATGTTGTACATTGTTTGAGCCAACATATGCATGCTCCCTTACAGTCTCATTTTAATATGGGCTTAAGAGTGCTTAAGTATTTGAAGTTAGCTCATGCTAGTGGTATTGGGTTTAGTAAGGGTCAAGGTGGGTTTAAAGTTGTTGCTTATTCTGATTCTGATTGGGCTAAATGTCCTTTTACCAGAAGATCAGTTTCTGGATATTGTGTGTTTGTAAATGGTAACTTGGTTTCTTGGAAGAGTAAGAAGCAGGCTACATTGTCTAGGTCTTCAGCTGAAGCTGAATACAGAGCAATGGCTTCTGCTACTTGTGAGATTATGTGGATTGGTAAGATCTTGTAGGATCTTGGTGTGGGTGATTCTTTATTGCCTGTGGAATTATGTTGTGATAATAAGTCTGCTATTCAGATAGCAGCCAATCCTGTGTTACATGAAAAAACTAAACATTTTGATATTGATGTTCATCTGGTTAGAGAAAAGGTTGCTAGTGGTTTGATCAAAACTATTAAGGTTGACTCTAAAAGTCAAACTGCTGATGTTTTGACTAAAGCTCTTGGTTCTGTGCAGCATGGTTCTATGGTTAATAAGTTGGGCATGGTTAATCTATTTGCGGGTTCATCAGTTTGAGAGGGGGTGTTGAAATAAACACTTTTGACAAACTTATGAACTTACAGGGTCTAAAATGTAAAATATTATGCTTAACTTTAAGTTTGGTTCTGTTTTGTTATGTTTATGTTTCTCAGGGGTCTCTTATAGAACTTTGAGGTGTATATAAAGTCTTGGACGGATCTAGGGTTTTATATCTTTTTCTCACATCATCAAAGTTAACAGCTGGGTTTTCTCTCTCAAGTGAATATTGATCTTTGATCTTTTCGGTTTTAGTTTCTAGTCTGGTTTTGTATCAAGATCATCTTGATCTTGTTGGTTAGTTTGTTTCAGTGTTCTGGGCTGTATTGGGTTCAGGTTTAGGGTGTGAGTGTGGGTTTTGTAGACAACACATGTTAGAGGGACTGTCGTATTCTTTCTTTTGTATTGTTTAGCTTGCATCCGTGTTGGGGACAAGCTTTCTGTGTATATTGTTTTAATAAAAGTGAATGATCACCAAGGGGTGGTTGGTTGGGTGATTAAGAAGTTTTTGTTGTGTTTTGATATCATTTTAACAGGGGAAAATTAATAGAGTAAATGAAAGTGTAAAAATTTTGTGGATCAAATTTTAATTAACTATTTAAAAATATAAAGGATTTCATTGCCTTTTATAAATAAGGTAATAATATCAGTTTAACATTTCTTTTTTTGAAAGTTTTCAAACACAAAAAATTTGATCGTTTTATAGGAGTCTTAACGATAGAGATGGATATAAAGATAAACAAAAACTCATATTTCTCATAGATTTAACCTCTACCGTTAATATTGATAATTTATACATTTCTTAGCTATCTACAGTTAATATTGATAATTTATATATTTCTTAGCTAAATAGCTTGTTTTATTTGTTATGAAGTTGAGAATATAAATGAAATTTTTATATTTGTCATCATCTAATAAAGACATCATTAAATCAATGGTGTAACTTTTATTTTGAAAAAGTAGTTTAAAAAACGTAAGATTAGATAAATATTAAAGAGAAAGGAATACAAAAGCAAAATATGCCAGGAGGCCAATAAAAGGGTTGTAAACGTAAACTTAGTTAAAAGGTGAAGGTGTTCTTTGAGAATTGACCAAACAAAATTTGCACCAATCATATTCTTTCTTCCTCACTGTTAACAAAGTTCCGCATCCATGTCTAGCAGCACTATGACTCACCCTTTTTATCTTTATTTCTTTCTTTTTTTCTTAATTTAACGAGAGACGCAAAGAAGCTATAATAGTAATATCTTTAACAATTTTTTTTAAGCATAAAACCGATTCAAAATACTAGAAACTCGATGCCCCCTATTTTCTTGATGCCCTGGGCCGTCGCCCGCGCTGCCCATAGCCAGGGCCGGGCCTGCTGAGCATACATGTACAGATATGTACCTCGCGCCAAACAATAAACTTACTCATTATCTGTAGAGGTATAAAAACGGGTGGGTCGGATTACAGGTCATATGGGACGGGTAATAATCTTAGTTGTTTCGATGCCAATGCCACGTACCTAGGGAGCCTTTGCAAGTTGTGTTGAGTGCTGATGTGTTAGTTTGATGCCAATGCCACATCATGGGTGGAATTTCATGTCAAGCAGTTGAATGAAAAGGGTCAAGTTCAATTTGTGCCATAGAATAAATCCGTTGGATAGAGGATATTTATGGTTTTTGTAATATGGTGATTGTTGTTAGTGGCAGAGGTGTTGTTATTATTTTGATTTTGAAGACTCATATGGGTTGGATTTAGTAATGCTGCATTTTTAGAACCATGATGACTGTTTGAATGCTGCTGCTTTGTATCAGGGCTGGTAATATCAATGTAGATGTATTCTTTTTTATGTCATTTGTATTTATGGGTAATGATCTTGGTCATAGATTCTTAGGTTTTTTTTGTTGATGATTATTGTCAAAATGAAGACAAGGAGTGTTATAGAGACTGCAATGCACTCTCTTTTGATGCAATTTGTATTGATATTGATTTGACCATCGGCTTATCTCACTACACCAAAATCAGAGGTTGGGGACGAGCCAAATTTTGGGTCGACGATGTCGTCTAAAGTGCATATAGGACCCACGAGTTTTCAACAAAAGTAGCGGTCAACCAAATGTTTTTGGCCGCGGCGTAAAAAAGCGCGATGTAAATGCGCTTTTATAAATATTTGTTTTTTATAATTTAAAACTTTATAATAAAATAGTAAAGTTAATAAATACATCCTCTTTTTTTATCCATAAATGCTTTGGGACGACATTGTCGTCCCAAAACGATATTTTTTTTTTTTTTTTTTTTAAGTTTATAAACCAGTTTTAATTTTAAAAATTATTTTTATTTAATTTAGATAATTTTATTTAATATAGAATTAAAATTAAATAATTTATATTTATAATTAAATACTTTAATTTAAAATTAAATACATTTATAGAATTAAAAACATTATTTTTCCCGCCATTATTTTTCCGCTATTATTTTTCCATAAAGTTTTCCTTATATATCCCGTCAAAACATAAATAACCACAAAACACACGTAACAATAAAATGGTGATTACTGCATGGGAAAAAGAGTGGTCCTTTGGTTTTATCGTCCATATATCTCTTTACTCGAGTTCTTGATACGTATGGGTCGAAATTTATGATGAATATGGTTCTTATAAGAACATAGACCCGTTGATGAGAGACGCGTTACGGAATGGTTAAGGAAAGAGCGATTCTACAGAGTGTATTTGGTGTGAAGGCGATTCTACATTCGGAATGGAGGAGCAAACCATTGGAAGCTGAAGCAATGTGGGAGGCGGTTAAGTCGGCGAAGGAAGGAAAAAGATGAAGGCGAAAAAAGCCCGTTCGATTACACATTTGATGATGCGGAAATAGGGTAACAAATCTTGAAGCATTGTTTGAGCAGTTCGTCAAGCAAAGGAAGGAAAAGATGGTGCGAGGTTCTAGCAGGCGGAATAGTGAGGAAAATAATTGAATGGCCGAGTTGTTTCGTTTGATCTATTTCGTTTTGTTGTCAAGTTGTTTCGTATGTCGTGTGTATCATATGGTCTATGTCGTGTTGTGTATCATATCGTTTGAGTTGTTT
Organism: Chrysanthemum lavandulifolium; assembly: GCA_022545495.1. Lineage (NCBI taxonomy): Eukaryota > Viridiplantae > Streptophyta > Magnoliopsida > Asterales > Asteraceae > Chrysanthemum > Chrysanthemum lavandulifolium. The sequence goes on along the minus strand of CM040239.1, from coordinate 13,280,474 downwards.
CGTTTGCTTTCCGAGTTGTTTTGTTTGATCTGTTTCGTTTTGTAGTCAAGTTGTTTCTTTATTCATGTGTAATTTAGTATTGGAAAAGGGGTGTTTGGAAACCATAATCTTATTAACTTAGAACATGGTCAAATTGAAAGGTACATAGTAATAAGTGATAGGTTAAATTAGAACATGACCAGCTTTACAAATCCAGTATGTGCTTTGATTTATAAAAATACTTGACGGATACATACTACAAGAACAACAACAACAACATCAACAACAACAACAACAACTACCAGAACAACAACTACAACAACAACAACATCAACAACAACAACAACAACTACCGGAACAACAACTACATCAACAACAACAACTAAAAGAACAACAACAACAACAACTACAACAACAAGTACAACTACAACTACAAGAACAACAACTACTACTACATACGAAGATTTTCCATGTCACTAACATTTCATGAAGTAATGCATCCGACCGACATGCGTGGTCGTCGGGAATCCTTGCCATTTCAAGTTTGGCCTCCAAAGAACCTTACTCTTGTCTCTAGTACATGTTTTTGTGTTTCCAGCAAGCTTATCCTAAGATCTTTTCATGGCGGCTCGAGCACTCTGTTGGTGCGAGATTGTTCTTAAGTACTCGTCAAATGCATCCTTCCACATAAAATATCCGCACCCATTATCTTTTAAACGAACATTACATAATAAGAAAATTATAAGAGATTACAAACCAATTATTTGTATATTTACATAAATAAGAAATGTATGATTGTTCACCTTTGATGGAGGACATGAATAATATTGTCGTCGAGATGAATATTCTCTATCGATGTTCTTAATTTTATATTTCTGCTCACAAGAACACATAAAAGGATAAAGTGGCTCCATCTCGGGTTTTGAAATTTGTGTGAAGATAAGAGGTTGTGAGGTTGAGTGGTTTGAGGATAAGATCTGGTGGCTTTTGGTGGCATAAGATCTCAAGTTTATTTATGTGATATATAGAGCAAATCTGGTAGATTTTGGTGGGAAGTTTTGGCGCCAGTATTTTTGGAGGGAAGTTTTGGCGCCATCGATTCATCCTTTTTAACATGTCATGTATAACGACATCATCTTGACTCGTTCGTTTAACATTTCATCCGTTTTAATTTATATAAAAAATTTATAATTAATTTTAAATCATTTTCAATCAATTTAAATATTTTTTAACTAATTTAAATTATTTTTAAATTATTTAAATTTATTATAACTAATTTAAATTATTTTTAAATTATTTAAATTTTTTGTTACTAATTTAAATTATTTTTAATTTATTTAAACTTTTTATAACTAATTTAATTAATTTTAAAATTATTAAATTTTTTATAATAAATTTAATTTATTCAGTATTAATTAAATATTCTAAACACATTTTAATATACAAAAGATAAATGTTAGGAATTAGAAATTTCAGGTATTAAAGAGTCGGTCACCTCAAGTATATGTAATCTTTAGAAAGCTCGTAGTCGTAGTTATTTTAAGTTAAGTGGTATTTAGTTATTGTAACACCGTGGAGGACGACGGGTCTTTACCCATCTGTATGCACGATCCATGACCCGTTGTGTGGCGTTTATTGTAAGACTATAAATACTCTCTACCTCCCAAGGTAGAGAGTTGGAGCTCATAATAAGATTTTCTTTCTCTTACTAAAGTTCCCTAAACCTCTAACTTTCTCTCTCTAAAACTCATCTTATACACCTATGTTTGATTGTATAATGATGTTTATGTGAAAACCAATATCCTACAATTGGTATCAAGAGCCATGGTTAGATCATATCGTGCATATCTTTGGATTTCTAGTGGTTTTTAGGTGGTTTTTGAGTTTGAAAAAGTTTAGTGGTTTGTGCATCATTTGGTTGATTTCTTGTGTTAAAGCTTGGATTTTGTTAGTACTTTTATGTTTAGAATCATCAAAAGTGTTTAGGTTTTCATTTGGTAAGCTTGTATCATCTTGGTTGGGTTGTTTTTGGATTGAAAAGTGATGTTTATGAGTTTTTTCTTGCTAGCGACTTAACACACGGAATTCTTTCTTCGTAGCGACTTGCTTTACAAATTTGTAGCGAGTTACAGTTTTGGACCTAGCGACTTAGAACTAGCGACTTACGATACAAGTAGTGGAATTTCCACCACAGTGGCGACTTGGAGGTAGCGAATTGGTGCATGCGAGTTGCTCTTTAGCGACTTGTATCTTTAGCGACTTGAGTGGCAAAATTTTGCTAGCGACTTAAGGCCGAGTTAAAATTTTGCTAGAGACTTAAGGCTTAGCGAGTTACTACTTAGCGACTTGCCTTTGTTTAGCGACTTGGGACATCAGCGACTTGGTGGTATAGCGAATTAGGTGTTAGCGACTTGGTGCAGTATCTTCTAGCGACTTGGGTGATTTCTTACGGTTTTCTCTTGATTTAGTAAAATCCCGTGAAAGAATCGATTTCCCGGTTTAATCATAGAGTTATAAAATCCCGTATAATCTGCTAACATGTCTACCAACGTTCCTACTATCATATCTACTGTTGCCGAGGATGTTCAAGCAGCTGGTTCGGACACTCGTCCTCCTATGCTAGACAGAACTGACTACGACTCTTGGGCTCAACGTATCAGATTGTACTGTCTTGGAAAGGAAAATGGAGTCAACATTCTCAAATCCATTGATGAAGGACCTTATCTAGTTGAGACTACTAGAGACATAATTGATACAGCTAAAGATGGAACTATGATCTATGGAATGGATAGACCTAAGATGTATGATGAGCTCAATGATAAGGAGAAAAAGAGATTTGATGCTGATATCAGGGCTTCTAACATTATTCTTCAAGGTCTTCCAAAAGATATCTACAAGCTTATCAATCACAACACCGAAGCAAAAGCTGTATGGGATAATGTCAAGATGCTTCTCTCTGGTTCTGAGCTAATTGTTGAAGATCGTGAATCTCAGTTGTATGATGAATTTGAGCATTTCAAGATGAAACCTGACGAGAGTGTATATGAGTACTATGTGAGATTTCATAAGCTGGTGAATGACATGAGAAACATCGAATGACAATGCCTAACATTCAGTTGAACTCAAAGTTTGTAAACAACATGAATCCGAATGGCACAAATTTGTCACTACGTGAAGCTCACAAAAGGATTGAAGAATACAATTATGAGCAACTCTATGCCTTCCTTCTTCAAAATGAGAGGCATGCCATGTTTGAAAAGAGGATTCTTGATCGATTCGAGCTCGGGAGAAGCAAGCTCAACAAATGATTCAAGCGCCTTTTACTCTAACATTGGGATTACAACCAAAGCTTCTCAAGTTGTACCTTTGGGTAATGGTAATCATAAACTCATCCACGATCCAATGTTCAAACAAGTCGGCCGATGCGGGCATAGGAAACTTCATCAATCAACTAGCACTTATGATAAGTCAAAACATGAATTCTCTCCCACAAACCAACAACAATCTCGAGCGACATCTAACCCACACAATCAAGCTCTTGTCGAGATGGGAAGATTGTTGTGCAACCGATTCAGAAAGACGGTATGATCGGGGAAGAGGTGGGCCGGTAGGGGTTATGCCGCAAATCGAATCGGGAAGAAATGGAAATCAAGGTCAAGCTAAGCCAATCAAATGCTATAAGCGTGGTGGTGAGGACACATTGCAAGGCGCACATCTCCAAAACGTCCACAAAATCTTTGAGTACTTGAGGACAAGATGCTTCTTTGGTACAAGCTCGGGACAATGGAGCGACTTTGGACGAAGAGGAGTTCTTGTTTCTTCTTGAGGAAATGCTAGAACATACGATCTCGATGTTGATGAACGACCAATCCAGGAGTTAGGTAACAATCATCAGAATGCTTTCCAAGTCGCTGACTGTGATGCATACGACTCTGACGTCGATGATGGACCTACTGCTCAAACAATCTTCATGGCCAGCATCTCACCTATGGTTTCTCCAAAGGTTTCTCCTCCACAGCAGGCTAACTCATCCAAAGACAAAATCATCTCAGAGGTACTAAAACTATATGATGATGATGATGTGCAAAAGATGCATAATAAAGTACAATCTCTTGAAACTTTTGTATCAAATATTGAAAATAAGGATGATAGCAATATTGTTCCTTATGATCAATATGTGATGCAAAGTGAAAGTGAGATTGTACCTTGTGATGCATCCTCTGCAGTCAATAATGACTATTTTGTTGATGAAATCACTGCATGTGCCCATGATGATTCTATTGCCTCTGAACTGGATGCCTATAAAGAACGTGTTGCTATTTATGAACAACGTGCTAAATTTGAGTTGACCACCCGTGAGCAGGAAATGGATGACCAAATGCGTACGATCATGAGAAAAAGTAAGTTTAAGGAAGAAATATTAAAACAAGAGTTAAATTCCTTACAAGAAAAGCTTTCCAAAACTGCTAAGCAAAAACAAGAACTTCAGGAAAATGTAAAATTGCTTAAGCAAGAATTTAATGCTAAGGAATCAAAACTCTTGAAAGATTTTTCTGATCTGAAAACTTTGAAAAACAAGCTTGAAAACAAGTTGTACGTACAAGGAAACACCATTCAAACTACTCACATGATCGATAAGCATAGAGTCTTAAGCGACAAGCATAGTATCCCCATTATTAAGGAATCCAACCCTGAGTATGTTAAGAAAGCGAAAGAAGCCCAAAAAGTAATCTATGATGGCAATGAGATTCTTAAGCCTAGACAAAAACCTAGTTGCACTGAGAGCACTGATGAAGATAAGCAATTAGAAGATGTCACTGAAAGTAAATTAGATGAAAAACTGAAGAGCCCTCTTTGCATAGAGAAAAGAATCAGTTATAAAGCACCCAAATATTCTAAGGAAAATTGGATTGCCTTTAACAAGTTTAAGCCTCAAACATTGTTAACACCCGAACAAGTGTTCTGGAAAAAGGACTTAGATAAGCAGAAGGCGGAAAGTATTGTTGAAACAAACCCTCCCCTTAGGAAAATGCCAAAAGCAACTGTGTATCCTCCCAATACACCAATGCATCTAGTTCCTAGAACCCTTGCCACTAAAAGCAAGACCTTAATCATTCAATATGTTATCTTTCAACTATTTGTTGATTTTGAAAAACTTGCAAGAAAAGGATCACACCCAGCTGGAATAAGCGAAGGAGAAAGGGGTTTGAGCAAACCAAAGAATGTTATTTAATCGAAGTCATGCCTTTTTAAACAATTAAAAGATCAATTTGAGAGTCTTAAAAGGAACGATTTGGACATTAAAGAAATGGAAAAGGAATTTGATGCAATGATTGTTGAGGTTAGTGATTATGAGCGAGCATTAAAATATAATGAGATTGAGAGGAAGAACTTGCATACATCGAATGAGAATCGATTTACGAATGTATTGCTCAAGATGTGTTTTTCATCGCTACAAATTGTTCCATTAATGCTTCTCAATTTCATGAATTATCATTGCTCGAAAGTCTCCCATGATCGTGTCATTGAGCTTGAAAAGACCAATGCTAAACTAAACTAGAAAATTGAACTGGATGATCATGATAATTTGGTGAAACATCTTTCTAAACTAGAAGTTGATCATTTTGATCTACAACTAAAATATCAACATCTTAAAGAAAATGTTAAAACCTCAAACATCAAGACATCTTCAGATGCTCCTGAGTTTGATGCAGTTTTTCAATTAAACAAACGTGATGAACAAATTCAGGCTCATTGTAACACGATCAGAAAGTTGAAAGCTCAAATCGCTCAATTAAAGGGCAAAAGAACAATGTCCTTTGGTTCCCAAGTGCCTCCTCCTTTAGATTCTCGGAATTCTCAAACGTTTCATCTTCAAAACTTAGTAAATGCATTACAAAAGGAAAATGAAAGTTTTCTAGAAGAAAATGAAAAGGTTAAACGTCATTTCAATGAGTTATTTGAATCAATAAAGGTTACTCGTAACAAAAACAACGAACAAATAGCTTCATTGCAAAAAGAAATTGAGAATCTGAAGAGTCAGGTAAAAGGGAAAATGCCTATAACCAATGGGGAGAATAGTGTACCAAGAGCTCACTTTAGTAATAAATATGCTTTGTCTGTGAAATATGTTCCCCCTCATCTCAGGAATAACAAACTTGCTATTCAAACATACTTCTCATCCCTCAAGGAGTGTCTAGAATGTCTACGTGAGATTGTCGAAGAGGATAAGTTAGATAAACCACTTGACAATGCAATTGGGCATGCATGCTCATATGCCAAACGATCTCATGAAATTCTAGAATGCTTAATCACAGTATGTCTAAAGTCTTTAGGTGAGAGAGTAAATCCTTTGATTCCAAGTTCTATGCCTAGTGCCAAGTATGATATTCATTCGATGCCCGATGTTTTGAACTCATGTGTGCCTTCAAGAAGTACAGATTACAGAACTGTTAATGCTAAGATAGTGAACTCATGTGTGCCTTCTAGAAGTACAAATCGAGACATCCAATGTTAAGAAATTAAACCTTGGTGTGCTGCATGTAATCGAGACCCTAGCACATCCAAACAGAAATGCAAAGAGTAGCAAAACCAACTAATGTTCCCATTCCTCCACAGAGTGTCGGTGACATTAAAGCAAGCGGGTCAAAGTCTCAAGACACTACAAGGAATGATAGAACCTCATGAAGCTTATAATGTGCATTGGAAAAGAGTAGAAGACCAAACTAGGAACTTTAAGTTTGAGCCGAATAAAGCGAATCGTGTTGATTCTAGTATTAGCCATAGGCGTCTTGTAATTAATTCAATTCGATACTATTTGCAAACCTTGTAATGATGTCCGCTTGAATTACATTTCTAATCATGAATGTGGAGTGAATGTTTTGTCTAATGATATCAAATCCCAAGTTAACGTTGTTAGTGAAAAAATCATGCTAAAAAGGCTAAAAGGCATAAACGTAATGAGTTAGAAAAGCAAGTGGAAACCCACAGGAAGAACATTTATTAAGATAGGTTATCAATGGATAGCTGTTGGTCATAAGGTTAATGAGGTAACGCCCACTAGAAAATGGATGCCTCTTGGTAGAACTATTCCCTTAAGAAGTGAACACACTTTGAATAGGGCAAATCTGAACACAATCGCATCCATTCATAATGATTCCATTGCCTCAATTTCGATTTGAATGCTTCTATTTACGATGTGGGTGTTCCAACCATTGTTACTAACCAAATGGAACCCATTCTTGCATGGGGATCCCAATTATCCGATTATCCACTCTTATGCGTGTTCAGCTGCGGATCGTTCAAATCGTTACGTGGTACACGGACTCAGTCGTTCCAAGCATATATTTGGCGACGGTCTCGGCTCATGAACCGTGAGCAAATTCATCGAGACGATTAGATTCGGAAATGATCATTTCGGTGCAATTATGGGTTATGGTGATTATGTTGTTGGTGATAGTGTTATCTCTAGAGTATACTATGTGGAAGGTCTTGGTCATAATATGTTCTCTGTTGGTCAATTCGTGATTACGATCTAGAAGTAGCCTTGAGAAAACATACTTGTTTTGTTAGAGAACTTGATGGTAAGAAGCATTACGAGGAACTCGTGGTTCAAATCTTTACACCATCTCTATCGATGATATGATGAAGTCTTCTCCTATTTGCTTGTTGTCAAAGGCCTCGAAAACAAAGTCATGGTTATGGCATCGACGTCTCAATCACTTGAACTTTGGCACCATCAATGATCTCTCCAGAAAGGACTTAGTTGTAGGTTTACCTAGACTAAAGTATGAAAAGGATCATCTTTGTTCAGCATGCCAATTGGGAAAAAGCAAAAAGTATGCTCATAAACCCAAACCTATAAACTCGATTACAGAAGTTCTTCACACCCTTCATATGGATTTATGTGGAGCAATGAGAGTGCAAAATATCTTTGGGAAGAAATATGTGTTAGTTGTGGTCGATGACTTCTCTAGATTCACCTGGGTCAAGTTCTTAAGGAAAAAGGATGAAACTCCTGAGATCATCATCAAACTCATCAAGCAGTGCGAGTTCGACTTAACAAAACCGTCGAATTATCCGAGCCGACAATGGTGCGAGTTTGTTAACAAACAACTTAGTGAATTTTATGAAAGCATTCGAATCGACCATCAAAGAAGTGTTCCACGAACTCCTCAACGAGCGGTGTAGTTGAAAGGCGAAATCGAACTCTTGTGGAAGCCGCCGAACAATCTTGATTTACTCAAAGGTTCCAATGTTTCTACGGGTGAAGCCATTGCCACCGCATGCTACACACAAAATCGTTCCACGATTCACCTTGTTCATGGAAAAACTCCATATGAACCGGTCCACAATGAAAACCTAATCTCTCTTTCCTTCGTGTGTTTGGTGCATTGTGTTATCCAACTAATGAGGGTCAAGACTTGGGCAAGCGAGAGCTAAAGCGAGACATTGGAGTTTTGTAGGGTATGCACCAAACAAAAGGGATACCGAATCTACAACAAAAGAACCCGAAATATCATGGAAACAATTCACGTTACGTTCGATGGTCGACCGGTCAAACGGCTTCGAACAATCGATTCGGGACCCGCACTTCATAACATCCAATTGGTTCATCCTTGTACCAAACTTTTCTCAAGCAACTACTTATGTACCGCTATCTGAAGATGATTTAAAGAAATTGTTTGATCCTATGTTTGATGAACAGTATGAACCAAGTGCAAATGAACAAACCATTCCTACAATAGAGGCTGCTCATATTCCTGTGAATGAAGTAAATCCTTCTGTCTCAATATCATTAAGTCAAGAAGCACCTGCTGCTGATCATTCTGTTTCATCAACAAATCATCCTTCATCTAGTGTACATCATGGTAGTGCATCTGGGATCAACCATGAAGAAAATCCCTTTGCTACTCCTGAAGATGCCCCGTTTGAAAATATATTTGCTCCTGAATCATCCTCAGAACCATCTTCATCGGAAGAAATCGATTACGCTACTTGGTTCCTCAACAACAACCACATGAACACCTCGGAAAATGGACTCATGATCATCCATTAGACAACATCATTGGAAATCCTTCTCGTCCGGTATCAACACGTAAACAACTTGCAACCGATGCCTTGTGGTGCTTCTTCAACTCCGTACTCTAAGATCGAACCAAAAGATGTTAAAACCGCCATGAATGAAGGCGGTGGTTCAATGCCATGCAAGAAGAAATTCATGAGTTTGATCGACTTGATGTATGGGAGTTAGTACTGCTCCAGTTGTGCAATGATTATTGCTCTAAAATGGATTTTCAAAGTGAAACTTGATGAGCATGGTGATGTGTTGAAAAACAAGGCTCGATTAGTTGCTAAAGGATACCGTCAAGAGGAGGGTATAGACTTTGAAGAATCTTTTGCTCCTGTTGCTCGAATCGAGGCAATCAGAATATTTTTGGCTAATGCAGCTAGTAAGAACATGGTAGTCTATCAAATGGACGTGAAGACAGCATTCCTGAACGGAGATCTTAAAGAAGTCGTCTATGTCAGCCAACCTGAAGGCTTTGTGAATCCCGAGCATCCAACTCACGTTTATCGTCTAAAGAAGGCTCTTTAAGGTTTAAAACAAGCTCCAAGGGCATGGTATGATACGCTATCAAAGTTTCTTCTATCCTTTGGATTCGAGAAAGGAGCGATCGATCCTACATTGTTCACCGAAGTCGAGCAAACATTTAATTCACGTTCAAATTTATGTTGATGATATCATCTTTGCCTCGTGACCCCAATGAGTGTGATCGTTTTCTAATGAAATGAGTTCAAAATTTCAAATGTCAATGATGGGACAAATGTCATTCTTTTGGGATTACAAATTTCACAAAGTCCGGAGGCATTTTCATAAATCAATCTAAATATGCAACCGAGATCTTAAAGAAATTTGGATTTGATTCAAGTGACCTGTTGACACTCCATGATTGATCGAACCAAACTAGATGAGGACCACTCAAGGATCATGATAGACCAAACAAAATATCGTAGTATGATTGGATCCACGATGTACCTCACGCTAGTAGACCGGACATCTTGTTCTTTGTTTGCATGTGTGCTAGATACCGTGCTAAGCCTACTAAAAAGCACCTTGAAGCGATTAAGCGGGTCTTCGGTATCTCAAGGAACCATCAATATGGGACTTTGGTACCCAAAAGACATCGGTATGTCACTAACGACATATGCGATGCGAGATCATGGAGGTGTCAAGATACTCGTTGAAATGCGTGCGGAGGTGCTCGGTTTTGGGTGATAAGCTTGTGAGTGGTCTTCAAAGAAGCAAATGAGTACTTCTATTTCCTCTACAGAGGCTGAATACATAGCCATGTCATCTTGTTGCGCTCAAATCCTATGGATGAGATCCCAATTATCGACTATGGCTTTGAATTTAACAAAATCCCTACATCTTGTGATAATAAAGTGCTATTGCTCTCTCATGCAACAACGTACAACACTCAAGAGCAAAGCACATCGACATTCGTCATCATTTCATCGAGGAACAAGTGGAAAAAGGTGTGGTGGAACTCTATTTTGTGAGGACCGAATATCGGTTAGCGACATCTTCACCAAAGCTCTTCCAAGAGAACGTTTTGAGTTTATTCTTCCACGTCTTGGCTTGAAAAGCCTTCAACCGAAACACTCAAAGCGTCTTGGGAGGAAGATGAGGAGTAAAGGTCTATCTTCATCTATCTCTTGTATATATCTATTCGAAAAACAAAATACAAAATTATAAAACCTTCAAAATCCATAAAAATCGAAAAATTGAAAAATCTTCAAAAATTATTGTCATTCATCATGTTTTTCTCGGTTCGATTATATCTACGATCTCTGTCTTTGTCATTCAAAGAATGACACGGGACTTTAGATGTTGTTCGAACTCTTTAAAAAAAATAAAAAATGGTTTTGGGAGAAAGAGAAACAATGGTTTATTGTCATTTCGTGCAATAACCCGCTTTTAAAGTAAGAACGAGCCATGCTTTATCATGTTTTTCATATTTCATGCTCGATTCTCAACAAAATTCTATTAACAAGTTATCTCATGAAAACAAATTGTTTTGAAAAATAACTCGGACTCTATTTTTGATAATCATCTGGACTTATTTGTCAAAATATCAATCTCTCAATCAACAACCCATGTCATTGATTGAGGGGGAGAATGATTTCAATTAAATTAAAAAGTTATTTGGCATTCAATTGTTTTCAAAAGATATTCATGCATGTTTAATCAATGGAGTTTAAAGTCTTAAAATCCGATCAGTATCAGTTAAAACGCTTTGAAAATCAAGTCACAATTCTCCTTAAAAGCTTTCAAAATCAATTTAAATCTATAAGAGATCACAAATCTCAAATGATTTGATAATTGTGATCGGGGGAGAATGTGTGATTTAAATTGGATTTAAACTGATAATTCGGTAAATGGTTTTATAAGGATGTACAAGCGCTCCTTCTCACATGTGACAAACGATTTCAAATTTTTCATGCACATGTTGAGGGGAGCATCTATCTTAAACCTATGATTTGAAACGTGATCACTTATCTCAATGTGCGAGTTCCTCTAGTATGTGCAAAACTCTTTTCAAATCTCGAGGCACATATTGAGGGGAGCAAAATCATGAAAACCTCATCCTTCCCAAAATGCTTTATCTACTTGATTCGATTAGGAAGTGATGTTGATATCTTTAGAAAATGGTAATCAAAGAAGTTAATTCTTTCTCTTGCCTCCGTGTGCAAAACTATTTCAAATACTTGATGCACATGTTGAGGGGAGTTCTTCTTCTAAAAATATCAAAAACAATTCGGTACAAAATGCTTTGATAATATATCACAAGTACCGGGTTGATTTTCAAATGGTTTTCAATTGGTTCCATATGGCGGATGAACAATACCAAATAGACCGACCAACTTTACTTTATATGCGGTGATATAAGGATGATAAGGTTAGGTATGTGTTCCCATGATCCGCCGAACCGGATGGATCTACCAGGAACTATCCACTAGTTAGTGTAGAGTTCTTAGGTATGATGATAAAAGGAGAAAATGAGAGATGGGAAGTGTCGCGATGAGGCCGAGGCCGAGCTAGTCTTGGAATAATCCCAACAAGGTTCTAGCTATGAAGTCTCGGTAAGACCTTGAAGGGTTGAAGAATTAAAAGAATTGAATGAAAAAGGGTGAAAACAAATAGCCTCCATTTATTCAACCTTAGAGGCGGATACGGGTTCAATTCATATGCTATTGGTGGTTACCAAGGTAACATCGGTATTGAAGACAAGGCGTCATGGACCCGATGACGACCTGCACTTCAACTTTCAAACCACTCAAGTTCCTCTTAAAAGGACTTGTTTCATTCTCACGGGAACCAACATTATCTATCGACTTTCTCTTAGAGATTGTTGATATTGAAGAAGGAGACCTCTCCCTAGTCTCGAAATAGGATCCAAATACGCACAAATTGAGTCTAGAGCCACGAGATCATCAATAAATCTCATTAGGACACTTTCAAATGAAGACTCTCTTTCACTCAATGTGGAAGAGAGATTATATCTTGAGTCCCACGCATTATCCTTGTGGTATTGCGGAACATCCGAGTGATATGCAAACATATTCACAATGAAGATGGAAAGCCTTTGGAGCCAACATCAAACAAGCTCACGGTAGGTGGCATGTGAGATCTATTTTATAGATCAACCATGTGACAACCGAGCAGAAACAATGGGCGATTCAATTCTTGAATCAATCACGGTTCGAGTTATGGATTGACGAATACCTTTGAAAAACCGGTCTTTGTGCTTAAAACTCTTTTCTTTAGCACTAAGGCGTGTACAAATATGTCAAACCAAAGGTGTTTATGATTGATACTTGATTTTCATTAAAACCTTCGTTGTATTGCAAAAACAATTTCTATTGAGCAATACTCGATTGTTTTCAAATCTCTTTTCATCAATCGGTGACTTCTATTTATTTGGTTCACTCACTCCGTGTTGTCTTCTTTGAGGCGTTCGGTTTGAGAACACTAGAACAATTGCGAAACCCTGTCAAGGAAATTCTTGAATTATACGATCACAAGCGGTACTTGTCTTGATCAGCGAGGGAACCGTGGGCGTGTACCTCAATTCAACGAAAGTGATCAAAGACACTTTCTTGCGCTTTATTGCTAAATGTTTTATGCAGTACTCCCTACGATTGCGGTGATCGAATGAAGCGGTCAATCCATAGCCGCATGCTCACTCAAACACATTCATCTCTAAAGAAATCATGATTAGTGCATCAATGACTCGATATTTTCACTCCATGCTTACGCGCTCTGCTGCGCCAATATCATGAATTATCAAAAGCTTCCGCTACTCGATTAGAAGATTTCATGATCTAGAATGTGAGCATGTCGGTCTAAAAGTCACATCATCACTTAATTCCTACTCCACAATGGATGTCTCAGAGATTTTTGTTAGCTGATGATCTCAAAAGCTGGCTCAAAATTATATCACGTGGATCAGTAAAAGACCTCCACTTGTATTATCCAATCATGCAATAATAGGAATCTATGACTACGAGCTTCAGAGCAAAGCACTACATCAAGAATACAAGAACAATTTTAAATGTAATATCTGCTTGTATTCAATGTAATTTTAGTACATGATTGAGGTGACCTCCTTGGGGAGATTGTTAGAATTAGAAATTCCGGTATTAAAGAGTCGGTCACCTCAAGTATATGTAATCGTTAGAAAGCTCGTAGTCGTAGTTATTTTAAGTTAAGTGGTATTTAGTTATTGTAACACCGTGGAGGACTGACGGGTCTTTACCTCTGTATGCACGATCCACGACCCGTTGTGTGGCGTTTTATTGTAAGACTATAAATACTCTCTACCTCCCAAGGTATAGAGTTGGAGCTCATAATAAGATTTTCTTTCTCTCACTAAAGTTCCCTAAACCTCTAACTTTCTCTCTAAAACTCATCTTATACGCCTATGTTTGATTGTGTAATGATGTTTATGTGAAAACCAATATCCTACAGATTATGACAATTATTGTTTTTAAATTGTAATTTGAATGAAATTGTTACTATATGTTTATATGAATGTGTATATTTATATGAATGTGTATATTAGTGTTAATTGGTCCACAAAATTATGTGTTATTTTACTTGTACTTTTACAGATGGCGTGCGTACAACCTAGATCACACGTGGGGATCTTGGCGGTGATCCACCAAGACGGCCCTCATTTACTTTGCCGGGCTATTCTTGCGAGTAACAAATTGTGATTTTTAATTTTTATATAATTTTTATTGATAAAGCGAAATTTTTTTTACATGTATTTTCACAACAATAACTTATATTTGTAGGTTCAATGATCACGGTGAGGCGGCAAATCGGGCCTTAAGGAAGGCTTTTAGGAGAATAACGGACAACCTTTGCCTATAGGCTTTGATACAGATGATCAAGGCACCTTCTCGGTGAGCACTTATGCACTTGATTAAGTAGTCTTATTGGGAACAAGTGAGGCCACTTTCCCTTGATTGCGATTGGGAAGAAATTCCTAATTCTTATAAGGCGCATATAATGCCGGCACTACAGGTTATATTTATTGTTTATTTTATTTCTATTCTTATTGTTATTGACCGTTTAGATATGCTTGTTATATTTAAATTGTGTGTTTGTTTAAATGCGTATACTTTTTTGTAGACCTATTTCAACCTGGCGCCTTGGTTGAATAATGAGAAAATATTCCAGGTTGGAGATAATCTTTATACGGTGGGGAAAGGGTAGGACTTGGGCTATGGTTACACGGAGGGCGCTTATACCGAAAATACCAACACGAGGCTCAAGTCTAAATACTTTGATATCCACGAGACGCCCTGGCGGCAAAGGCACATCCGCCACCCGTAAAGCCTTCGGGAACATAACCCAAGAGGAATGGGAGATGTTGGTTGGTGGTGGTTAGACCCAAAGCGGATGGCAAGATCGACCACAAATGCGTAAAATCAATCTAAAACAAGATTCTAACTCACCAAGGTCGACGATCGTTCGTTCAAGGCCGCAACCATCATGTAAGACTCGTTATAAATTTTGTGATTTTAAAGGTTTTATATTGTTTATATTTACCACGTTATCAATTTATTTTATATTGTATGTATAAAGGGTCAACAATAACAATCAAAATGAAGACCGCTTGAAACTTGGAGGAAGGGCCATTCAAAAAGATGGCACATTTAAGACGAGAGAAAGCAGAGGCGGCTTACGTAAGTAGTTTATCTCTTAACATCGTCATTATATTAAGTTACTTCTCATTTATTTTATTTCCTAACTTTTTATTTATTTATTTATTTATTTATTTATTTATTTATTTTTAATTTTTTTGAAATTACGAGAATGAGATGAGGGCCCTTCAAGAGCAAGTAAGAGTCGGTCTCATCCCGTGCTTAAAGACTTGGAAATATTGCAGCGTGTAGTTCGAGTGACAACCCTTGAATCGGGCGGGGAAGGGCAAGAGGTTACGGTGGTGGCTCAACCCGCCGAGTTCACACGTGGGCATGTTTTTGAAGATTACGTTACTAGGGAGCATATGGCGAGGCGATGAGGAAACCAAGGCTGCTCAAGAGCAGGCTCGTCGGTGAGGCGAAATGCCATGCTGGGAAGCCATTGCCGCCCAAGCCGCACTGGGACATACTGGATCTTACCTTGTAATTTTTCACCACTACAACTCACAAGGTAATCCATTTCACCTCCCTTTCCCTCGGTACCCATTCCGGCCCTTTTCCCCTCCCGCCCTTATGGTTTCCAAGCTTCCACTTTCAACCCCAATAATGCATTTGCGGTTGTTATCGCCCACCTTTCCCAACTCTATCACGTGCCCGGGTACTAGTTCGAACTATGCAATGCCGCCACAAGACCTTAACCGGTACAACTCACAAAATAACCCTCATTTGGGCCAAAATGATCATGTTGATAATAATGATTTGAATAATAATGATGATAATAATAGTGGGGATAATAATGAGGCGGGCGACGAGTTCGATGATGAGTCGGGCGACGAATTCATTGATGAGTAGGCGGGAAGTTAGTTTGTGAAATAGTATTGTATTTATCGAATGTTATCGTGGATTTATGTTAACTTTATAACTTTTGGACATGTTAGCTTTATAAGCTAGTGACTTGTTAGTTTGAGACATGTTATTTAGGAAATTTGCGCCTTGTATAGTTTAAGAGTAGTTTACTTTGTATCGTATTTGTTGAATGGTATCGTAGAATTATGGAATGTCATTCGATCCGTTTAGTAATTTGGTATTGTATCATATTGTCGATTTGGTATTGTGGATTGTGATTGATTACAGGTTGTATTTATTTTGGTAGATTTTTTCCGGAAAAAAAATCCGGAAAAAATCCGGAAAAAATCTGGAAAATATGCAGTTTTCTGCATTTTTTTTTGCCCACCTAGGAAAATTAGGGACGACATTGTCGTCCCTAATATACACACACATGTCGTGCCATTCTGCACCACAAGGCCACGTGTTTTTCGACGTGTTATTACAATTTGGCACGACATTGTCGTGCCTTTTTGTAATTAAACTAACGTTTTTTCTTTAATTTAAAAAGATTAAAAAAAAATGGTACGACAATGTGGTACCATTTTGTAAAAGTTTGTCGTGCCAAAGAGGATTTTCAGGTTGAATTGCATTTGGGCCCCACAACTTCTGTCATGCCAACGTATAAAGCAATTGTCGTGCCAAAATTTTTTGGGTCAACACAAAAGGGTCTACCAAAAAGGCACGACATGTCGTGCCTTTTTTTCTTTGGGTCGACATTGTTTGCATTTTTGGGATGAGAATGTCGTGCCAAAATACACTTTTTTTTGTAGTGTCTATGGATTTGGTTATTGTAATAGTTTTATGATATTTAACAACTAATACAAGAATAAAATGACCAGAATAAATCTTTTAACCCAAATAACCTGTCATCAAATATGTACCACAACAACGCACAGGTTAATCCACTCGTTATAGACATTTATTTGGCAATAGGTTCAAAAGGGGTCAAGAGGTTCAAATGGTTTAAAAACCACAAAAAGTTGAAAAAAAAGAGGGGGGAGGGGGGCTTTTCAGGGGTTCGAAGAGGAGTCCTTTATCAGTCCCCAAATTTCATCATCATCTAGGGGTGAGCAAAACCGACCGAATCCCGAATCCCGTCCCGATCCCGAGTCCCGAAACATGTTAGTCGGGCTTGTCGGGGTCGGGAGTCGGTTTATGTTTTTCGGTTAGTCGGGTTTCGGGCTTGTCGAGATCGGGTCGGGACGGGCGAAAACCAAAAACAACAAACAAAACCGATCAAATCCCGATCCCGTCCCGATCCCGAGTCCCGAATCATGTTAGTCGGGCTTGTCGGGGTCGGGAGTCGGTTTGTGTTTGGCGGCTTGTCAGGATTCGGGCTTGTCGGGATTCGGGTCGGGCCGGGTCGAGATCGGCCCGATGCTCAGCCCTATCATCATCTCAATCTCAAAACCCTAACAGCAGCTTCTTCAGCACAATCAAGAAGGGTCATCGTTATTTCTCCACTGGAAACAATGATAATAATAACAACAACAAATCATCATCATCATGGAACATTTCATCATTAGGAGGAGGAGAAGAAAGTATCGAATCTCTGTGTTCGTTTAGTACTATCATCCAAGAACAACAACAATCTTCTAAGGTATCTAACAATCCGAATGATAATGATAATGGGGTTTTCGCGTTGTCGGGCCAAGAGGAAGAAAATAGATTGTTGGATGAAGAAGCCGAATCTTTATCTGATGTTCTTAAAGGTATACCCGTCTTTTTAATCTTGTTAGCCTAATAAGGTTAATGTCATTGGCTAGTACTAGGTTAATTTCGCAATGTTGGTATGTAGAATGATTGGTTGTAGTACTAGGTGCACTTAAGAAAAACTAAGGGGTGTTTGTTTGACTTATATGTGAGCTTACGAGATTATTTGATTTGACTTCTATTTGATAAGCTCTAATTTTACTGACTTATTTTGAGACTTATGAAAATAGATAGTTGGATGAAGAAGCTAAATCTTTATCTGATGTACTTAAAGGCATAGACGGAACTTGGATGAATATGTTGGAAGGGCCGAGTACTATATCAGTTAATTTGGAATGGTCAAAATTGTATTTCCTTTAAGCAAATATAAGTAAAATATCAAAGTTTTGGGAGGGCCATGGCCCTCCCCGGTCTCCATTAAGGTCCGTCTATGCTTAAAGGTATACCCCATCTTTTTTAACTTGTTAGCCTAATAAGATAAATGTCATTGGCTAGTACTAGGTTAATTTGTGCGATGTTGGTATGTAGATTGATTAGCTGCCGACCGACCAGGTTTATCATTATCCGTGGACCTTAGTAATATGTTCAACTTTTTGTTAACCTAAGATTAATGTCATATAGACTTGTACTCGGAGTGACTTTCCATAACTTAGTTTAGCTTTAATTTGTCTGTGGACGGACCTTGTTTAGCAAAACAAAAGATTATATGTCCCACATTGGTATAGGATAAGAAATTTGAGCGTTTTAAGTTGTTAGCCTAACATTACCGTCATATACTAGTACTAGGAGCGATTTGCCTTAGTGTAGTTTAGGTTTAATTTGTGCGATGTAGAATGATTGGTTGTCAACCTTGTTTAACAAAACAAAAGATTTTTGTAACAATCCGTCCCACATAAGTCTGTGATTAGAAAAATTATGGCAAGTCTAAATAGAGGTTCAATTCCTGCTACTACGTGCAAACAACTCTAAAGTGGCCAACCTAACCTTCCCAAAACCGATTTGGTGGGCTCTAAATCTAATCTTGTGAATTAGTGGGGACAAAAGGTCGAAACCATGGTTGTCTAGTACCGTTAAAGCTTATTATTTATTAAATCTAATATGTAAAAACTTAAAATGTAGTACTTAATGGTAAACTTTCTTTTTCGCTTTAGGGGGTGTTTGGGTAAGCTTATATGATGCGCTCACAAGCATATATGACGCAAATAAGTTCAGAGCAAGTGTTTGGCTAAGCTTATATAAGTGGGCTAATATAAGGGGTTTTTGATAAGTTCCAAAATTGTAAGCCTAAGATTAATGTCATAGATTTGTACTTGGTTAATTTGTGCGATGTTGGTATGTAGAATGATTGGTTGTGGACCTTGTTTAACGAACAAAACATTATCCGACCCACATTCGTAACGCTAGGGACGGAACCATTACACAAGTGCATTTAACAACAAAAAATAAACAAGTATAAAAATACAATTTCTTTGGACCAGGTGCATTTAGGGAAAATAGAGGTCTTTTACAAAAATTAACACTACGTTGCAAATATCCATGGTAATGGTATAGGATAAGAGTTTTCAGTTGAAACCTCATGGATTTGGCTAGTAGTCCATTGCTTTCGGCTTTGGGGAACAATGCTATTTCATTTGGATCATAGTTTTTGGAACTCCAAACAAATCTTGACAAATCTAATAGCTTTAAGTAAGGTAAAAAATGAATAACAAGTGTGCGGGTGAACTAGAAAGAACGTTGGTCTTTGTTTAATCTATTTTCTAAGAGATAATTTTATCTAATGTGGTTTACGTCATTGATGTCAGAAGCGCAACATGGTTATGGTTGTTGATTACTGTCTAGTTTACGATTGATGTTGATTGAACTGCTTAAATATTGATTGTATATCATTAATTACTACTAATATAGAGTAGGGTGTCAATTGGTCAGGTTTGGGTTGACAAGTTGGCGGGTCACAAAACCCCAACCTGAACCTATGCTAACCCTAACCTCTTTACACATAATCCGAACCTGACCCATTTAACTCGTATATATACTTGGGTTGGTGGGTTAATCATGTTACACGGGTTGAATAGGTTACATTGGTTTCAGGTTGACCCATTTAACTCATATATATACTTGGGTTGGCGGGTTAAATAAGTTACATGGGTTGAATAGGTTAAACGGGTTTCGGGTTGACCCATTTAACCTGTTTTATATACACAAGTTGACACATTACACGAGTTAAACAGGTTAAACGGATTGCGGGTCAACCCGTTTAACCCATTTAACCCGTATAATAAAATATAAATAATATTTAATTTAAGAAAAAAAAATCTTAAACTGGTTGGCGAGTCGACCTGCTAAATTTATTCCCAACCCGAAACTGACCTGTTTAATAAATGGGCTAGATGGGTCGTCCTAAACCTGACCCGAAATCTATTTAGACTCAACCCGAACCTGTTAATTTTTTTGTCGGTTTTACGTTGTTGTTAGCCTAGATTAATGTCATAGACTAGTACTAGGAGCGATTTCCTTAACTTAGTATAGGTTTGATTTTCCTTGGTTTTCAACACTAAACATTATCCATCCCACATTGGTATAGGATATAAGGAATTTGAGCGTTTTAGTCTTAAATTAATATCATATACTAGTACCAAGAGCATTTTCCTTAATGTTGTTTTGGTCTAATTTGTGTGATGTAGAATGATTGGTTGTGGACCTTGTTTAACAAAACAAAAGATTTTTGTAACAATCCGTCCCACATAATTATGGGATAAGAAAATTTTTGGTAAGTCTAAATAGAAGTTCAATTCCTCCTATGTGCAAACAACTCTAAAGTGGCCAACCTAACCTTCCCAAAAAATGATTTTGTGGGTTCTAAATCTAATCTTGTGAATTAGTGGGGCCAAAAGGTCAGTTAAAGCTTATTATTTACTAAATCTAATATGTAAAAAACTAAAAATGTAGTACTTAATGGTAAACTTTCTTTTCTGCTTTAGGGGGTGTTTGGGTAAGCTTATATGATGCGCTTATTAGCATATATGACTCAAATAAGCTCAGACCAAGTGTTTGGCTAAGCTTATATAAGGGGTTTTTGATAAGTTCCAAAATTATTAGCCTAAGATTAATGTCATAGATTTGTACTTGGTTAATTTGTGCGATGTTGGTATGTAGAATGATTGGTTGTGGACCTTGTTTAACAAACAAAACATTATCCGACCCACATTCGTAAAGCTAGGGACGGAACCATTACACAAGTGCATTTAAGGAAAAAAAAACTAAACAAGTAAAAAAATACAATTTCTTTGGACCAGGTGCATTTAGGGAAAATAGAGGTCTTTTAAGAGTTTTCAGTTGAAACCTCATGGATTTGTCTAGTAGTCAATTGCTTTCGGCTTTGGGGAACAATGCTATTTCAAACAACATCATCGCTATTGTAATCATTTGGATCATAGTTTTGGAACTTCAAACAAGTCTTGACAAATCTAATAGCTTTAAGGTCAAAATGGATAACAAGTGTGCGGGTGAACTTGAAAGAACGTTGGTCTGTTTAACCTATTTGCTAAGAGACGATTTTATGTGATGTGGTTTACACGTCATTGATGCTTGTAAGTGCAACATGGTTATAGTTGTTGATTACCTGTCTAGTTTACACGATTGATGTTGATTGAACTGTTTAAGTATTGATTGTATATCATTAATTACTACTAATATAGAGTAGGGGTGGCAATTCGGGTTGGGTCGCGTTCGGGTTGACAAGTTGGCGGGTCAGAAAACCCCAACCCGAACCTGACCCATTTAAATCGTCGGGTGAGCTATGTTAACCCTCACCTGTTTACACATAACCCGAACCTGACCCATTTAACCCGTATATATACTTGGGTTGGTGGGTTAATCAGGTTACACAGGTTGAATAGGTTACATGGGTTTCAGGTTGACCCATTTAACTTGTATATATACTTGGGTTGGCGGGTTAAATAGGTTACATGGGTTGAATAGGTTAAACGGGTTTCGGGTTGACCCATTTAACTTGTTTTATATACAAAAGTTGGCACATTACACGAGTTAAACAGGTTAAACGGGTTTGCGTGTCAATCCGTTTAACCCATTTAACCCGTATAATAAAATATAAATAATCTTTAATTTAAGAAAAAAAAATCTTAAACGGGTTGGCGAGTCGACGTGCTTAATTCATTCCCAACTTGAAACTGACCTGTTTAATAAATGGGCTAGATGGGTCGACCTAAACCTAACCCGAAATCTATTTAGACTCAACCCGAACCGGTTAATTTTCGTGTGGGTTTTAGGTCGGGTTAGAAATTGCCACCCCTAATATAGAGGACCACGTGATGTTAATGGTGTTTAGTACCGTTTGTTGATTATTTGGTTTTAATATCAAATAATATGGTGGGCATAGTCTAACGATCCTTAAGATGTATGCATTCTATTAAAGAGACTTGTAATGTAAAGCATAACAGGCACGTATCACCCTCTAAAGCTATCGTACCCATTGGGCGGCAAGAAGGCAGCGGTCATGCACACGGTGAAGTGACCTTGTGCATGTTTTTAGGGAAATTTCTTGAATCAAACAAGGAACATATGCATGTCGGCATGTGTATGTATGCATGTAGGTATCCATATGCCGTAAAGACCTTATATGAAAGTGTTTCAAGTTTTGGTTACACCATCATGACCTTTTCTAAATATATTTCATTACTCAAGTCTCGTTTATGTTACTTTTGGTTGTATTTGTCTTGATTTAATATTGGTTTGATCCCACCGTGCCATAAGCGATTTTAGGTCTCTTGTCTTGTTTGTATGCTCCACCAAATTCTTCTTTGGGCACTCACAAAACTAGGCCTATGCAACATGTAAATTGTATATATGTATGCTCTGTTAGATTCATATGCATGTGACTTGAACATTTAAGGTTCTACTCCTTGCTTTTTGACCATTACTCACATATCTTAGTTTATAATGACTCTAAAAGTCAAGAGTTCTATCTATGCCGACTTTTCGTATGTAAGATTCGGAATGCAAAATACTAAACAAGTAAGTTTTAGGTAACATCCAAATGGATAATGCCTAAAACTATTAGGTATTGTCACTCGTGATGTTAGTGCATCAACTAACAACCAAGGACCGTCTTTTGTAGAATTGAAAGAAAAATAAGTGAACCACACATCACATGTTTACGTATGGTTGGTCGGGTTCGGGTTGGCTTACTAGGTTCAATAGCTCAAACCGAGCTATACATATTCCTAGTTTCCATCTTGGAAACATGTCCACTCACCTCAAAGTCTTAGTTAGTGAGAGGCCAAAGTTCATTCCGCTAGCTCTAGTGTTTTTTTTTTGTTGCGCAAGATAATGCTCTTTAACTATTGTCTATATGTGGTGCATACTCTCATGAAAGATTTTTAATCATAATGCTTGACCACAGGCCCGGATCATGCATTTGGCGACTTAATTGCTGCCTCGGGAATCACGGATGACATGCTTGGCGAGTTTAATGGCCCTCGAGGACTTAGGCGATGTTCCGAGATTGCCCCACTAAGCACAATTGAGGATATCGTTATGAAAAGAACACCGTAAGTCCACAAGGCGACATAGGCGGCGAAGCAAGAGGAAATTGCCAATGCACGCGTTAGGCAGGTTGATAGTCGGGTAGGGCTTATGGACTGGAAAAGGAAATGTAGTATTGCCGTGTGCGGATTGAACTGGTGAGGGTAAATTTCGTAAATGACAACCGATTCGATGTCTATTTCCGATGCTTGATCAAAGAGTCGCTCTTCTTAGTCCTCTAATCGAGACAAAACGTTGGGTCTTACGGATGTTAATTGTCTTGTGAAAGGGGTGGTGTATCGGGTTAGAAGCATCAAGTTTACATTATTTATTTTTGTTTGAATGCATGATTATCGGTGGCAAAATGGGATGTTTGAATGTGTTGTGTTGTAATGGATTATATTTTATGCGGGTCAAAAGCGCTCACGATTGGCTCACCAACTATTCTTATTAGTTATTATTATATTTCTGTTCGTTATTTAAAATGTTTTTTTTTGATTAAATATGATTATAAATTACAATATGTTACAAATAGTATTTATGTAGTCTGAATAAATCGGCTTAAGTTGAAAACGTTGGAGTGCTACTTTCGGCAAATTTCGACTCATTTGATTTGCTTTGACACATTTTCATTTTTAGGTTTGTAAGTTTCACTCATTTACTGTCAAAAATAGATTATAACAAATAGCCCTGAATTCAAGTATGTGTTGAATTGCCACCTTTACATGATTCCGAATCCTGGATGTAAACTATCATATCAAAATGTTACTTAGTTCCTATAAGGTGATGCAACTGTACTTTAAAAATTGCTTTCTTTAACATTTGAATCCGAACATCATGCTTACTATTATACCAGTTAATTTTTAGTAAGTGCCATTTATGTTTAGACTCTTAAGCTACCCTTACGCACGCAGAGTGAGCTTATGATGCTAGTTGTATCTTGATTTCTGTGTTCTCGGCAATCCTTTTGTCTCATATTGGCAAATATTGTATCTCATGTCATTTTTTTTCCTGCAAATTCCATTAATATTTTCTCCAACTTCACTCTAGTTCAGTTGATTATGCATAGTATTATTATTTTGGGTTCTTTCATTTGTTTGTGGACGCCAATTTAAATTTGATAAGTGCATGAAACAGTCAAATAGCGCAATTAGTCTTGGTATGAGTAGGCACCGCAAAAGCGGGCACCGAGCAGTTTCGTCCTCCTTTGAAGAAGGTAAACACAACTTGTATTTACCTTTTTATTATTTTGCATTCGCTTGAAACTGAGCTATTGATCTACAAATGAGTCGCATATGCTCTCGTAAGTTGATCATTACAGTTTTTATGAGGTGGAAGGACCACTTCGTATGAGTCCTTGTTAATAGGTTAGGTGGTGTTGGAAGTAAATGACAAAACCAGAAAACTTAGTAGTATGTTTAATAATCTTAATATAGTTAAGGGTAGTTTAGTGTATGTTTATGCTATGTTTCTGTAAAAACCGACCCATTGTATTGGGCTGGGTTTATTAGTAACGGTATAAACCGTTTTAGAATAGGGTATAATGTTTAGTTTAGGTTACAACGGTTATATCAATTACACCGTTTAGGAATCGACACAACTGCCTTCATTGGCACCGATTCAACATGTATATATAGGGCAAGAATTACGTAAACAAATCATTCCAATATATCAATACTTATTCATTAGTATAAATCAGATTTTACATTCAAGTTCTGTTACAAATAACATCCAAATCGCTTTGTCCCAAACACCCTTGTTTCGCAGTCTTTTCGGTTTGTTTTCATTCCAAACGTACCACAAAGAAGAGCAAGTTTTAATCGCAAGAAAGAAAGCAATAATTGGCATCAGAGCTAAAGGTTAATCGACCTAGGGAAGGAAGAAAAACGACTCCTGTTACAGAACTTGTAACCGTTTGTTTTCAGAAGCAAGAAGAACAAAAACGATTTCTATTGGAAATCTACTTACCGACCCAAAAAAAAAAGAGGAACAACACAGAATTCGATCAGAGGGAAGGATATTGGAATCACGAATCTGGAAAAGCACGAATCTGTGAAAGACGCACGTCTCCTGTTATCCCTAATCGACCGGTTTTTCTTTTAATTCTTTCAACCTTTTTACTTTTCTACTACTCCATATAAATTAGGAAAAGTTTTTATTGTTTGTTAGTAAGATAGAAATTCCCATTAGCAAAAAAAAACCCGATTGATTAGAATAGCAAAGACCGATTTCCTTTTAGATTCATAGCAAGACAAGCGAATTCTTCAAAAAAATTCATTTCACCAAATAGCAAGTTAAACCGAACCCTTTGTGTTTCATAGCAAGTTAAACCGAACCCTTTGTGGTTCATAGCAAGTTAAACCGAATCCTAGTTATTCATAGCAAGTTAAACCGAACCCTTTGTGGTTCATAGCAAGTTAAATCGAATCCTAGTGATTCATAGCAAGTTAAACCGAATCCTTAGGTTCATAGCAAGTTCCGAGCCTTAAGATTCAAATAGCAAGTTTCGAGCCTTTTTAGGTTCAAATAGCAAGAAAACCTGGTTAATAAATTGGCCAGTAGCAAGTAAGGGATTTTGATCTTTTGATCAAACACAATAGCAAGAAAACCAGAAACCATCTCGGTTCTGATTATAAGCAAGCAAGCAAGCATGGTAGAAGGAGACAAGAATGCTAGCACATCGAACAATACATCAGTTCGAGAACTAGGAAATGTTTCACTACAATGTCCAAAATTGACGAAACAAACTACATGACATGGGCATTGATGATGGAGACAATATTGAAGGCATATGGCATATGGGAAATGATAGTTGCGAAAGACGGAACAACAACAAATGAGAAGAAAGAAAACACGTCAAAGGCAATAATCTTCCAATCACCGCGGAAGATGTTTTAATGTAAGTTGCACAATACTCAGCGCAAAGGAAGTATGGGACTCAATCAAAGTCAAGCACTGGGAGCCGATCTTGTTCAAAAGGCACGACTACAAACATTGAGAAGTGAACTAGAGACGCTAAGGATAAAACCAAACGAAAAAGTAAGTGACTATGGAGGAAAATTAAGTAGTATAAAGGCCAAGTTTAGAGGACTTGGTGAAACCTTGGAAGATAAGGTGCTAGTAAGGAAACTACTTAACTCGCTCCAAAGAAGTTTTACCGATCGTGGAAACTATAGAACAATATCAAGATCTAGGCGAAATGTCGTTTGAAGAAGCCATTGGAAGGTTAATGACCTATGAAGAACTAATTAAGAGTCAAGACATACTAGAGGCAAATGATCAAGACAAGCTTCTCATGGCAAATTCAAACAACAAAACTTATGGTAAATGCTAAGTAAAGATTTCAACAAAGAAGGCAAGGAATGGAAGAATAATTCGAATGTACACAATGCAAGTACGAGTCAAGGAACTAACAACAAAAGCAAGCTCAGATGTTATGAATGTGGCAAGCATGGACACTTTGCGAAAGAATGCACGAAATGGAAATACAACAAGCAAGAAGAGTCACATCTCACCTATGACACTGACACCGAACCTACATTGCTGTGAAGACTCGTCAAGAAAGAAAGATTAAAGGAAGCACTGATTTTGTCATTAGGGGGGAATGTTGGAAGTAAATGACAAAACCAGAAAACTTAGTAGTATGTTTAATAATCTTAATATAGTTAAGGGTAGTTTAGTGTATGTTTATGCTATGTTTCTGTAAAAACCGACCCATTGTATTGGGCTGGGTTTATTAGTAACGGTATAAACCGTTTTAGAATAGGGTATAACGTTTAGTTTAGGTTACAACGGTTATATCAATTACACCGTTTAGGAATCGACACAACTGCCTTCATTGGCACCGATTCAACATGTATATATAGGGCAAGAATTCTGTAAACAAATCATTCCAATATATCAATACTTATTCATTAGTATAAATCCTATATTTTACATTCAAGTTCCTGTTACAAATAACATCCAAATCGCCTGTCCCAAACACCCTTGTTTCGCAGTCTTTTCGGTTTGTTTTACATTCCAAACGTATCAACAAAGAAGAGCAAGTTTTAATCGCAAGAAAGAAAGCAATAGGTGGGTTGTGTAACAGTCAAATGAGTCGTTTTAACAGATTTCGGACCGATCGATGGTTATTTTGTCGCTTTGCGCTTTAGTAGATAATCATTGTATAGCAACTACCATAACGCTAAAATAATAGTCCATTTCTTTTAATAAAGCGATTTAGGAGGTTTTAGCACTTGAAACGTGTTTGGCTTTGTTTCCATCTTAACCAACTCAAGAAAATGTCTTGTTAAAAAGCCTTTGGAGATAAAGCTGAAACCCGAATTGACCCATATTTAGGCAACGGGCATAATTTGCCACCTCTAGACTCAAAACAGGGATCATGCATGTTATAGATTTTAGTCCTTCTGTTCTAGAGGAACCTTATATCCGTCCGATGGTACTAATAAATAGAATTCACGAAACAATGCATCTCTATGGAAAGAATCTAGACATATATCCATGAAAGGCATTGTTCTGATAGCGATGTGATTGAATTGTATGAGGTCTTATGCGGATCTTACATGTATTGTATATTTCTTTTCACTATATTGTTCCATGCGGATGTACTACCCATCCCATTTGGACCCATAGCGATTATGTAAATAAAAATGGATTTAGTAGGTTTTATTCAATAAAAGTTGCACTTTGGGACTTTGACCCGTTCAACCATCCGACCGATTTGCTTTTTTATATGTTTTCATTTTATCCCAAGTCCTACTCTAGGTCACATTTGGAAGTTATTCTTGTATTCTATGGCCAAAGTTCCAGTTGTAGCAATTATGTAGCTCATTGAAATCGAACTTGTATCGTAACGTGTAATTTGTGTTTTGGCGGTGATTTCTTGACAAGAGACTCGAGAATTGTGGAGCGGAAGAAACACCGTAAGGCAAAAGCAAGAAAGAGCTTCAATGGGTCAAGCGTTAGACGGTCTTTTGATTTGCTAGATCTCTATTTATGGAAACAACTGGAATGTGCCGGGGCAAATATTTGTTTCATGTTTCGGATCTTACTTAATATATTCATATCATCACCATTTTGGACTTGGAGTCTTGGACTTGCAACACTTAGTTTGTTGTCTTTGATAATATTTAGAGCCTGGTGATGTTATAGCAGAGCCAATATGTAGTTGTTGGACTTTTTGTGGTTGTAAGTTACAACGGAAGTCATGTAACCATGAAATTAATAATTTTGTTGGATTTTTATAGTGATTCATGAGTAGAAGTGGCCGGGTATGGAATTCTGTTAAGTAAAACGGAGTAATAACGTGTTCGTTATCTTTGCGAAATATTTCATAAATTTATCTTTGCGAAATGCAAAAGTTAATTAACCGTCTACTCGTCCTCTTGATACTGATATACAAGTATTGTGCAATGCAAACTTATAGGGGGTGATACTCACACCACATCTTTTGATGTATGCATCACAATTTGTGCATTACAGTATTATACGGTACAAACTGTGATGCATAAATTGTGGTGCATGCATCAAAAGATGTGGTGTAGGTATAATTCCCCAAACTTATAAGAACATGGTTGTGCATATAATTGGTTGAGAGAAGTTAAACGTGTGGTTATTATTAAATATACAAGTAAATAATGCATGACTCAATATCTTAATGATAGTTGTGACTCTGTGAGGTGTCAAAATACCCGAACCGGACCCGAAACCAACTAAGCATATTGAATTCGGGTTACTCGTGTCAAAATTGAATTCGGTTATTCGGTCAACTCGAGTAACCCAAATACTAAATAGGGTCGGGTATCGGGTTGAAAAAGTTTGGCTAGTTTGGGTTGACCCGTTTGACCCGAATAAGGTTTTATTTATTTATTTATTTATTTTTATTATTATTTTTTAAATATATTATTTTATAAATTTTCTATATAAATTAGAAAAAATATGCAAAATTATGACTATTTTACTCGTATTCGGGTTGATCCAAATCCGAATTGACCCGACCTGAGGTAACCCGATCAAAATTGACCCGAACCTGACTAAGCCGAGTTCAAATAGGGTCCGGTTCAGGTATGTTATTTTTAGCCTTGACCCGACTTTGACCCGACCTGAATCAACTCGAACCCGACCCTACTCACATTTGTAATGTGCGCGTCATTGCCATTTCTTTAAATAAAATCATATTTTGTGTTTGTTGACTTAGGTTGAAACAAGTCGTATGTTAACTTTAGTTTACATATAATGCGGTGGACCATAAGAAAATAAAACTCTTGATGTCTTGTTAAGCATTATTAGAATTTGAGTAAACTACACCATTCGTCCTTGTGGTATACGTTGACCATCAAGTTTCGTCCCTTGACCAAAAAAATTGCACCGTTGGTCCTTAACTGCGAAACGTTAGTCATCGTTGGTCGTTGGTCCCTCACCCTAACTGGTTGGACTAACGGGCGTTAAGCCTTGTTAAGTTGAGGGTATAATTGTCTTTTCCAACCCACTCTTAATTATTTCATCTACCTTTCATTTCAATCACATACCCCGAAACTAAAAAACACACACCAACTGCAACCTTGAATAACACAAAAATGGTGCTACCCATGGGGTATGTGTCTGAGAATCACAAGTTGAGTTTGATCCAAATGTAGCTTATGGTAAGTTTTCTTATTTTTGCAATTTTTGTTTATCCAAAGTCTTATAAGCGATACTGTTTTGTTTGGTTAATTTGATCCAACATTGAATAAACCCTAATAAACCCTAATCATAATTTTTTTTCCGCTGGCGTACGTACTGCGTTTTCAATAAGGGTGCATTATGGAGGCTCTTTCACTGTAGCACCTGATAGGAGGTACATTAATGGGTTTTCAAAGATTGTAGATGAGTTAGACTCTGATGAGTTTTCGTGCATGAGATGGATGCCATTGTAGAAGACTTAGGTAATGATGGCCATAAAATAATGTTTTATCATTTTCTTAAACACGGTGGTGATTTAGATAGTGGCCTACAACCTTTAGCGATGACCAAGATGTTCTTTTTTTGGCTAAATATGTTGAAGAAGGTCACAAATTCATTGAAATATATGTTGAGGTCCAGTTCATTGGCCTAAGTGTAATGTACCAACAACTCTGCTACCACCAAAACATCAATCACAGGTTAGAAGACCAAGAAAGCAAAGGAGGAAGTCTAGGGCAGAGGTTGATGTGGAGCATATGTCCAAGCATGGCAAGTTGACAAGGAAACTCAAAACTGTGACATGTGACAAGTGTGGAAACAGAGGTCACAACTCAAGGAGTTGCACTGGACCAAGAAAATCAAAGTCAAAGGGAGGTGGTAAGAAGAGGAAAACTAGAAGTGCTTTTGGGGAAGATGACAACTCTGCAAGAAGACCTAGTGATGGTGATAAAGGTAAAGGAGTTGCAGTTGATGATGGAAAGAAGAAATATCAACCAAGGAAGAAAGTTGTTGTTCTTGGTTGATAGTTGTGTATTTTATTTCGAATTAAGACTACTAATATGTATTTGGAAATGGTCTTTAGGATTATCACTTTGTATTTAGTCCGCAAAATGTGATGCGATATGGGTATTTAGTGCATAACTTTGATGTACTAGGCCTATTTTGTATGATCATGTCTTGATGTACTAGGGCTACTTTGTATTTGTTCTGCAAAAATGTGACTTTTACTTGTGTGAATTTGGGTCAATTTGAGTTTGGTATTTGGTTTCCATTTGACTGGGCCTGGTAATGGGTGAATTTGGGTTTGGTAATTGGTTCCATTTGACTTAATTAGTAATGGGTGAATTTGGGTTTGGTAATTGGTTCCATTTGACTTAATTAGTAATGGGTCAATTTGGGTTTGGTAATTGGTTCCATTTGACTTAATTAGTAATGGGTCCAAGTTAAACACTTTTTGGTATTTCATTGAACACAAAAAGACTTTTACAAGTGACTTTTACTTGTTTCAGTATCATTCAGCACAAAAAGAAGAAATTCAACCCAAAATGAAAACCACCAACTGCCTTTCATTCATAGAACCACAAAAGTGGTATGCGTTTACAATCAACTAACTTCCACAAAAGATCTAAATTGACACTTAACACCTAAACACCACAAAAGATCAACTGCCTTTCATTAAGTCAACAAATTGTAAACAACACACATCAAAACAAAAGACCAAGAAACATAAAGATACTTCTTCATCCTTGCTCTTTGTTCCTGCAACTCTTGAATTTGTCCCCGATAGTTGTTCAGTGATCTCAATAGTCTGGGTATTATGTTAACAGATCGACCACACATTGGGGGATGCACCCAATCAAGGAAAGGGCAATCTGATGCCTATTAAGAAGATTAAACAATAATAGTTAGTTAATAACATCATAAAAGAGATCAAAACCATGTTCTTACTCAGAAAATCACATGATGCGCACCATATCAGGGCAACCATAAAACCTTCGTCCTGGGTTGATGTTGGTCCATGATGTTCTCACCATCGCCGTCTTCCACGGTGACAATTCACCATTTCGTGTTTTCAATTATTGTGAATAGAAGTGTAAATGGAAGAAAGAAAGAAAATAAAATTTAGGTGGGATGGGATGGTTATATATGGTGGGAAATGAGATATAAAGAAACGGGAAAAATCTTTAGGGTGGGAAAAGTGGTGTGGGTTGGAAAAGACAATTATACCCTCAACTTAACAAGGCTTAACGCCCGTTAGTCCAACCAGTTAGGGTGAGGGACCAACGATGACTAACGTTTCGCAGTTAAGGACCAACGGTGCAATTTTTTGGTCAACGGATGAAACTTGATGGTCAACATATACCACAAGGACGAATGGTGTAGTTTACTCTTAGAATTTTGAAGTTATGTTTTCACTTTGTTCTACTAATTCCTTTTTTTAGTACTTTTCTCCTTTACATGTAATAATGATTTCTAGCATTTGACCAATTAATTCGCGAGTTTAAACCAGCACACAAACTCAAACCCAAACCGAAACCGGATAAAATCGGACACCCAACTACACCTAGTAGGAATCAAACTTGAAACCCTTGACTTTGATCATACTTTTAGAGTTGCAAGTTAAGTTATGATTCAAAGTTTACAATTTATGTCCCAATGTTCTTTCAAGTAAGCAGTTCATATAAAGTCGAAGCACATAATCAACGTCAACTTCATAATGCAAAGGCATGATCATGTTTCAATTGCAAACAATAACCAGAACCATTTGTGACTTGCACAACCATCATTTCAAGGTTATGACATTACAAAATATTTTACTGAACGTCTGAACACCATTCCCTTAATAAAAAATGATACAAGTAACAAATCGCTACAAAAGTGTAAATAACAACATTTAATACCAAAGAGAGGACTTGAAATACACTTTAAAGTCAAGCTCGACTTCACCCTCATGCAATAGATCAAGCCGCATCAACAAGTCCTTGGTTTGTGTGGTTGGGTGTAGGATATCAATGTGCCTTTGGTGCGTCCTGATCTCAAAATGGAATCTCATTTTTTTGTGAACATGAAGGGATTTCAACACACAGTAGATTCTCTTCTTGGTGGGTAATGGAACATGACCCATGGTTTTGCTTTGTTGTTTTTGCAGCATCCATAATCTGCTTGCATGATTCTTCTATTAGAGGTACCCAGTATGACCTCAGCTTAATCCTGATATGAGTTTCCGCCACTAAAACAAGATATGAAATGGATTTGAGAAAATGGAGAATGTAAGAAAACAGTTATGATGATCACAAAGTACAAAAATTCCATTTTGTCTTGTCTATTTACCGTCTATCATTTTCCTTTTATGCCGATATAAAGTCTACTAGTTTTCCTTCTCTCGGTTGTGCGGCATTTAATCTCGACTAACTACATAAAAGCATGAAACCGCCTCAAATGTGTATACTCTGAAGTCTTGGTATAAACTACAACTACCATAATCAAGCATACCAAATACTCTAAACAAAAGTAAAACGGTGATAGTAATTACATGGTACTCAGCCTAGTTTACGTATATGTTGCCAATGAGCCGATGGTTTGTACCAAGCGAAAAACAAGAAAATAGTTTAGCTCATATGAAATTCGCCATTTATATGAAATTCATTTCCAATCGACAAAATGGAGAATTTATAAAATGAATTTAGAAAACAAAGAAAGTGCCATTATTTACTCACGGAATGTGTTTGGTTGTGGTTTTTATCTCGAGTGAAAATCATACAACTGCAGCAGGTTGTGGAGGTGCGGCGATAAGCAGACCTTTTAACCCATATATGCTTGCGGAAGATGACTTATGCTTGTATCTGTTATATCTAGATGTTTTAAACATTCTAGTCGGCCTAGATCTTGGTAATTTCTCAAGATGAGCACAACGATCAAGTAAGAGATACTTGAGACGTTTTAACAAGCAGATGCTATCCGGAAGATGTTTAACCGTTGTAGCCGACAAAACTAATCTCCACAGGATTCTAACCGACCAATGTCCTCGGCAACTTCCCAAGACGACAACACTTTGTAACCTCGAGCCACTTCAGACATTTTAGCATGCAGATGCTATCTGGAAGATATTCAATTTTCTTACTACACACATATAACTTCTCTAAACATTCTAATTGGCCAAGATCCTCTGGTAACTTCTCAAGAAGATCCTCTCGCTCCTCAACACGATAACCATTATAGACTTCGAGAGATTTGAGATGTTTCAACATACATATGCTATCTGGAAGATGTTTTATCTTCGTAGAGCACAAACAGAGCTCTTCTAAACATTCTAACTGGCCAAGATCTTTGGGAAACTCTGGAATATCGCATTTGAGTGTAAGCTTCTTTAAACATTGTAAACTACAAATCATGTCTGAAAATTTCTTAAAGTCTATGCAAGCACATAGACCAAAAGAAAGCAGCTTCTCAAGGTTTCCAACTGATGACGGTAGATTTTCATCATAAGAACAACGAAACTGCAACTTTGGGAGATTACTGTTGGGGTGAAATGGGCATGAATCTAGGGACGCCCCAACCAGATCTAAAGTAGCTGAATAACAATCAACCTTTGGTTCCGATCTACTGCGAAACACAAAATCGGTAAACCTCAAACAACCACTTAAGTTTAAGTAGCCAACTTTCTTCAGACATCCAATGGGAGCGTTAATTTCTTCCAGCTTATCACAACCTCTAAGATCTAAGCTCTCAAGATTTGGAATCAACTCAAGGTTAAGGCTCCTCAACCTTGAATTAAAAAGGTTGAGGACTTTGAGATTTGGACATGCAGCAGACACGTGAAGTTCTTCAAACCGAGCACATCCTTCAAGAGATAATGTCTCGAGATTCGGAGTCAACCCAAGGTCAAAGGTTCTTAACATTGGTGGTGATACAGGTAGTTGAGCTTTTCACAACTAAGCGGCATGCAAAGTTTTTAATTTACAAGCACTTTCAAGAGATAACATCTCGAGATTTGGAGTCAACCAAGGTCAAAACTTCTTATCTCGAGTCACCGATATTGAGATGCTTGAGCTTATGACAAGTATCGGCATGCAAAGTTCTTTTAAATCATAAGAATTCTTTAGAGATAACGTCTCGAGATTCGAGTCAACCAAGGTCAAAACTTCTTATCTCGAGTCACCGATATTGAGATGCTTGAGCTTATGACAAGTATCCGGCATGCAAAGTTCTTTTAAATAATAAGAACTCTTTAGAGATAACGCCTCGAGATTCGAGTCATCCCAAAGTCAAAGGTCGTCAACTTTGACCAAGAGAGAGAAAGGAATTTGAGTTTTATAACAACCTGCCAACAAAACAAGAAAATAGATTTATATTAGCCTATTAACAAACCAATAAATTAATACAATTATTACAAATTATGCAAAACAACCTTTCAATAATAATTCTACCTTTTTTTTTCTCTCCTTCCAAAGTTGTACCATTCTTTTGCTAAACTGCATTTCAAGTCCAACAAGTTGTTTGCTTGAAATGTTTTGGGTAAATACAAGAAAGGGTAATCCGAACATTTGAGATATTTTAAAGAGTTTGGAAAGTATTGCGTAGCTTCATCCCTTTTCTGTTCGATTTTTCCAAGAACTTTCAATTTAAGATATCTAAGTATCTTCATTTTTCCAAGACACGCGTCATCCCGTTCCAATTTGAAATCCCGTTCAAGATTCAATTCAAGATATCCAAGTTCCTTCATTTTTCCAAGACCTTTCATAAGAATTCTAACATTTCGAACATTTCCACTCGACTTATCAAGTTTTAGACATCTTGTTTCTTGAGTACCCTGCAATCCAAAAACAATGTCCAGAAACCTCATGTCAGAAGTCATAACAAATTAAAATGTATTAGTTTTCTCTACCTTACAAGTAAACAGATTGATAAGATCGTTTATAAGCTCAGCTAGGGATCAATAACAAAGATAAATAACATTGTACGCAACGGAATAATCAAAACAATACTTTGTTATTGAACAAGGTTTTTCATTCACTAATACTCTAATAAATATTAGACGTTTATAGGAACACGTCTACTAACTAAACTAATAACCTAGGCGTTTACATCTTGTACGCCTAGGACACACTAATCTAAAACTAATACCCTAGACGTTCTTCCCTAACGTCTAGGCTAAACACACACCTTTTAGTCGACTACATTATTGGAAGACTTAATTAAAAACCTACACCTATGTCCTCTTTATATACTAGAGGATAAGGACTAATAAATAAAACTTCTTTTGCAAGCAAGCCCTTCCATCTTTTAGTAGGTTTCCTTCTTGTCATATTAAGTCCCTCTTGTTTCATTCTTTTTTGTCTTTATCAACTCAAACTTGTAATTCCCAACAATCTTCCCCTAGTTGATAATGACAAAACCATTCTTGAACGAACTTCCAATGCTTTAAATCTCGCCATAAATGAAACAAGTATGTCTTCCTTTGTCTTCCCCTTAATCCATGCCACGTCACTCAAACATCTCTTCCCCTTTTTGTTATTATCCAATTAGGGAACGTATGCAAATAATGATCTTGACCACCACGAACCAATATCATACTTCCAATCTAAGACTTCCAATGCTTTAAATCACCCACCATTACGCACCATAGGAAAATGGATCCAAAACAAGAGAAAACTTCAACTAGCGTAGTAATAATGATCAACAATAGTAAAAATCAAAAACTTCCCCTTGAGTGATGCATGTAGATGGTTAAACTTTTAACAATAAGCTTCCCCTAAAAACCATATGTTAACCATCTTCTTGATTCTTCAAAATCTGTAGGCTTTATGTAATGATCACTTGTGAAGAACACCAAATATAACAAACTTGATGAAGAAGTAGAATTTCCCAAACTTATGTCTTAAATCTTTACTATCCACGGAACTCCATACTTATACAAACCACAAAAAATAAGTAGACCGCAATCCCTTGACAAGAATCCTCAACTATATGAGACACTGAGCACTACAATGTAACTCCTTCAAGTGATAGCCAATGTGTGCATAGAGCATCATAAGAAAAATCACACATTGCTAGATTCATCAAGCTAGATGATAAGAACACAAACCAAGTAATTCCACTTCACCTTCAAATAAGTGATAAATAATCCTCTTCAGTAATCAATTCTTCAATAAATCTCCAAACGAGCCTTTTAAATCCTTTTAAGAACATAAATTTCTTCCTGTGTGTTAACCAAATAACCTCTCCGTGTGTGTCATCCAAAATCCATAACCATATGCTCGACTTCCCTTAAATCGAAATCTCCTCGTAATAAACCATGAGCAAGACTTTGGGAAGGAGTGTACTTTCATCAAAATCTGCAGTACTTTGAAATAAACCGCAGACTTTTTCATAACAAGTATGAGCGAACAATACTTTTAAACCTGCGGTACCTTGAAAATTCCATCTCGTCGATCACGGTACTTTTGAAAATCAATGAGCAAGACTTTTGAAAATCAATGAGCGACTTAATAAATATTTTGAAATAAAGGTTGAATAAATGGTTTTGTGATGATAACATCAATAGGTTATCAATCCACCATGGTTACAAAAGGATTGACTAATCCATGAGCAAACGGCTCGTAAAGATATATCAAATCCGCTTTTAGTTGACAACTTGCTAATAAGTTGGATGGTCATCAACTCACTATATCAAGAATGTGAAGAGTTGGCTAGCCCACAAGAAATGGCTTGTGGTAAAGGCAATGGAAAAACCATTATTGGTAATTAGTTCACCATTAGATAAAAGAACTAACTAGTCCGAAGGGTGCGACTTTTGGTAAAGACAAAACAAATCTGTTGATAGTCGGTGGTTTGCTAAAATCATATGGTTATCAATGTACCATGGTCTTACACACCAAAACATTTGGCTACTCCAAAGATAATGGCTTTGGTAAAGAGTTCTAAATCCATTGAATTTTCAATGATTCACTTAGATGTGATGAGAATAGTATGCAACTTAAACTTGAATTATTGTACACATTGTCATACGTTGTTGTGTTCTTTGAAAAGATGGAGATTCTTGAATCTCTGCAAGAAAACAATTCTAAGAGATACTTTGACAAAACACAGATTCTCTGAGAGATATAATCTAAAGACTAAAGAACAATCCATTTTAAAGATGAAGTTTAAAGATATATTCACAAAGGAACTTGAAGTCAAGCAAGTAGAATTCAAGTTAGGGAGGATTGTTGGGATATGAAAGTGTCAAGATATCAAAGCATCAAGATATGAAAGTAATCAGAACCGCAATCTTGGAAGAAGTCAAAGAGTCAAAGCATCGCTAAAGACAAAGTCAAAGTCTTGCAAGATAAAGTCAAAATCTTGCTAGAATAAGAAGCTGTTATATTCGTTTATGGAAAGTATTGTATTCCATGTTTAGATTACTTGTCGTACAAGGTTATCAATTGTAAACCGACTAGGATATCCTTGAGCCTATAAAAGGACTCCTAGATTGGCATTAGAGGTACGATTTCGTAAAAGAGTTTTAGAGTTTACGAATTAAGAGTTTAGAGAAAAGTTCGAATATCTTAGAGTTGTATTAGAGTATCTCATAATAAGCGATTTAGAGTTTGTTAATAAAGTTTTCTTCTTAGCTTTGTTAAGTAAATTCCGCGTACTTAATAAAGAGTGCTCAGTGTTTCTTTGTTAATAACTTAGGATTTATCCGAGGTTATTAAACCTTAACAAGCTAGTTAAGTTAGTTTGATTAAAGTATATCGATCCAACACTGATCTTTACCATGTCATTAGCCAATATAACTTTAATCTCCTCATAAATCCATACTCGGCTATGTTTGTTAGGTTCATCAGGGTGCGAACGACGAACAATGTTCTTTCCCATTTCTTCTATATGGTCATGCATGCCCAAAGCCTCATGTTTAGAAATAGTTATGAGAGATCTCGCTCAAGAACTTTTAAACCAATTCTAGCATGAAATCCATGACTTTCAAGAATTACATTGCATCTTCTTTGGTCCGCCTTTCAATATGCATGCAATGTCTAGAAATATTTCCTTATATTCATCTTCCGGACTAATATAGCTTAGCTCTAGCTTTTCCCGAGTCTCCTTTAAGGGAATTTTCTTCAATCTGTCTATGGCATCTTGCCATTCAAGCTTCTCTTTACCACAAAGAAATGAACCTAAGACTTTGACTGTTAACGGAAGACCAGCAGCATAGCGAACAACTTTTCTTGATAGCTCTTCGTGTTAAGATCGGACACGACACATACAAACAACTTAACTGCCACAAAATTAAGAACACAAGGATATAAGGTGGTTCGGTATCTGACCACCGTGGGTAACTAGGAGAGTTTATTACTTGTTGTGTAATCAGTTGGTGTGTCTTACAAATACAGATTGATCATCTTTATATAGAGATGATAAAGATAACTGATCAAATAAACAATCAGACCATTATCTACCACTACTGAATTATTCATCTTTAGTGGTTTCTTTTTCTGCCACTAATTGTTAAGTGGCTTCTTTTTCTGCCATTATCTGTTAAGTGGCTTTACCTAACTGTGAGTGGCTTCACCTAACTCAACAATCTCCCACTTGAAGCTACGAAAAAATCTTCACTTGTGCTTCAACTGTGTATCTCTGTATTTCTGTAAAACAAGAATTTTTTATCTTAGCTCCATCCTAGTTACCGTTGCCTTCTCTTCAATTAACCTGAAGGCCAGTTGAAGCTATGCAGAGCTTCAACTTCTCTAAGGTAACAACCTTAGTTAGCATATCAGCTGAATTCTCCGTTCCTATGATCTTCTTCAACTTCAGAGTGCCATCATTAATTTTTTCTCTGATGAAGTGATATCTCAGCTGTATGTGCTTTGTCTTCGAATGGAAGACAGGATTCTTTGCAAGATGTATTGCACTTTGATTATCACAAAACAGTGTACAATCAGCTTGTTCTTTGCCAAGTTCTTCGAGAAAGTTCTTCAACCATATAAACTCTTTGCTTGCTTCAGCAATTGCCATATACTCTGCTTCTGTGGTTGAAAGGGCAACACTTTTCTGGAGTTTAGACATCCAACTCACTGCAGTGCCTCCCACTGTAAAGACATACCCTGTGGTGCTTTTGTATGAATCTTTACAACCACCAAGATCGTGATCGCATAACCCCTCGAATGATATCTTTCCCTTTAAAATGTAATGCCATCTTTGAAGTTCCTTCAAGTATCTCAATGACCATTTAACTTCTTCCCAATGTTCTCTCCCGGATTGGACATAAACGACTAACAACCCGACAACATGAGCTATATCCGGTCTCATGCATACCATTGCATACATGAGGCTACCAACGCAGATGCATAAGGAACTTTAGCCATTTTCTTCTTGTCTTCATCTAATTTGGGTGGTGGTCTTTAGAAAGCTTAAAGTGACTTCCCAAAGGTGTGCTTGATCTTGGCATCTTTAAGGTTGAACTTCTAACACTTTCCCAATGTATTTCTCTTGAGATAGTGTCAAAGAACCATCTTTGTTTCGAAAATACTCATCCCAGTATTTGGTTTGCGACTCTAAGTCTTTCATTTCGAACTCTTCGACATCCGCCTCTTTAACTTCTTAATCTCGACATGTCTCGAATCCAAGCAATCAACATATCATCTACATAGAGTAGTAGAATGATATAAGAACCCTTAAACTTCTTGATGTAACAACAATGGTCGTTGTCACATCTCTTGTAACCAATCCTTCCCATAAAGTTATCAAACTTCAAGTACCATTGTCTGGGCGCTTGTTTCAGACCATACAAACTCTTCTTCAGTTTACACACCAAGTTTTCTTTGCCTTTAACCTGAAAACCCTCTGGTTGTGTCATGTAAATGTCTTCATCTAGGTCACCGTGTAGAAAAGCTGTCTTGACATCTAGCTGCTCTAGATGCAAGCCTTCTGCTTCTACAATACTGAGAACAAGCCGGATGGTAGTCATCTTCACCACTGGAGAGAAAATTTCATCGAAATCAATTCCCTCTTTCTATTGATACCCCTTGACTACTAATCTGGCTTTGTACCGTTTAGTACCATCATGTTCATCCTTGACCCTGAAAACCCATTTGTTCTGAAGAGCCTTCTTCCCAGATGGAAGCTTAGTTAGAAAATAAGTCTTGTTCTTCTTAAGCGACTTCATTTCATCTTTCATTGCTAGCTCCCACTGCAATGATTTTTTCAACCTCTTAGCTTCAGAGTAACACTCGGGTTCACCATTTTCTGTCAAGAGAATGTAGTTGACAGATGGTGAGTATCTTGTTGGTGGTCTAGTGACTCTGGAAGATCTTCTTGGTTGAACTTGAGGTGTGACTGGGGATTCTGGAATTGGAGGATTGGTTTCTTCATCTTCAGAATCATTACTGGAATTACCCCCTGAGCTCCCACTGTCGGTTGAATCATCCCCAGATTCAGGGATTTCGACTGAAGCTTCTTTCTTCTTTTCACCACCTTCAAATTCAACATACTTCTTCTGAACTTCTGGACTTTTGTTGTTTCTGTCTTTGTACAACTCAGCTTTGTTAAAGGTGACATTCTTGCTTCGGATTAACTTTCTGTTTTCACTATCCCAAAGCCTTTATCCCATTTCGTCTGACCCATAACCAATGAATGTGCGCTTCTTGGACTTTGAGTCAAGTTTATCCCTGTCACTATCATTTAACAAACTGTAAGCACTACAACCAAAGACTTTCAGGTGTTTGAGACTTACTTCCTTCCCTTGCCACATTTCTTCTGGCAATTTAAAATCCAAGGGAGTACATGGTGAACGGTTGATCAAGTAGGCTGCAGTGTTAATTGCATCGGCCCAGAATATCTTAGGCATGCCTGCATTCAATATCATGCTTCTTGCCCTTTCATTCAGAGTTCTATTCATTCTCTCATCTACACCATTCTGCTGAGGGGTTCCTGGAACCGTCTTGATCATCTTTATCCCTTGATTTGCACAATAGTCAACAAACTCCTTGCTTATGTATTCACCACCATTGTCCGACTTCAGGCACTTTACCTTCAAATCAGTTTCATTTTCAACAGTAGATTTCCATATCTTAAAAGCATCAAATACATCAGATTTGTTTTTAAGAAAATAAACCCATACCTTGCGCGTTGAATCATCGATAAAGGTTACATAGTAGTTTTTGCCTCCTAGAGATGAAACTGGTGTTGGTCCAAATACATCCGAGTGAACAAGCTCCAACTTCTGAGCTTTCGGTGTCTTCCCTGTCTTTACAATAGTAACACGCTTTTGTTTCCCGAGAACACAAGATTCACAAAATTCAGTTTCAACTTTCTTCAAGTCTGGAAACTTCCCTTTCTGAGCCAACATCTTCAATCCCTTATCGCTCGTGTGTCCGAGTCGTTGGTGCCATAAATTAGATGGACTCGGATTGGTGGTTACGGCATGAACACCATCACCAGGTGTCTCTACCATGTATAGAGTGCCTTTCTTCTTTCCTTTGGCAATCACCAAGTTGCCTTTGATCACTTTCCATTGTCCACCCCCAAAGTGAACATGAAGACCTTCATCATCCAACTTACCAACTGAAATCAACTTCCTCCTCAAGTTTGGGATAACCCTGACATCTTTCAATGTCAAGGTGGTTCCCATGGAGGTCTTCAAATCTACGTCTCCAATACCCGTAATATCAAGCACTTGATCATCGGCCAAACGAACTTTGCCATGATTACCTTTTCGTAGGTTCTTGACCATATCTGGGCATGAGACAACATGGAAAGAAGCACCTGAATCCATAATCCAGGATTCCTCTGAATTCTCAACACAACAAATGAGAAAATCTCCTGATTCTTCAGAGGATACATTGTTTACATCTTTCTTTGCAGCTTGTGGTTTTGGGCATTGATTTCTGAAGTGACCTTTTTCTTTGCAGTTTCAGCATTCAATATCCTTTCGGTTCTTTGACTGCCCCCTTTTTCTAGACCTTGACCTGCCTCGACTTCGTCCTCTATCATTCCTTCTTCCTCTACTTTCTGTATGTAACAGAGAACTAGAACTGGAAGATTCTCCATTGCTTCTTCTTCTAATGTCTTCATTTAAAATTAAGTCACGAATGCTATCAAACGTTAGCTTAGTAGTATCGGATGCACTACTAACGGCTGTGATTGTGCCTGACCAACTGTCGGGCAAAGACGATAAAAGGAGAAGAGCTTGAACTTCATCTTCAAACTTTATTTCAACAGAGGCTAAACGAGAGATAATCGAGTTGAATTCGTTTATGTGAGCGGCAACTGACACACCTTCCTTCATCTTGTTGTTAACCAATTGTCGGATGAGAAACACTTTGTTTGAAGCGGATGGTTTTTCATACATGTTGGACAAAGCTTTGAATACACCGTACGTAGTTGTTTCATTGACAATGTTATACGCAACACTCTTTGCCAAAGAAAGCCTAACCACACCCAAAGCTTGTCTGTCCAGCAACTTCCAAACTTCATCGTACATGTCATCCGGTTGTTCGCCCAACATAGGTAAATGCAATTCTTTCTGATACAGCAGATCTTCAATTTGCATTTTCCAAAAGCCATAATCACTGCCATCAAACTTGTCAATCTTGATCTTACCATCATCTGCCATTTTAACAAACAAATTACCAAATTGCTAAAAACCAAACAGATTCGTACTGCTAAATGATAATTATACGAGCGGAAGCAATGAAATAGAAACACGAGACTTATCTGTTTCAAGTGTTAAATGGCGATGGACTTATGCAAAGATCTTGACTAAAAGTGAGGGACTTCTTTTGTCAAAGTCAAAACTTTTAGACACCTTTTAAAAAATAACACCGAACACAAAGACTTACCTTTAAAATAAAAGACAGCATGTTTTTTTTTTTTTCTTCCTCCCAAGAAAAAAAAACACGGTATATTTTATCTTCCCCAAAAAAAATGTCTGGTCCTTTATCTCCACCCCAAAAAATAACACAGACCACACCCTTTTTTTTTCTTCAAAAAAGAAACACACCGGTCTTCTTAAACACTTCAGCAACTTTCTTCACAAAAAAAAGATCAGATGATCGGTCCGGCTTCTCCGGCAATCGGTGACAATCGGATCTGGTTTTTGTGACAGCTTTGGGGTAGATGGCTGCGGTTGGCTGATGGTCACGATGGTGGTTATCTTTCCGGCGATCGGTGACAGCCGATAGCGGCGATAAGTGACAGCTGACTACCCAACTACCGATCGGTGGTCTGGTGACTGGTGGCGCTGGCGGCGATGGTGAACAGAAAAATGGTGGTGGCTGGAAACGACACTCTATATCTGCCAACAGGTAAGCTTCCTTCACCTTCTCTGTTCGTATGTGTCAATCAAGAGCCAAAGCTCTGATACCAGTTGTTAAGATCGGACACGACACATACAAACAACTTAACTGCCACAAAATTAAGAACACAAGGATATAAGGTGGTTCGGTATCTGACCACCGTGGGTAACTAGGAGAGTTTATTACTTGTTGTGTAATCAGTTGGTGTGTCTTACAAATACAGATTGATCATCTTTATATAGAGATGATAAAGATAACTGATCAAATAAACAATCAGACCATTATCTACCACTACTGAATTATTCATCTTCAGTGGTTTCTTTTTCTGCCACTAATTGTTAA
Organism: Chrysanthemum lavandulifolium; assembly: GCA_022545495.1. Lineage (NCBI taxonomy): Eukaryota > Viridiplantae > Streptophyta > Magnoliopsida > Asterales > Asteraceae > Chrysanthemum > Chrysanthemum lavandulifolium. The sequence continues at coordinate 13,236,072 of CM040239.1, read as the reverse complement.
GTGGCTTCTTTTTCTGCCATTATCTGTTAAGTGGCTTTACCTAACTGTGAGTGGCTTCACCTAACTCAACACTTCGTATCCTTGAGATGGAATCTCCCTTCCAAATGCATACCTACTAAAGAGACGAATTGCTTCCTTATCTGATAAGAGATTGATATCTCGATTCAATTTCACTTTGTGAGCGACCAGCACTTGCTCATCTCTCTTTGTAACGATAATTCTACTTCCCGGCTTAAACCAATTAGGCCCACTTGCTAATGCCTCAAGTTGGTCTATGTGGTCCACATCATCTAGAACAAGAAGAACCTTTTTACCGCACATCCTCCTTTTCATCATCTTTTTCCCATCAGTAACACTATTTAAAGTGACGTGTTCATTTAGCACTTTTGAAAGGACTTGTTCTTGTAATTTCTTCAAACCAAACATAGATGCGTTTGAAACTTCTCTCACATGCTCAACAAAGCTTGTAGCTTCAAAATCAGCAGATAGATGATCAAAAACAGCTCTTGCCAAAGTTGTCTTCCCAGCCCCTCCCATGCCCTTGATCCCTATCATGCGAACTTCATCAATACCAATTTCTAAAGATGATACAACATCCTCTACTCGGGTCTCCATGCCGACTAACTTTTCATCAAAGTCGAAATTGATGGACGTAACTCTAGTGAAATCTCTTGAACAATTTTATTGATGAATTTAGCTTCATACTGCACTATGTGTATGGTAAAAGAAGTTTGCTTAGCATAGAACTATATATAACATTTATACAACAATATACAAAGTAATACTATGTAACATAATACTAGCTAGGATGAAGAAACAAAAGTAATGCATGTAGAGATATGCGAGCAATTACCCATTAGCGCCGCCTTCAACTCCCTCCCACCAGATTTGATGCTCCTTTCAAAGCTTCTATCCATTTACCAAGAATGACTTTGTTTTTATTTTCCAAAAGGCTTTTCCAAATGCCCCACTTTGATAGCGGTCGGGTGGGTTCCACATTAAAAAGACGGGATAGGCAATTGCTCGCCATCTTTTGACACTCCATGATCTCAACAAGCTCGCCCAAGCACCAAGATGAAGAAGCATAGTTCTGAGAAAACAATGATGAAAATCTCGACCTCTAATAGCTTGGATAAGTTGGTTGTCGATAGTTTTCCTTGCTCAATTCTTTCATCGCCTTTATAAGTGTAAATGCCTTTGTCCTTAAGAGCTTCATAAAGATGATCAACAAAGGTTTTATGAGTGTCTTCACCCCGAAGCTTATAAACACATCATACTTGAAGCTCTTTTGAACGGATGAGTTTGAAGAAGATGCCATTCGATGATCTGTTAAATTAAAATATCTCGTTAAATTGAAATTCTAGTCCTTATGATGTTGATTAACACATTAGCAATCTTGTTTGAAATATAGATACGTAAGAATTGTTTAGCTAGATAATAAGAAGACGGGTCAAACGAGTTAGCATGATTGGTAATCGGTGGAGTAAAGGAGAAATGCTTCAATTTTGTCAAATATTTTCACAAATACTACTACGTAAATCGCTTATTCACATCCATAGCCTTAATAAGACAACATTCAAAAGCAATCAAGGACTTTCCAAATTAACTTCTAATAAATTAATCTCGGAGAGGCTTCCTATAAGATAAACTAGTTTCAAACTACGAAATAAGTCACTAAAATTCTAAAGTATCTAAAAATCTACAGCTAGACATTAATACTCCAATTATACACAAAACAAAAAACATAAACTCTAAATAGCTGAATAAATGAACAAACCAAACCTGATAAAAGTGGTGGTGGCTGCAAGAGATGGTGGTGGTGATTGTGTGTTTTGACGGCTGTCGTGGTGAAGGAGGTGGTGGCTGCAAGAGATGGTTAATTATGGTGATTGTTTGTTTTGAGAGATGAGAAATGAGAGGTTCTTATTTTACTTGGACATATTATTGCAACGACATTTTGAACTTTCATGAGTCGTCCCACGCGTTAATTACCCGGGAAAATGAAATAAGTCGTTATACTGAAACTTCCTTTTCTTTTACAATAAAGAAATATCATCATAACTCCTAGCCACCAAGTCAAAATTTTGTAGGACAATAGAAATGTAATGGAACCGCTATATCAAAATATATGACGATAAAATAAATATCTTAGCATAGTTAACTAAATTATATCTCGAGCTAAAAGATAAAAAAAATATTACATCTTATCTTAATGAAAAAATGATTGGGAGGCTTAAACGCATGCTTAATTTTGTGCCTAAAATTATGCGGCATTAGCTCACTGGTTTATGATGAAGTAGGTCCCAATGAAAGAGTGACACTTAAGTTTTAACACAAAATTAGGCATGAGTTTAAGTCTCTTAATCATTTCTCTATCTTAATATCAACACAAATATCTTTTTTTAGACACTATTATCATATAAATTCTTATAATGTTGATAAACGAGTAAACAAGAATTGTGCTTCGCTACGGATATGAGAAGTATTCAAATATAAAATTTAATAAGTTTAATAATAATTTTCATATTGTTAGCAAATTTAAAAGGTGTTTATATATATTGTGGATGTTAACTTTTGATGAGTTTAGAAAATATTTTTAATCGTTAAGAAGTTTTTTATTAGTATTTTTTCTTCTATTTAGTAAACTATGAATACTTAAGAGGCTTAAGGGTGTTTTTTTGTTTTTGTTTTAAAAGAAAAAATCAATTTTTTTTTTATTATTGTATAATTTGCAAATTTGGAAATGTTGATAATAATTCGCAAGTTAGCAAATGATTTTTTAGAATGTTGTTAAATATATATCTATATCATAAACTAATTGCAAGTTGGCAATTGTTAATAAAATTATTTATAAAATTCTTTCTTGTTGATCATTAGATTTAAATATAAGCATTTGGGTGTATATACCTTTACCTGATATTATTATTTTGATCAATTTGTGTAGTTATCATATTGTTTTTCAAACTACACCTCCGTATATGGGGCTATAGGGCTTACCATAATAGACCGTGAATTGAATTGAACCGAGCAATATCTCGGTCCAGTCTTCGATCCACTCTTTTCTTCATATTCGGTCTTCGATGTGGTTTGATACGGTCTTACGCAACCTTTTACGTGTTTCTCAAAAAGGAAATGAGAAATGATTGTCATGCCTAAATGGCATGACTAATTTTATGCCTAATCTACTTAACATATGACAAGTGGAGTATGAGGTTTCTCTCTACTCATTATAGCCTTTGATTATTTCAAGTGTTGTGATCTAATTGTTAGGCATGCCAATCACTTCTCAATATACAAGAAAACGCAAACATACTTTCATTTTTTACCAAACAACCACTAACAAGGTAGCCTAGCGATTATATATGTCCTCACAAGAGGTCTCGGGTTTAAACTTCTCCAGCTATATATTTAAAGGGTAATTGTTTGTTTTGAGAAATGAGAGGTTCTGAGATGGGATATTCAAATAGACAAGATATGAATATCTTATTTTACTTGGACATATTATTGCAACGACATTTTGAACTTTCATGAGTCGTCCCACGCATTAATTACCAGGAAAATGATATTATGTCGTTATACGAAATTTCCTTTTCTTTTAGACTTTTACAATAAAGAAATGTCATAATAACTCGTAGCCACACAAGTCAAAATTTTGTAGTGACAATAGAAATGTAATGGAATCTGCTATATCAAAATATATGTGACGATAAAATAAATATCTTAGCATAGTTAACTAAATTATATCTTAGAGCTAAAAAATAAATAAATAAATAAATAAAAATAAAAAATAAATCTTATCTTAATATCAACATAAATATCTTTCTTTAGACTATTACCATATAAATTTTTATAATGTTGATAAATGAGTAAACAAGAATCGCGTTTCACTACGGGTATGAGAAGTATTAAAATATAAAATTTAATAGGTTTAAGAATCATTTTCATATTGTTAGCAAATTTAAGGGTTGTTTATGTATATCGTGGATGTTAACTTTTGATGAGTTTAGGAATTATTTCAATTGTTAAAGTTATGGAGACTTTTATTAGTATTTTTTTCTTCTATTTACTAAATTGTGAAAACTTTAGAGGCTTAAGGGTGTTTTTATTTAAAAAAAAATCAAAAAAAGTTTATTATAATAGTTTATTGGCAAATGTTGATAATAATTTGCAAGTTTTTTTTTGGGTGAAGGGGAGTAATCCTGCACCCTGGTAAATATATAACCAAATAAACGTTTAAGTACAATGGATATGAGTGAAATCCCATATCTCAGCCTGTTACATAGGCATAAAGCTTACATAACAAGATACTTCCTATTTTCTAAACAAGAAAACAAACCACTACTCAGATGATAACAAATGACACAACGAAATAAAATTACTTCCTAGGACCTTGAAACTTTGTGCCATACATGGCATTAAAGGCATCCAAATTCTCGGAAGATCACGAACCTGTTTCGTGATAGTCATCGAAATCATAGTCATCATACTCATCTTCAAACTCTTGCCACCACCAAATATATTAGCAGACTCATCAAATGGGTTAGCAACAACCTCATCTTCGTAATCGACACCTCAATCTCTCCCACTTTAGAAAAAGGGTTAACTCTCTTAGTAGAAGAGGTAGACGGAATAGGTTGACCATCATCATCTACAAGAGTAGCTTTCCCATCAATAATTAGCTTTTCAAGCTTACCAATTTTCTCAACTATGGGAGTAGAACCACCATCCATTGTTCCCATTGAATCACTCACAAGTGGTACATGTGATGTAGAACCAGTCTTAATCAGCTCATCCTCATTAGCCTCCATTGTACGACCAGTATCCACATCATTATCATCAGTATATGATATATCAAGAGCATCAAAAGGGTTTGATGTAGCAACAGTCTTTCCACTCGTACTTGCCTCATTAGAAACTTTCTCTTTTTGCAGCAGCCGACTTCTTTGGGATAGGTCTCCAAAATTTTGGTTTAGGCTTATTAAGCTGAATACCCCCAATAGGCTGAGAAGGAGCAGCCACATTCTTCCCCTTATTCTTACGATTCCTTACCTCAATGAAATCATCATCCGTCTTTTCCAAAGTAGCAGAAGCCTTTGCATCCACAATAGTATTACTATGAAAAACATCCTTAACATGATTTGGGCAATCAATCAAAGCATGTCCAAAAGTTTTACATTCACCACAATGTGGAGGTTTGCATTCATACTCGACATTAATAATTTATGTAGTAAAATCATTACCTTCTTCCTTCGGAATTGCCATTGTAACCTGGCGTTTTGGTACTGACTCCGCGCTTAACTCAACTAAAGCACGAGCAAAATTAATACGTCCCCATGAATCGACACACATAGAACTTGTATAAGCATCCAACATAATAGGTTTCTACTTATGTAGCAATCAAGCTCAAACCATCCTCGTAATAAGCAAGTAATGGAACATTATGCATTTTAATCCAAACCGTACATTATTTACCTCATTCTAAGGGATAAGGAGTCCATATGTTAAGAATAATAGGCGAGTTACTTAATTAACCATGGACCTCGCTCCAAGACACGGTTCACACCCTCCTTGCTAGCAAACTTAAAAGATACACTCCATCACTATTTTTCATTAGCTTTTGCAAGCCAAATTTTCTCCATGTATTAGTGACATAATTTTTAACTAAATGGAAAGCAATGGTCTTACCAAGAAAGTAACCAACAAGCGTGTTATCATACCGACTTAGAACCTTTTTCATAGCATCCAAAGGAAGCATCGTATCATGATCAATCACACGATCTTCATTGACCAATGCTCTAAAATTCACAGTTTGGACATTACGAGTAGCATTTACGACATTAGCAAAAGATGAGTTTGTCACCTGTGGAGAAGTAGAAGCACGCACGGACGTGTCCTGGACATTTGTGTCCACACGTGTAACCAAGTTAACTTCCCCGACATCAGCCTTGTCATTACGTCATTACCACCATTAACACCAGCAGCCCGTTCATCCAATGAACCTGCTGATTCAAAACCAAATTCACGATTTCGATCAGCTGCTTCCCCAATACTAGCAGACGTACCTGCTGGTTCATTAACATTCTTTTTCTTATGATTACTTCCCCTCTCTCCCGAAACCAAAAACCCTCTCTCCATGACCCGTGACCTTCACATTAACCCACAGCAAACGCGACTCAAACCCAAACAACACGAGAAAAACAGATACCAACTATATTTTTATCAGTTCCCACTTGTTGTAGCCTAGCCCGATCCAAAACTGAGACTCAGATAACTGAGTCAACCCGAGACTGAGTCAACCCGAGACTCAGTTACACGACCACAAGAAAACAGAGTCACATCGCGTGGCTCGTCCCAACCATTACTTCTTCGCGATCTCCAAATAAGGTGGTGAAGAGGTGCTGAATAAGAGGCGCGTGAGGTGGTATGAACAGGTGGCGGAGGTGGGATGGGCGCGTGTAGTAGGAGATCGGGACGAGGAAGAGGAGGGGATTGTTTTGGTGTAGCAGGTGAGATGCGGAGGCAGGAGGTGAGGTGGTGGTGGGTGGATTAACCGGCGCTGCAAGGTAGAGGAGAAGGATGTACAAGTGATAATAATTTGCATGTTGGCAAATGCCTTTTAGAATGTTGTTCTTAAATATATATATATATATATATATATATATATATATATATATATATATATATATATATATATATATATATATATATATATATATATATATATATATATATATATATTTATATCATAAACTAATTGCAAGTTGGCAATTGTAAATAAAATTATCAATTCTTTCATCATAAGATTTAAATATAAGCATTTGGTCGCATGTACCTTTACCCGACATTATTATTTTGGTCAATTTGTATAATTATCATATTGTTTTCAAACTACACCTCCGTATCTATAGGGCTTACTATAATAGATCAGTGAATTGAACTCGAACCGAGCAATATCTCGGTCCAGCCTTGATCCACCATTTTCTTCATATTCGGTCTTCGATATGGTTCGATACGGTCTTACGCAACCTCTTACGTGTTTCTCAAAAAGGAAAATACAAGAAAACGCAGACATACTTCCACTTTTTACCAAATAATCACCCAAACAACCACTAACAAGGTAGCCTAGCGATTAGATAGGTCCTCACAAGAGGTCTCGGGTTTAAACTTCTCTAGCTACATATTTAGGGGTAGCTAGAATCAGTCACGGGATATCGCAGTTTGGCCACGCACTACTTAACTCTGAACACACATCCGACCCCACCATTTTCCATGGCGTCAAATAAATTTGACCACATTTTCATCTCATTTCAAGAAACAAGCAAGTAACAAACTAAACACTAAATTCTGCTTAAAGCCCCTAAAACCCTACAATTTACATTATCTTAAAAGTAATTTGCAAAAAAATGTCTTTGTGGTTCGGTCATATTGCAAGCGCATTCCTTACAACTTTGAAAGTACACGCGCAGTCCATACTAATGGGGAACTACATAAGTATGCAGTTTATCTCCGTACCTAACTTTACCTCAAATTTTCTTGTAGGGATTGTACTTGCACTTTGAAAGTTGTAAAGACTGCGTCTACAATCTAGCCAAACCACAAAGATAATTTTCCGCATGTTACTCTTACTCAACCCAAACAAAACACCAAAACTCACCTTTTCATAATCAACACACACAATCCTAGTAGCCTAAAGTTGTTAAAATACTTTGGACCGTAACTGTAAGGGTGAAATGGGGTGATAGCTGTTTGGGTATTGTAGATGATGAGTTTAATAATGGAAGACTGTTGACGCTGAAATTGAGATTGACATTTTTATTTAGTTTATATAAATATTAGAAAACGTGTGATAAAATGTTTAAATGTCATCCACAAAAACAAGTGAAAGAAGGCGAGTGACCAAACAGATTTATGACTTTTGGGGTTTGGTCAAGCGGACCTTTAAAATCATTACACATAGAGATGAAAGAAAAAAAACTCGAATACTCGATGGAGGAGAACTTGAAACCCGATTTTTTTGAAGCAGGGCGAGGGCATGCTTGGGTTTCGGGTCCTAATATCAGAATAATATATTAGTATTTACGTATTAAAAATATAATTCACTAACTTTACTTATTTCAATTCACAAAGAATTATTGAAGCTTATAGAATACAAAAATGAAATGTTTTGGCATTTATAAAATATTGAATTCATGTTATAGGGAACTAGGCCATCCAAAAATAACAGAGAATTGTTTGGGTTCCTGGTTAGGAATGTGACCAATTTATTGTTCATTTTCAAAATTTTACTACCATCTCAGTTTAGGCATATTTTGACATTAGATGCTTGAAAATTTTACTTTACATTGTCTTTATTTATTTATATTCGCAAAGAGTTATTGGAGCTTATAGAATACATAAATGAAATAAAGGTGGTTTCACAAAGCTTCAAATACTTAGTAATATCAATCAGAAAACCAAATTCGCCAAAAGCTACAAACCAACCAACCAAAAAAAGCTAGGATTTACATGAAGCCTAGGGATATTTTGTGCTTTCAAGTTTCATTAATTTATTCTAGTCTGCAGGAGGCGAAAGCAACCCGTAAGACCGCATTCCCATGTTACAAAATAGGGCCAGCCGCCAAAAACTACTTGCTCTTCGTCTTTCTTGTACATGCATGACTCCTTTCTTCACAGGGACTCTCAGTTCTTCAAATGGCATCCCTCAATGCATAATCAATGTTCATTCTCAATCTGAAAAGACACCACCAAATTGTTCATTTTGTTACCCAAAGATACAAGAAAACCGAGTCAAGATGGACCCGCAAATTGAAAAATAGGATGAGAGACTAACATCTACATAACATAGCAATGGCTGAAACAATTGCTGGCGTTGCTCACACCACAGCATGGAAATAATACGACTACCCAAACCCAAAACCTTCACTAGCTTCATGGATCGCAAGTAGCAACCGTTCTTGCAGCTGTTCCTTTGATGTGTATTCAGGAAGATCTAATTGATTGAAGCTGAGAATAATGTAAACAAACCGTGAGTTAAGAATGTAAGATCCTGATGGCAAAATGACTAAAAAGCACTAACCATGTATGAGCTGATGGCAGCCTCTCAGGCGCTCCATAAGCTTTGTGAATTTGGAAACTTTGTGGACCCGATATACCTTGCAATGCTTTAAAACCTTCTAATGGAACCTAAGAAAAACATATGCAAGTCAAACATGCATTAGACAGAAATAGAGCATATCTATTTGAAAATATACTAATCACGACAAGTCGACAAGGGTTTTCTGCATAAACTACTAATTACTTGTTCATATGTCCCGCTTTAGTCATTAAACTATTTTGTATACGGGCGAGTCATTTTGAGATGTTTTGTGTCCTGATTGGTCATTTGGTAGATAACTGGATTTAAATTCATATATGATGATATACTATTACATAATTAACAAGATTACTGGTCACAAAATTACACAGCTGGGACACAAACCATCTTTTAATGACTCAAATGTACTAAAGAGAAATACAATGGTTAAAACAAGACAAATGAGAAAGAATGGCAAAATAATTATGTCGATATTTACTATACCTTTGATGTACCCACACAAATTGAAGCAATCTAGCCCTATCTTCCTTGTTAAATGCTTTGACGACCTCCCAAAACCATATAACTACATTAGTGCCTACCGTGTATCCTGTGTATTCCGTGTTGGCCTTTAAAGCATCCACTGCAATAACAAAAGGTTACAAATTTTCAATAACGATCTTGAAATACAACAGCATATATTTTAAAATGCGCAGTAGTTAAACTCACAGTCAATTTCTGGAAGTCCACTAATCAGCAACTCAAGCTCTTTATCGTTAAAAATAGAAATGAGGTCATGCGGTATCAACTCATTAAAACCTTCCAAAAACGAATTTATTTGAGGACGTATCGCGTTCGTGAGTATATGTTCTGCAACAAGATCCACATACTGTGCTTTGTTTCTTCTGTTACTCTTATATTCCGTCCACCCGGTTTGAGCTCATGATCAGAACCTTTTACCATTAAAAAATAAACCATCAATTAATGCAAACAATACTAATGATTTTATTTAATGACAATTTTCTCCGATACACACCTCAGATTTTTCATAGAGGATTGTTGGAATTATATAACATGACTAATCATAAATATAAACAATAAACATCAAAGTAAGTGCGGAAGCGATAGGAACATATAATGAATAATTAATTAACTAAAGAATAAAGTATATGCACTTTCTTGATTCTAGCCGAACAAGAATCAAATCCACAAACTAGCAATTAGGATGAACCCTAATTAGGGTTTATAGGATTATAAGAATTACCCTCACCGCTTTGTAATTCAATCCAAGATAATAACAAAAGTATGTTATTACTATGTTCTTGTACACACGCATTAAACCGAATTAAAGTAATGCTAGTTTTATCAAACAAATAACTTGATGTGGAAAGGTTTGAAGATCGACACCCTAAAGGGATGTACGATCGGTTTAAGAACAAAACACACACAAAACAATTTTAGGGTTTAAGCTTAATGTGCACAAGAGATGGAAAAATAAAACCCCAAGCCTTGTTTATATACTCCAACTAAACTTGGTGAACAAGTTGGGTTTTCTTTCCTTGTTTTCTCCTTGGCCGATCGGTCATGGCATCCCCAAAGGATTCCGAACCTTCCCAATCTTTGCAATTTAGTCCTTTTCCATATACATTTAACGACCGTTAATCCATTACATTAATTACTTAACGTCCGTTAGTTATTTCGCTTAATAAATAAATAAATATAACATTTATATTTAATTATTAACTTTAAATTCTCATACGTAAAGTGTGCAATCCCATAGTCTCGAAGTTCGATCCTAACTCACGCCTATTAATTTATTGTCCATAAAACCAACAGCCCCACTGGACATATCTTAATAGAGTGATCACATTCGGTTAGCGCTCTAGCAACACTTCGATGCCTCTAGTACAACTCGAGCAAGGCCCCGGAAAACCTTTAATGATTTCTCATTATTATTATCCTTTGTTTCTAATACCATGTTAAATAAAGATATGGAATTAAGTCATTCTTTATTCAACCATTCTGCTTTCGTTATTAGTGATTGAGCAAGATTACCAAATCTTCCGAACATATTCTGGGAGAACTTTGGGCATGGCCATGCAAACATCTTGTCAACCCTACGAGGGCCCAAAGAAGATTAAACTCCAAAATAAATTTGAAGGAACAAATTCTATCTTGACTACAAGAATAACCCACAAACTTTGCAACACTTCGTGAAACAACCCTTATGACTACCGCCACGATAGCGTTAAGTTGTTCCACGTATGCACTACATTCATGACACTTATCCGGTATCTCAAGTCCGAGGATAACTATTCATAATTTACTTAATAACAATATCCATAAAGTAATTATGTAGTTGGGATAAGTCCTATATTCAATTCATTGAATATCATCCGAAAATTGGTATGCATTCTCATCAATATACTTTCAAGTATATTCTACCATATCTCTCGATTTGTCTTAGTTTAATGATACTCCCATATCATTAATCGACAATGGACGATTTAGAATAAATAAATTTATTCACGGATTAAACATGCAAATATAGGATACAATATATTATAAAATCAAACATACCAAGTATTTGATTTATATTATAACAATTGTTTAACATCCCTTATCCAAATACCAAATAGATCAATGCATGAAAATTCCATTGATGAATTATGCCTCAAGTAATGACAATCATACTTGTTGACAAGGCATAAATCAACCAACTTGATCTATCATAATTTTGAGAATACTTATTTCAAGAATTCAATTAATGAAGTCCTTGTATGTGTGCATTCACCAATCCACATAATAATTCATAAAGTGTGTGACATCCTCTATCACCAATTTATGACAATTTAAACTTTCAAACATTTTAAAGTTTAAAGTATTCTTATTCTTTAATGTATAATGCAATCAAGGCTTAGATAAGCACAACTAGTTCACATGGCCATTAACAAGGATGAAATCCTACCATGACTAGTATTGAGTGTCATCTCAATTAAACCAAGATCATTGTATACAAACAACAATGTGCTCATTAAAACTCCGTAAACTTTAATATCTTATTGTGTAATGTTTGATGCTTTCCTAACTTTCAAGTTTAAAGTCGATGACAATTTGCACAACATTTGACATATTGTTCATCCATAGAATCTAGGAGCAATTCCGTGTTTTAAGGATGTAATTCTATTAGAATATTCATTACACAAGTTATCTAATAACTTTTAGTTAGATATCAATGTTGTCAAATCACTTCTTATTCAAGAATGATACAACAATTTTAATACACTACATGATGTACATGATGAATCTACTGTGTCAAACTTAGACTTCATTCACGTTCTATCTTGTCAAAAGATATTTATCCATTTCCCAAATGATATATCATGTTTTATTAGAATCATTTATTTTATCGCACATGTTTATTAACAATAAACATATATTCCAAGGTTGTATGTTTTAATTTTAAATCTTACAAGTGAAGTTTCATTCCAATCTAAGACTTAACATTTAGCTTACAAGGAATGTTACTTCCTCATATGTTATACAACATATAAGATTTAAAACCTTAACATAATACTCCCACTAGCTTTCGTGAATACTTAAAATTTATCTTATTTTAATTATAAATCGAAAATGGATTTAATAATTTAACATAAGAATAATTTCATAGATGCATGCATTTATCCATTCATGAATTATTGCACTTCGACACTTCCAAAGATTATATGAATTAAAAACCTTTCAATTACTTACCGTCCTCGCCAAGTAATTTCTCAAGAAAGAGTTTTGATATTCCATTGTCATATTTCATATTAATGAAAACAAGTATGACAATTATCATCTTTATATATTTAATGTGTCTAGAAAAGAATATTCAATCACAATTAATTGCTTAAGTATGATTAATAATCTTGTCATAAAACATGCATTAAATATGTGTACAATATTGTCCATATGATTTCTACATAGAAATTCAAACCACTAGGGTTTTTCATCTCTTTGAAGAAACTCATTTCCATTCTCTAGTCTAACTATTAAGATAAACCAAATTTCCAAAATTGATTATCTTTATGGACAAGATCTTTAACATTCATAGTATGAGTAATTTTCCCAATTCAATATTTGGTAATCCATCATAATGATTATCGTGTTTACTATAATCCTCAGAACTCATATTTCTCAAAGATATAAGTCAAATATCCGAGATATCCTTGCAGATCTATGAATGAAAATTCCATCATCATGAGGTCTATCATTTACATGTCTAACCTCATCATGATATTTACTAGTGTGTTTTAGAAGATTATGTATCTTGTAATTTTATCTTTCAAGATAAAAACTCCCACTTGCCTTTTGTAATATATAGACTATCTATATATACTTAGCAATTAGAGCAAAACTACATTGTTCTCTATTTGGGACATTACAAATACACATTGATAATTCTTGACATTAGTTTGTTAATAACCTATTCATAAGTAGTTTAACAAATTCGTAATCTTCAATTTTAAAACTTAATGTGATTCATCACATTCCATAATGAAATGGTGTTTTATTAATCTTCTAGGTTGGAGTCATATTGAGTATATTCAATCCATACTCAATATTCTAACCTTGTTACTATTTAAGAAAGAAGTTATGGTTATCATGAATCAAACAAATCAAATAGAGTTTGATTCTCCTAACCGAACATACCATCAACTTGTGGTATTCATTAGAATTTAATATTGTAAGACAATCTAACAATATATAAGATAAACATATTCCTTTTGGCTTACCTATTTACCAACTAAGTCAACTTAATGGTATAATAGACTTTCCAAGCCAATTACATGCTTTATAACACAAGTACCTTTTAACCAAGTCACTTCATATCCATGTCTCAACAAGAAACATAAACTCGTTATAATCCCATTATACGTTATAAATCATTGATCAACTCAATGACTTCTTGTATATGTCTTAATTAAAAACATAACAAGTTAACGCCTTACTTTATTATAAGTCTTAAAAGACTTTATGTTTATGTCTTTACAATGAATCATAAACATGTTTAACTAAAGTAATTATGAACACAACTCTTGGTTTCAATAGTAATTTCAAGTTAATTTATTTTACTTCACAATAATGTAGGACTACATTATTTTTCATTTATGTCATTCCAAAATACATAAATAAACAAATTGAAGTAGGATTAGATTACTTCATTTAATTTTATGTCATTCTAATAATACATAAATATTTAATTTGAAGTAGTCTTATATATCATTTTGACACATGTTCTAAATACTTGTCTAATTTAGAAACTGCAAATATGTCCATGCAAGATCTCACTTTACATAGAGATTTACTTTGTTGTTGCAATCTCGCCAAGTTCTCACATGACGAAATTGTAACACCAAGTGTTTCTTGAATTAGATATGTACAAGTTATATTAGAACGTTAGTCTCTTACCTTGCGTCAAGAGAATCCGTTAAATCATATACTTATATGTTGTACCTTGCACACAATATAGATTTCTCCCACTTGTGCATGGAACAACATCATGTAGCGTATAAACAACACGACATATGTTTGTTTATGTGACTAATATGATTGTGTCATTGATATTAGCATAACTAGTAGATGTAGAACCACTTCATTGTCTAATAAGGAAACGTACATGACTATCCTTGAAAACATAAGTGTCTACAAGTGGAAAGTAATTATCTTAAGACATTCTAGAGATAACTGAGTTACTACCAAGATGACAAAGCTTGTAACTCCCATCGAATAAGAGATCATTACATTAATTCCTTATTCAAGAATAAGAACAACATACTCCCATCGGATTTGACAACATTGTAAGTGTTTCATTAACCAAGAAAAGAAAATAGTGTTCTATTTACTTCCCTACACCTTTGAGAAAGTCCATACATAACAATTACTTATGTACTTAAAGAGTGTATTCTACTATGTAGATGATGAATTTATCCATCAATGCTATTAACTTGAAAAATTGGGCATGCAATTTCTTTCTTAATAGTTCTACTATTCCAACAATTGTAAGTAGTACTTTTAAATGGTCAAAGCACAACAACTAGATAAAATATGCTAGTTTGTCTTTTACCAATTATACAAGAATTAGTCTAGCTTCTAATTTAATAACTCGTAAATATGCAATTTTCTTAACTATTAAAATTTGCTTACGAGTTATGTATTTAGAATTTAGACAATTCTAATTGTCCTATCATACCTTTCTTCATTCATGAAAAGGAATAGGGTTGAATCTCACTCTTTCGCGTGAAAAGAGGACTAGGTTTATTCTCTTAGCAAAGTTGACTCTACCAAAAACCCTTACAGTGTGTAGATCAATTTACCAATACAAGAATAACCTACGCTACGATTTAATGTTGCATTAATACATTTAAAGAATTAGCAAAATTCAATTTTAGTATTTTCGATAATTAAACTTTTCAAGAAAATAAAATACCCAAGGTAATATTCATATAACCATAGAATTTTCTCGAAAACTAGGATCCAAATTATCATAGGTTCATTACATCAGTTGATCTGCTAGCAACGAACGCATATAATAAGGTAATCTGTCGAACATTAATTGGCAAACAATTTCCAACTCCTAGATCATTATGGGATTTATATTTTCCAACGCTATTGCAAATATAAACATGTTTTATCCCATCTTATGCCATTGAGTCCAAGATCTCACTTCCTACTCAACTTAAGTGTCTAACTTAAAGAACTCGCAAATATGTCCATGTAAGGTCTCACTTAACATAGAGATTTACCTCTCCATCACAATCTAGCCAAGTACTCTCATGACTTAAATTGCAACTTCAAGTGTTCCTTTTAATTAGATGGCATATACCTTAATTTAAAAGGGTACTAGTTTTGATTTTATGTGGTCAAATCAAATATGTACAAAGATGTCATGCATTCATCTTGTAGCATAATTTTAATAAAAACTTTTATTACCAATTCATAAAGATCAAATTATCAAAGTTTTGATTGAGGTATTGGGTTCACCAATCAAGGAATTTAGTGTTAATTATCATCCATTATACCGCACTTTTGCATAAGTGTAAACACTTAGTGTTTCGGATAATTACCACCAAGTGGCGCATGGAATTAAAACTAATTCGCCTTAAGATGAGCTTGTACTTTTATGGCTTACTAAGTAGCTCCATTCGAACTTACAGAGGGCGAGGACCGTAAGCGCAAACGCATAACCTTAGACATCCATTTCAAGTGATGCATCGCACTTCTTAAATAACCCCTTTATAGTTCATTCGAATGGGTGAGCTGCTCACCATTGTACCAAAGTCACCAATCAATTAAACTATTGAAAACTTAACTCTTCCAAAACAAATCAAATTTCACCATTGTTTAGTCCGTATTATTTTTCTATTCAAAATTACCCTTTGCTTAAAACTGCCGCACATAATAAACAAACAAGTAATACCAATAAAAATATAAACAACTAAAAACAATGCGCACATAATAAACAATTTATACGTGTAAACAAGTAGCCACATGCAACTTATTCGATAAAACCCTATTAATAATCAATGTCTAGGTTAAATTAACGATATATTAATTAGGGCTTTCACCTCTCAATTGAAAGTGAGCCACATACATCGATTTAATCGATTATGTAAACCCATAATTAATGATATACCAAATTGCACATAATTGATTCATTAATGTATATAATTGAGTCATCCCAATTCAAGATTTATCATAAATATACATGTGTATAAAACTTAACAATTAATCCAATCTTAACAATTAAATAATAATACAAGCAACTATCCATGACAAACATGCATGTATCATCATGGATATAACATAACAATTATTCAATTAAGTCACAAGATCGCATACAATTCCATGTCACATAACACTTTATTCATGAATTTATCACGTAACAAATATATTAAATCTAGGTTTCGATATTGATAACATAACAATTAATATAAACCCTAAAAAAATTTAGGAAATCGACTAAAAATTTTAGGGTTTCCACCCAAAAAAAATTTTCGATCCATAATAGATTTTAAAACCAAATTAGGGCAAAATCCTTAACCCTAAAATTAGGGTTTATATAATCATAACCAAAACCCTAGAATAAATCATATCAAACACAATACAATATCCGCTTTTTACGTGTTTAGTAATTAATTACTCATTAAAACCAATGACTCGTGATGCCACCGTTGGAATTATATAACATGACTAATCATAAATATAAACAATAAACATCAAAGTAAGTGCGAAGCGATAGGAACATATAATGAATAATTAATTAACTAAAGAATAAAGTATATATGACTTTCTTGATTCTAGCCGAACAAGAATCAAATCCACAAACTAGCAATTAGGATGAACCCTAATTAGGGTTTATAGGATTATAAGAATTACCCTCACCGCTTTGTAATTCAATCCAAGATAATAACAAAAGTATGTTATTACTATGTTCTTGTACACACGCATTAAACCGAATTAAAGTAATGCTAGTTTTATCAAACAAATAACTTGATGTGTGAAAGGTTTGAAGATCGACACCCTAAAGGGATGTACGATCGGTTTAAGAACAAAACACACACAAAACAATTTTAGGGTTTAAGCTTAATGTGCACAAGAGATGGAAAAATAAAACCCCAAGCCTTGTTTATATACCCAACTAAACTTGGTGAACAAGTTGGTTTTTGTTTCCTTGTTTTCTCCTTGGCCGATCGGTGTATGGCATCCCATAGGGATTCCGAACCTTCCCAACTTTGCAATTTAGTCCTTTTCCATAAACATTTAACGACCGTTAATCCATTACATTAATTACTTAACGTCCGTTAGTTATTTCGTTTAATAAATAAATAAATATAACATTTATATTTAATTATTAACTTTAAATTCTCATACGTAAAGTGTGCAATCCCATAGTCTCGAGTTCGATCCTAACTCACGCCTATTAATTTATATCCATAAAACCAACAGCAGCGTGTACACAACCACTTGAAGTAGACCCATCACCTGCACGGTAAGTATATAATAGTGAATATTAAACCCATACATTCCACAGCCAAATATTGTAAATTTTAGCCCATACAGTGAATGTTAAACCTACACATTCCAATTAACCTGAACCATGTATAAGACTATTTACTGGGTGTAAAAACCTTTTACCCAAAAAAAATGCAGGGAAGAAGATAAAGGAACGGGGTGGAATAATAAATTAGCTACGGAAGAATGATTTGTAGCCAAGTAAGTCAAAATCTCAAGAACCCGACGCAGAACTAAAGGCGGGAGACCTGTACATGGGAAGTTATATATCATCAGCACCATTAGATGACAAATATTCAAATGCATAATGAAGTGCGGATTTTAATAACCAGTACCATTTAAGAGCTGTGATCGGCCATATACAACATTAGACTGACACCCATAAAGCCTCTGAGAATTTACTGTCGTCAATCCACCTGCAGAGCCCTCAGTCTCCATCTTGATCATGTCAAGTAGCAGGTAAACAAGGACTGCCCTTGTAGAACTATGAGCACTTAAGTTCAAGAAGAGTCTCTGCAGAAGGCCTTTCCCAAGGGGCTGATAACATGACATCAAAATGGTCACATAATTTATAGCAAGTAATTAAGAATTCAGTAGTTAGTATCTTAGATGGAGTACTTAATACCTGTGCTAGTCGAAGAAGCCTGATCAATGATTTCAAAGCATCAGGATCTAAAAGTGGATCCCCTTCTACTTCCTTCACTTTCAAGCTTTCTAGAAGAGCAGAAGATTTCCTCCGGCCTATTGTAACACCAACACCCCTATCTATTACTGTCTGCCTATCAAATCCCAACCCATTCCTCCTATTATTAAGTCTAGAGGTGTCAATTTGTGCCCAAAATGAAGAAAATGGGCTAAATGGACAAACTTTTAAAAGATTTGGTCACATTTGGGCCCCTCATTTTTTTTGAAATGGGCATGTATTGCCCATTTAGAAGTTAAATGGGTATAATGGGCACATGTTTTTCTCGAACATTAGATTGTTTTTAAAGAAAAACCTATATTTAATTTTTTAAATATAAATGAGGTGTTGCGTTCAAGGAATTTATTTCGTCGTTTTGAGTCTTTTTAAAAGCGATTCGTATAACATGAGCCCGTTTAGCCCGTGCCCGTTTCGCCCATAGCCCGTTTGGCCCGTAGCCCGTGCCCGCCCGGCCCGCCCATTTTGCCACCTCTAAAATTTAAGTCTATGGCTGTTTCCTAATAAGCTACGAGCCTGGTAGTGACTCATAGCTCTATCTCTAAGCATTTGTAATTCAGTAAGTAAAGGAGATGGCAATGCTGAAAGCACCGCCTCTGAAGATGTCAATAGAACCTAAATCAACCATACAAAAAAACAGAACTAAGCATACTTGAATAACTATATATCAAGCATAACTGATGAGTCACGAAGATGAAAATGCAAACCTCTTCGCCAAAGCCCATTCCTCGCTTCTCGTTTGCTTCTTCAATACGGATTCAGGAACCAATTGTCCTGCCTTGGCGCCTTCAACCATTTCTTCACTCTATAACATACATGTATTGTTAAAGCCATTATACGAGATAATTCATCCATTAAAATCAAACACAAGTTGTATCCGACTACCTAAAACAAAATTTCAATGCAAACTCTACAAATACAACGGCCCTATTATAAAAACGTAATTGCAACAATTCGTATCACATTTTATATTTCTTGTCCCATAAAAAGTGTGCACTGAAAACTAGTCTAATCAATACCCTTTTTACCGATTATCAAATTTTTGATTTTTTTCTAACATTATACGCAAAATACTTAAAAAAAATGTTTACGGGGTGTTTGTCTTTGCTTATTTAACAAGCGTATTGTAAAATTAGTAACCCCATAAGCTCATTTTTAATGGCTTATGAGCTTATAGCTTATATAAGTTCATAAGCCATAAAAATGAGCTTATTAGATTACCAGACTTTGAATAAGCTCATAAGCCAATCTAATAAGCTAAAAACAAACAAAAAGTTGTGAATATTGTGCTATGGAAACATATTAATGAGATAATCTACTCCAAAACGCAATCCCAAACACCCTCTTACATTAATATTTTATGCTAATGTAAAAAGAGAGAACGTGTTGAAGGTGTTTAGGAGAAGATGGGGAAAGAGAGAAAAACTCATAAAATGGTCGTGTTAAAAATCAAGTATCGAATTTGTATTTGGTGATGTTAAAAATCAAGATGATGATGACATCAGCAATCTGGGATTTTTTTTGTTTTTGTTGGAGGTGGAAATGCTGATAATTATAACAATCATAGGATAACTGTCCATTTTTTTTATTATTTTTTTTTTAATTATTATTATTTTTTTTGTAAGTTGTTAGCCTAATAAGATTAATGTCATACAGACTTGTACTAGGAGCGATTTTCCATAACTTAGTTTAGCTTTAATTTGTCTGTGGATGGACCTTGTTTAACATAACAAAAGATTATATGTTCCACATTGGTATAGGATGAGAAATTTGCTAGTTTAAAGTTGTTCGCCTAAGATTAATGTCATATACCAGTACTTGGAGCGACTTGCCTTAATGTAGTTTAGGTTTAATTTGTGCGATGTTGGTATGTAGAATGATTGGTTGTGGACCTTGTTTAACAACACAAAACAAATTATAATATGTTCTACATTGGTATGTTGGGCGGAACACTGACACATATTGGGATTGACTAGGTGCATCGAGTGCATAGAGGAAAATAGAGGTTTTTTACAAATATTAACACCACGCTGCAAAAATCCATGGGTGTCCTTTGACGTGGGACCCACCGTGGTTCTGTCCTTATTGAATGGCATGGGATATGGAATTTGAGCATTTAAGTTGAAACCTCAAGGATTTGGCTAGTCCATTCCTTTCGGCTTTACAAAACAATATCATCTAATCACTTGTGTCATAGTTTGGGAACTCTAATCCAAATACGTCTTGACAATCTAATAGCTTTAGGAAGGCAAGTCTGCCTAATACAAGAAAGATCATTATTTAGTATTACATCTAATTTGTAAAAATAAAAAATTGAAGTTGTGTACTTGAAAGAGTGATGGTTTTGCTTAACCTATTTGCTAAGACACTCAGACTTTTAGTCGCTCCCAATCGAGCATCGGCAAGGGTTGGCAAGGCACAAACCACTGGACGATGTTCCTTTGACCGCAAGGGATAGGTGAGAGACAAAAAGTGAAGCTTTCACTTTCTATGTAAACGTGACATGGTGGGCCCCAACAAAATTGATATGTTTGGTTTTGTAAAAAAATAAAAAAATAATAATAATAATAATAATAATAAAAAATCCACTTCCCCATTTTCTACCAATAAATACCCCTAACTTTTACATTTTTAAACACAAATTCTCATTTTATTTACTTTCATTCTCTCATTATCATTTTACTTCTAAGCTTATACCAAAATGTTTCAACAAAGCACTCTCAAAAACACAAAACGTCCATAACGAAACACTATCCGAAGCAATCCCAAACTATTTTAATACATTTGATTCATATTCAGGTTGACCCGAACCTGAATGGACCCGATCGAAAAGATGTGTGGTCCTTTTATGGTTTGGCAAGAGGCTCAAAAGGGGGTCAAAAGGTTGAAATAGTTTTAAAAAGGTCCACAAAAGGTTAATGGTTAAAGAAAAAAAATGAGGTTTTCAGGGGGTTCGTTCGAAGAGGAATAAACAATTTCAGTCCCCAAATTTCTCAATCTCAAAAATCAAAAGACTGATAGCAGAATCGTCATCGTTATTTCTCAAATAGTGAAAACAACAAATCATCATTAGGAGGAGGAGGAGAGCAACGCATTGAATTTATATTTGGTGATGTTAAAAATCAACATGACGTCAGCAATCTTGGGATTTTTTTTAATTTGGCTGGAGGAAGAAGAGAATAGATTATTGGATGAAAAAGCCAAATCTTTATCTCATCTACTTAATGGTATCTTCTTTTCTAAATCTTGACCCTCTAATAGCTTGGATAAGCTGGTTGTCGATAGTTTTCCCTTGCTCAATTTTTTCATCATCTTTGTAAGTGCAAATGCCTTTGTCTTTAAGAGCTTGATAAAGATGGCCAACAAATGTTTTGCGAGTGTCTTCACCCCTGAAACTTATAAACACATCATACTTAAACCTCTTTTGAATAGATGAGCTTGAAGCAGGCGCCTCAGATGCTTCAGGAGTTATGGATGAAGGATCGGATAAACGTAATCGCTTGTTGGAGGACATTGGAAGTATAGTTGAAAGAGTTTGTGTGAAAAAGTGTGGGTAAAGTTGGTGGAATGATGATGTTGAGAAACAAAAGCTACTAGTTTGGTCTTTGGTCAATGCAAAAGAAAGACATGACTGCAGGTGACGATCACTATATAAGGCCTCTATGTTGCTACCCTCAAGAAAATAACAACGCCAAATTCTAAGGCACTAGAAGCTAAAAGGGGAACGAACGATAGATACAGAATGTAAAATAAGCTAATAACAACAAGACCTCTATAAACAAATAGTAAAAGTAATAACCAAGGATATATACAACTATCACCAGTGGCGGTGGCAGGAGGCGGTTTCCGGAAACTTGGATCAGAAAAGTGTAGGGAAGCTTCACTCGCCGGAGATGATATAGTTCGCCGGAAAAACTAAGAAAAAAAGTGTAGCCGGAAATTAACACCGGCGTATGGAGGCGCGTGGGAGGGCTTAGAATTAGTTGCGTGGAGGCGCGTCACATCTAATGGTGGTGTTATATCAGTTTTTTGGTACCGGAAAATTAGAGAGAGGGAAGATGAAATGATTAGAGGGAGCCGTTAATTATGTTTTCGTAAAAAGATAATGACTTTTACAATAAAGAAATTTCCATGTCTTTTGATTGAGACCATTTTTTTACCATTCAATTCCTACCCTTAACCTAACACCGAAATTTCCTTGTCATTTACTAGAAAGAAATACTTTTAGCTATAATCAAGTCAATATTTTATATGACAAAAGAAATATCATGGAAACTCTTGGTTCGACATATTTGTCCTGATGAAAGACATATTTTAATATAGTTAACCAAAAATTATATCTCGAGCTTAAAGAAAATGAGATAAAAAAGAATGAAACTCTATAATATTTGCCGCTTAGTATTAATTTTTATGAAAGACGTCACTGTTTTATCTGTTTTCTCTAAATGTAACTGGCCCAAAAAAATTGTAGTTTTTTTCTTTTATTTTTTTTCTTCTTAAATACCCCTGATTCCGTCCTTAGTGTTAGCAATGTGGGTTGGATAATCTTTTGTTTCTTTAAACAAGGTCCACCACAACTAATAATTCAATATCGCACAAATTATCCAAGTTCAAATCTATGAAACCGCACTGCCCACATATATAAAAAAAATGTGTTAAAACAACATATAAAACAAAAAAAACTTATCAACTATGTTTGAGATCATATTTGAATGTTTTGTATATTTAATCACATCCAATAATCCTTAATATTTCGTATCAATATCAAAATTAAAACTCTCTCTCTCTCTCTCATTAAGAAGTCATTATTTACTTGTCATATTCATCAACTTTTTGACTCGGTTTTTTAAATCGAAATATTTTTCATGTACGTTGCAGCGATTGCAAAAATATTCATTTTTATACTTATAAAATATAGACGTGATATGTAGTTGTCTACGTTATTTTTTTCGTGATTTTTTTTATTTATTTTCGTATTATAATTTATATTGTTATTTTAATTAATAAAAAATTAGTTTGTTTGAAAAAAATGAAGAAAAAAAATGAATTGATGGGTCCTAAAAATAGGGTTTTGGCTTGAGTGACTAGTGAGGATGTACTTTTGTGTATGAGTGATAACGGAATTGAAAACGAGAAATGTTGAGGTGGTATGACATACCACACATTTTTTCCTTTTGGCTTGAGTTACCACACCTGGTGCCCCTAAGGGTGGGGTGTGTTAACATGTTTTCCGTTGCTACATCAACTCCATCTCAATTTTTTCTCTTCCCAAAACATTTTCGTTTTTCATTAGCTTTCATTCAACTCTAACAACTAGGGGTGTCAAAAAACTCAACCCGAACCTAGTTCAATTAGGCTATTTTAATACATTTTATTCATATTCAGGTTGACCCGAATCTGAATGGACCCGATCGAAAAGATGTATGGTCCTTTTTTGGTTTGGCAAGAGGCTCAAAAGGGGGTCAAAAGGTTCAAATAGATTTAAAAAGGGTCACAAAAGGTTAAAGGTTAAAGAAAAAATGAGGTTTTTGCGGGGGGTTCGTTCGAAGAGGAATAAACAATTTCAGTCCCCAAACTTCTTTATCATCATCTCAATCTCAATCTCAAAAGTCAAAACACTGGTAGCAAAATCGTCATCGCTATTTCTCAAATAGTGAATACAACAAATACCTTGAACACTCGCACAGAATAAAGAATGCATTTTTTGTCTCTTGAAGAAGGACTGTGTGACGCGCAATGCACTAGTTGTTTCGTTGACTTGACATACTTTCTCGCGGCTTTCCCTGGTCCACACTCTATGGTCAATACACTAGCTAACAATGTCCATCTTTAATTTTTTAAATCTTTTCATTTTATAACAAGAGTCACCGATACGAAACGCAATATTAGAACACTCAATATCGTCTTTACGTTTTATACAAGTGTCAATTATAGACGTTTTAACTAGTCCATTGTAGGTGGAAATTGGAAAGGGGGTGGAAAGATGAATGGCCCTTTTTAGGTCTGGCAATAGGTTCAAAAGGGGGTCCAAAGGTTCAAATAGTTTTAAAAGGGTCCACAAAAGGTTAAAGGTTAAAGAAAAAAAAATGGGGTTTTGAGGGGGTTCGTTTGAAGAGGAGTCAACAATTTCAGTCCCCAAATTGCTTTTATCATCATTATCTCAATCTCAAAAGTCAAAACACTGGTACCAGAATCGTCATCGCTATTTCTCAAATAGTGAGAACAACAAATCATCATCATCATCATCATCATCATCATCATCATCTTGGAATATTTCTTCATCATTAAGAGGAGGATGAGAACAAAGTATTGAATTTGTATTTGGTGATGTTAAAAATCAAGATGATGACGTCAGCAAGTCTTGGGATTTTTTTAATTTGGCTGGAGGTGGAAATTAATGCTGATAATAATAATAATAATAATAATGGGATTTTCGCCATGCCTTGGCTCCGAGATGAGAAAAAGTAGTAACCTTGGAGGAAGAAGAAGAAAATTGATTATTGGATCAAGAAGCCAAATCTTTATCTCATCCAGTACTTAATGGTACACTTTTTTTCTTTTCTGCTTTCAACTTGTTGTTATTAGCCTAATAAGATTAATGGCATATACTAGTACTAGGAGCGATTTTCCTTAACTTAGTTTGGGTTTAGTTTGTGCGATGTTGGTATGTTGAATGATTGGCTGTCTACCTTGTTTAACAAAACAAAACATTATCCAATCCACATTGGCAACACTAGGGACTGACCAGGTCCATTCAAGAAAAACTAAACAAGAATAAAAAAACAGTTTCTTTGGACCAAAGGGAAAATACTAATAGAGACGTCTTTTTACAGAAATTAACGCTACGCTGCAATTGTCCATGGTCACTGTAATGGTATGGGATAAGAAATTCCAGCGTTTTTATTTGAAACCTCATGGAATTGGCTAGTCCATTGCTTTCGGCTTTGGGGAACAATGCTATTTCAAACAACATCATCGCTATTTGCAATCATTTGGATCATAGCTTTAAGTAAGGTTAAAATGAATAACAAGCGTGCACGAGTGAACTTTAAAAGCGATGGTGCTGTTTAAACTATTTGCTAGCAGACGATTTTATCTGATGAGGTTTATGGTTCATTGAATTGCTTGCAAGTGCTACATGATTGTCGATTACTTGTCTAGTTTTACATGATTGATGTTAATTCAAATGCTTAAATATTGATTGTATATCATTAGTTACTACTAATATAGAGGACCACGTGATGTTAATGGGGTTTGGTGCCGTTTGTTGATTACTTGGTTTTAATGTCAAATGAAATGGTGGGCGTAGTCTAACGATCCTTAAGATGTATGTATTCAGTATAAAAGAGACTTGTAATGTAAAGCATAACAGGGCATGACTGTCACCCTCTAAACTGTCATACCCGCTGGGCGGCCGGCAGCAGCAGGGTCATGCACACGGGTGAAGTTGACCTTGTCAAACAAGGAACATATGCATGTCAGCATGTGTATGTATGTATGTAGGTATCCATATGCCGTAAAGACCTTATATGAAAGGGTGTCGTTTAGGTTCCGGTTTGGTTGTATTTGTGTTGATTTAAAATTGGTTTGATCCCACCAGTGCCATAAGCCGATTTTTAGGTCTACTGTGCGGCTGTATGCTCCACCAAATTGTTGCTGGGCAGCTCACAAACTAGGCCTATGCAACATGTAAATTGTATATATGTATGCTCCTGTTAGATTCATATGCATGTGACTTGAACATTTAAGGTTCTACTCCTTGCTTTTTTGACCATTACTCACATATCTTAGTTTATAATGACTCTAAAAGTCAAGAGTTCTATCTATGCCAGCTTTTCGTAAGTAAGATTCGGAATGCAAAATACTAAACAAGTAAGTTTTAGGTAACATCCAAATGGATGATGCCTAAAACTATTAGGTATTGTCACCTCGTGATGTTAGTGCATCAACTTATAAATAAGGACCGTCTTTTGTAGAATTGAAAGAAAATAAGTGAACCACACATCACATGTTTCGTATGGTTGGCGTGTTCGGGTTGGCTTACTAGGTTCAAATACCAAACCGAGCTATACATATTCCTAGTTTCCATCTTGGAAACATGTCCGCCACCTCAAAGTCTTACTTAGTGAGAGGCCAAAGTTCATTCCCGCTAGCTCTAGTGTTTTTTGTGTTGCAGATAATGCTCTTTAACTATTGTCTATATGTGGTGCATACTCATGAAAGATTTTTAACCATAATGCTTGAACACAGCCCGATCATGCATTTGGCGACTTAATTGCTGCCTCGGGAATGACAGATGACATGCTTGATGTTTAATGGCCTCAAGGACTTAGACGATGTTCCAGGATTGCCCCACTAAGCACAATTGAGGATATGCGTTATGAAAAGAACACCCGAAGTCCACAAGAGTCGACATAGAGCGGCTGTAGCAAGAGGAAATTGCCAATGCACGCGCTAGACAGGTTGATAGTCGTTAGGGCTTATGGGACTCAAAAGGAAATGTAGTATTGCCGTGTGTCGGATTGAACCTGGTGAGGTAAATTTCTTGTAAATGACAACCAGTTCGATGTCTATTTCCGATGCTTGATCAACGAGCTGCTCTTCTTCGTCCTCTAACCGAGACAAAACGTTGGGTCTTCGGATGTTAATTGTCTTGTGAAAGGGGTGGTGTATCAGGTTAGAAGCATCAAGTTTACATTATTTATTTTTGTTTGAATGCATGATTATCAGTGGCAAAATGGGAGGTTTGGATGTGTTGTGTTATTATTTTATTTCTGTTCATTATTTAAAATGTTTTTCGATTAAATATGATTATAAATTACTATATGTTACAAATAGTATTTACATAGTCTGATTAAATCTGCTAAGTTGAAAAAGTTAGAGTGCTACTTTCGTCAAATTTTGACTCATTTGACTTGCTTTGACACATTTTCATTTTTAGGTTTGTAAGTTTCACTCATATCAAATAGCCCTGAATTCAAGTATGTGTACATGATTCTGAATCCTGGATGTAAACTATCATATCAAAATGTTACTTAGTATGCAACTGTACTTTCAAAATTGCTTTCTTTAACATTTGAATTCGAACCTCATGCTTACTATTATACCAGTTAATTTTTAGTCAGTGCCATTTATGTTTTATTCTTAAGCTTTCCTTACGCACGCAGAGTGAGCTTATGATGTTAGTTGTATCTTGATTTCTGTGTTCTCCCGCAAATTCCATTAATATTTTCTCCAACTTCACTCTAGTTCGGTTCTTTCATTTGTTTGGGGACACCAATCTAAACTTCTTAAGTGCATGAAACAGGTCAAATAGGCTAATTGCCTTGGTATGAGTAGGGCACTGCAAAACTGGGCACCAGAACAGTTCCGTCCTCCTTTGAAAGAAGGTAAACATAGCTTGTATTTACCTTCTTATTCTTTTGCATACGCTTGAAACTGAGCTATTGATCTACAAATGAGTCGCATATGCTTCGTAAGTTGATCATTACAGTTTTATGAGGTGGAAGGACCACTTGGTACGAGTCCTTGTTAAAAGGTTAGGTGGGTTGTGTAACAGGTCAAAATGAGTCGTTTTTAACTGTTCCAGACTGAGCTGGGTCGACCAGTCGATGGTTATTTTGTCGTTTTCCAGTTTCGTAGATAATCAATGTATTAGGTAAGATTGTAGCAACTACCATAACACTAAAATAATAGTCCATTTTTAAATAAAGTGATATAGGAGGTTTTAGCACTTGAAAACACGTTTGGCCTGTTTCCATCCTAACCAACTCTAGAGAATGTACCGTTAAAGCCTTTGGAGATAAACTGAAACCCGAATTGACCCACATTTAGGCAAACGGGCATAATTTGCCACCTCTAGACTCAAAACAGGGATCATGCATGTTATACTTTTAGTCCTTCCTGTTCTAGAGGAACCTTATATATGTCATATCTATCACATGGTACTAATAAATAGAATTCACAGAAACAATGCATCTCTATGGAAAGAATCTAGACATATATCCATGTGAAAGGCATTGTTACAGTAACGTGTGATTGGATTGTATGAGGTTTTATGCGGATCTTACATGTATTGTATATTTCTTTTCACTATATTGTTCCATGCCAGATGTACTACCCCATCTCATTTGGACCCGCAACTGATTATGTAAATAAAAATGGATTTAGTAGGTTTTATTCAATAAAAGTTGCACTTTGGGGACTTTTGACCCGTTCAACCATCTGACCGGTTTGCTTTTTTTATATGTTTTCATTTTATCCCAAGTCCTACTCTTTAGGTCACATTTGGAAGTTATTCTTTCATTCTATGGCCAAAGTTCCAATTGTAGCAATTATGTAGCTCATTGATATCTGAACTTGTATCGTAACGTGTAATTTGTGTTTTTGGCAGCTGGTTTCTTGACAAGAGACTCGAGAATTGTGGAGCGGAAGAAACCTGGTAAGGCAAAAGCAAGAAAGAGCTTCCAATGGGTCAAGCGTTAGACGGTCTTTTGATTTGCTAGATCTCTATTTATGGAAACAACTGGAATGTGCCGGGGCAAATATTTGTTTCATGTTTCGGATCTTACTTAATATATTCATATCATCACCATTTTGGACTTGGACTTGCAACACTTAGTTTGTTGTCTTTGATAATATTTAGAGCCTGGTCATGTTATAGCACAGCCAATATGTAGTTGTTGGACTTTTTGTGGTTGTAAGTTACAACGGAAGTCATGTAACCATGAAATTAATAATTTTGTTGGATTTTTATAGTGATTCATGAGTAGAAGTGGCTGGGTCTGGAATTCTGTTAAGTAAAACGGAGTAATAACGTGTTCATTATCTTTGCGAAATATTTCATAAATTTATTAGTTCTAGCTTGTTCGACCTCTTGCAAAGGTATGCTTGACGGAATGTCTGTGAATGCAAAAGTTAATTAACCATCTACTCGTCCTCTTGAGACTGATATACAAGTATTGTGCAATGCAAACTTATAGGGGGTGATACTCACACCACATCTTTCATGATGATCACACTCATGCATTACAAGATTATACTGCATAAACCGTGACGATAAATCATGCTGCACGATCAAAAGACGCATATATGATAATTCCCCAAACTTATAAGAACATGGTTGTGCATATAATTGGTTGAGAGAAGTTAAACGTGTGGTTATTATTAAATATACAAGTAAATAATGCATGACTCAATATCTTAATGATAGTTGTGACTCTGTGAGGTGTCAAAATACCCGAACCTGGACCCGAAACCAACTAAGCATATTCGGGTCGGGTTACTCTCGTGTCAAAAATTGAATTCCGGTTATTCGGGTCAAATCGAGTAACCCAAATACTAAATAGGGTCGGGTATCGGCTTGAAAAAGTTTGGCTAGTTCGGGTTGACCCGTTTGACCCAATAAGGTTTTATTTATTTATTTAATTATTTTTATTATTATTTTTTAAATATATTATTTTATAAATTTTCTATATAAATTAGAAAAAATATGCAAAATTATGACTATTTTACTCGTATTCGGGTTGATCCAAATCCGAATTGACCCGACCTGTGGTAACCCGATCCAAATTGACCCGAACCTGACTAAGCCGAGTTCAAATAGGGTCCGGTTCAGGTATGTTATTTTTAGCCTTGACCCGACTTTGACCCGACCCGAATCAACTCGAACCCGACCTGACTCACACCCCTAGCTGTGAGGCCGCTGTTGCCATTTTCTTTAAATAAAATCATATTTTGTGTTTGTTGACTTAGGTTGAAACAAGCTGTATGTTAACTTTAGTTTACATATAATGCGGTGGACCATAAGAAAATAAAACTCTAGTGTTTGATGTCTTGTTAAGCATTATTAGAATTTTGAAGTCATGTTTTCACTGTTCTACTAATTCCTTTTTTTAGTACTTTTCTCCTTTTCTATAGCAATAATGATTTCTAGCATTTTGACCAATTAATTCGCAGGTTTAAACCAGGCACACAAACTCAAACCCAAACCGAAACCGGATAAAACCAGACACCCAACTACACCTAGTAGGAATCAAACTTAAAACCCTTCAGCTTTGATCATACTTTTAGAGTTGCAAGTTAAGTTATGATTCAAAGCTTACAAGTTATGTCCCAATGTGTTTTCAAGTCAGCAGTTCATATAAACTCGAACCACATAATCAACGTCAACTTCATAATGCAAAGCAGGCATGATCATGTTTCAATTGCAATTAATAACCAAAACCATTTGTGACTTGCAGAACCATCATTTGAAGGTTATGATATTACAAAATATTTTACTAAACACCATTCCTTTAATCAACAATGATACAAGTAACAAATCTACTACTCCGTACAAAAAAGTGTAAATAACAACATTTAATACCAAAAAGACTTGAAATACACTTCTAAAGCTTAACCTCGACATCGACACCACCAGCAGGTAGATCAAGTTGCATCAAAGAGTCAATGGTTTGTGCAGGTGGGTGTAGGATATCAATGAGCCTTTGATGCGTCCTGATCTCAAAATTGAATCTCGCGTCTTTGCGAACAGGATTTCAACACACAATAGATTCTCTTCTTGGTGGGTAATGGAACTGGGCCATTGTCTTTTCATATGTTGTTCTTGCAGCACATCCATAATGTGCTTGCATGAATCTTCTACTGAAAGGAGCCGATATGACCTCAGCTTGATCCTAATCCATGTAAAAAATAGTACCACCTTAAAAACCAAGAAACTACTTTAGCTTATATGGAATTGCACTATTAGTATGAAAATAAAATGCAATTGACAAAATGGAGAATTTATGAAAACTTGTATGTGAGTTGCACAGTTAATAAAATCCTTATTTGTCTTATCTATGTACCACCTAGCATCCTTTTGAAACTCTTACATCTTTAACACAATAAGAGACCAAAAGTGTAACAAGTTTTAAATTGAAGGCCATTCATGTAAATTTTGATATTCAAAAACTGAATCAGTAATTTTGTATAAAGTATAACAAACTGCCTAAAAACTATTATCTTGTTCGAATAATTTTTTTCGGCCAATATCAAATTCAATTTAAAATAAAAGAAAAATGAATTTAGAAAACAAAGAAACTGCCTGTTAATTACTCACCAAATGCGAGAGGTTCTGGTTTTTATCTCCAAGGGAAAATCATACAACTGCAGAAGCACTGGAGATGCGGCGATAAGCAGACCTTTTAACCCAAATATGCTTTGCGGAAGATGACGTATGCCAGTATTTGTTATATCTAGCGCTTCTAAACATTCTAATCGGCCTATATCTTCAGGTAACTTCTCAAGAAGAGCACAACGATGAAGGTTGAGATGCTTCAGATGTTTTAACATACAAACGCTATCTGGAAGATGTTTAATCTTTGCAGCGAACAAATCCAGTCTCTCCAGAGATTTTAACTGGCCAATGTCGTCAGGCAACTTCCCAAGACGATGACAGGATGCAACTTTGAGTAACTTCAGACGTTTTAGTATGCAGATGCTATCTGGAAGATATTTAATCTTCTTACTTCTCACATGTAGCTTCTCTAGACATTCTAATCGGCCAAGATCCTCTGGTAACTTCTCAAGAAGATCACCTTCACTGACTTTGAGAGATTTGAGACGTTTCAACATACAAATGCTATCTGGAAGATATTCAATCTTCATACTTCTCACATGTAACTTCTTTAGACATTCTAATCGGCCAAGATCCCCTGGTAACTTCTCAAGAAGATCACCATTATTGACTTCGAGAGATTTGAGACGTTTCAACATACAAATGCTATCCGGAAGATGTTTAATCTGTGTTGATGACAAACATAGCTCTTCTAGACATTCTAACTGGCCAAGATCTTTGGGAAACTCTGGAATATTGCAATAGAGTGTAAGTTTTTTTAAACATTGTAAACTACAAATTGTGTCTGAAAATTTCTTCAAGTCTGTGCAAGGACATAGACCAAAAGAAATAAGCTTCTCAAAATTTCCAACTGATGACGGCAGAGTTTCGTCATAATAACAATCAAACCGCAACTTTGGGAGATTACTGTTGGGGTGCCATGGGCATAATTCTAGGCACTCACCATACAGGGCTAAAGAAGCTGAAGAACTACTACCCTGACTCGGTTTAGAATCACCGTAAAACCAAAATTGGGGAGACCTCCAAGATTCTAGCAAGTTTAAGTGAACAACTTTTTTCAGACATCCGACAGGAGCGTTAATTTCTACCAACTCATCACAAAATTCAATATCTAACCTCTCAAGATTTGGAATCATCTCAAGATCAAGGCTCCTCAACCTTAATTCATTAAGGTAGATGATCTTGAGATTTGGACATGCAACAGACAACTGGAGTTTTACAAAATGGGTACACTCGGAAAGATATAAAGTCTCGAGATTTGGAGTCAACCCAAGGTCAAAAGTTATTAACTTTGAGTTACAGATATGGACAAGCTTGAGATTTTGACAAGTAACTGGCATGCAAAGTTCTACTAAATTAGAACAATACGTTAGATATAACGTCTCGAGATTCGGAGTCATCCCAAAGTCAAAGGTCGTCAAATTTGACCCAGAGTTCGAAAAGAATTTGAGATATTTAAGAACCTGCCCACCAAAAATAAGATAAAAAGATTAATAAACCAATAAATTAGTAGCACATAATCAACAATTATTTTACCTTTTCTTCTCCCTCTTCCCATAGTTTTATCATTCTGCTCCTTTGCATTTCAAGTCCAACAAGATTGTTTGCTTCAAATGTTTTGGGTAAATACAAGAAAGGGTAATTCCAACATTTTAGATATTTTAAAGAATTTGGAAAGTATTGGCCGGTATCATCTAGACATTCGGCATCACTTTCAAAATCAAGATATGCAAAACTCACTTCAAGATATCGAAGCTTCTTCATTTTTCCAAGACCATTCATAACAATTCTCGAATTTCCTCCCGACATACCAAGTCTTAGACATCTTGTTGCTTCAGTATCCTGCAATCCAACAACAATGTCAGAAGTAAGAACAAATGCAAATGTATTAGTTTTGTCCACCTTACAAGTAAACTGATCTTTACCATGTCATTAGCAAATATGTCGTTAAAAGTCTCCTCATTAATCCACAGTCGGCTACGTTTGTTAGGCTGATCGGGATGCTCACGACGAACAATGTTCTTTCCCATTTCTTCTATATGGTCATGCATGCCCAAATATTCCCCAATTAATTCATCTTCGTCTTCATAAATTCTATTAATAGTTATGAGAGATCTCTGCTCAAGAACTCTTAAACCAATTCTAGCATGAAACCCACAGCTTTCAAGAATTCTGATTGCATATTCTTTCTCCTCTCCTTTCAATATGCATGCAATGTCTAGAAATATTTCCTTATAATCATCCTCCAGACTGATATAGCTTAATTCTAGCTTTTCCTGAGTCTCCTTCAAGGGAATATTTTTTAGTCTTTCTATGGCATCTTCCCATTCAAGCTTATCTTTACCACAGAGAAATGAACCCAAGACTTTGACTGTTAAGGGAAGACCAGCAGCATAGCGAACAACTTTTCTTGATAGCTCTTCGTATCCTTGAGATGGAATCTCCCTTCCAAATGCATACTTACTAAAGAGACAAATTGCTTCCTTATCTGATAAGAGATCGATATCTCGACTCAAGTTCACTTTGTGAGCGACTAGCACTTGCTCATCTCTCGTTGTAACGATAATTCTACTTCCCGGCTTAAACCAGTTAGGCCCACTTGCTAATGCCTCAAGTTGGTCTATGTGGTCCACATCGTCTAGAACAAGAAGAAACTTTTTACCGCACATCCTCCTTTTCATCATCTTTTTCCCATCAGTAACACTATCTAAAGTGACGTGTTCATTTAGCGCTTTTGAAAGGACTTGTTCTTGTAATTTCTTCAAACCAAACATAGAGGCGTTTGAAACTTCTCTCACATTCTCAACAAAGCTTGTAGCTTCAAAATCAGTAGATAGATGATCAAAAACAGCTCTTGCCAAAGTTGTCTTCCCAGCCCCTCCCATGCCCTTGATCCCTATCATGCGAACTTCATCAGTACCAATTTCTAAAGATGATACAACATCTTTTACTCGGGTCTCCATGCCGACTAACTTTTCATCAGAGTCGTAATTGATGGAGCGTAACTCTAGTAAAATCTCTTGAACAATTTTATTGATGAATTTAGCTTCGTGCCTGTACCATATGCATGGTAAAAGAAGTTTCTGTTTAGCATAGATCTAGCTATATATAACATTTATACAATAATATACAAAGTAATACTATGTAACATAATACTAGCTAGGATGAAGAAACAAAAGTAATGCATGTAGAGATATGCGGAGTAATTACCCATTAGCGGTCGCCTTCAATTCCCTCCCAGCCAGATTTGATGCTCCTTTCAAAGCTTCTATCCATTTACCAGCAGCGTCTTTGTTTTTGTTTACCGAAAAGGCTTTTCCAAATGCCCCACTTTGATAGCGGACGTGGGTGGGTTCCACATCATAAAAGACTGGATAGGCAATTTGTTCGCCAGTCTTTTGACACTCCATGATCTCAACCAGCTCATCCAAGCACCAAGATGAAGAAGCATAGTTCTGTGAAAAAACAATGATGAAGTATCTTGACCCTCTAATAGCTTGGATAAGCTGGTTGTCGATAGTTTTCCCTTGCTCAATTTTTTCATCATCTTTGTAAGTGTAAATGCCTTTGTCCTTAAGAGCATGATAAAGATGATCGACAAAGTTTTTACGAGTGTCTTCACCCCTGAAGCTTATAAACACATCATACTTAAAACTCTTATGAATGGATGAGCTTGAAGTGGACGCCCCTGGAGTTGTGAAAAAAAGATCAGATCGACTTAACCTATTTCTCTTTGGAATGGATGAGCTTGAAGTGGAAGCCCCTGGAGTTATGCATGAGCTTGAAGCATTACCCATCTCGCTGAAGTATATTCCTACAAACTGATTGCAAAGAAAAATGAATGAAAAGAAACTTGATAATGAGAAGGGGATTGTGTTTGTGCGGAAATAAAATGTAAATTACGTGAAGAAAGAAGGATTGGATAAACGTAATATTTTGTTGGTGGAATGATGACGTCGAGAAATAAAAGCTACTCATCTGGTCTTTGGTCAATGAAAAAGAAAGACATGAACATCACTATCTAAGGCGTCTATGCTTGCTACCCTCAAGAAAATAACAATGCCAAAGTCTAAGGCAGTAGAAGCTAAAAGGGGAACGAACGATACAGAATGTAAAATAAGTTAATAAAAACAAGACCCTATAAAGAAATAACCAAGGATATATACAACTATACTCAGATACTGCCGGAAAAGAAATTCGGTCACCAGTGGCGGCTGCAGGTGGAGGCCGACGGCAGCAGGAGGCGGTTTCCGTCAATGGAAAGTTGGATCTGCCTCAGAAAAGTGTTGGGAAGCTTCACTCGCCGGAAAAATAAGAAAAACTGTTGGTCGAATTTAACGCCAAGGCGTGGAGGTGTTTTGTCGAGAGAAAAGTATCTATCCGGTGGTGGTGTTTAAACTCGCCGGAAAAATGCAAGGTCGGCGGCGTACAGTCGCGTGGTTATATATCTGTTTTTTGGTACCGGAAAAATTATTAGGGAAAATGAAATAATTAAAGGGAGCTTTAATTATATATTTTCGTAAAGGGATAATCACTTTTTTCATGGAAATTTCTTTTTCTCTTTTGATAAAGACAACTTTTTAACATTCAATCTGAAATTTCTTTGTTATAAACGGAGCTTTAGTTATATTATTTTAGTAAAATAATAATGACTTTTATCTATTGGAAATTTCCTTGTCTTTTGAATGAGAGTATGAGACTACTTTTTAACGTTCAACTCTTACACCAGTAAGGCAGTAATTGGAAATACCAAATTTCCTTAGCTTTTACAATAATGAAACATCATATGTTAGACACAGTGGCGAACTACTTCGTCTGTTCCGACGACTTTACCGCCACAACATGACTGAGATTTTTTTTATTCTTTTTAATTCAAATATTTTAAAAACAAAATTAAACTTCATTAATAAAATACTTAACATTACAACAATAATTAAAAACTTAAACTAATAAAACATAGACATTACAATACTTATTAAAACCGAAAACATCACAAAACTCTTCATCGTCGCCACGTCTTCGTCACATTCGTCTTCGCCTTCAATATCTTGATTGCTACATTTCACGGTTTCTCCAAATGTGTTCGACCAAATCGATTTTATGTTTAGATGAGTTGATCGATCCGTTAACTCCCGAGTAACTACTAAGGATTCGCATGGGATCTTACCGATCATGATCACGGTGGCCTCTTGTGGAAACCATGTAGGACAAATCGCACGTCTGCTTGTGTTTGATGATCATATAATGTAATATGATGCATGTATACACAATATCTTCGAGATCCTGCTTATGCAGCCCTCGAGCGGAACTTTAAGCATTTTCCACTTTTTCTTCAACGCACCAAAGCTCGCTCCACATCTTTCCTTGCCGCCGTGCTTCCTCTTGTACAAGATTCGCTTTTCATCACCGTAGGAGGATTTGAAATGGACTTAATAAGAATGCACCATTCGGATATATCCCGTCGAGAAGATAATATCCCTTTGTAAGCAACATCATTAGCCTCGAATTCAAGTTCCGCCGCTCTCCCGTGATTTGATATCATTGAAAACAGGGGAACGATATAAAACGCTTACATCGTTATTCATCCCGAGACACCAAAGAACGCATGCCAAATCCATAAATCTTGGAGGCGACCGCCCAATAAAATGAATGGATGCGCCCGTGATCACTTCTAGCATATTGACCTCTCAAACTATTTGGGCAATTCTCCCAAGGCCAACCTGTATAATCAATGCTTCTCATCATCCAATGAAACCACGCTTATGCTCGTGATGAGCATATAATCTTTCAAGGTCCGAATACGTGGGCTTTCGCAAATACTCAGCACCATATAACTCCATGATAACCGTGCAAAAGTTACGGAGACAATCGCGTGTTGTTGTTGCACCCACTTGCAGATACTCGTCAAGAGAATCAGAACCGCCGAGTATCCCAATTGACGAATTGCCGCAGTACACTTGACAAATGGGGAAATACCAAGTAGGCCTCTACAATCAGGAGTTTGTTGAAAATAAGGAGAATAATTGGTTACCTCTTGCACAATTTGTGTGAATAGGTCTCGGGCATCCGAACCGACGGAATGTTTTTCGTCAAACAATGGTTCTTCGGAGATAAGCGGAAACTAAACGATTATGAGCACCTACACGATCCCTAGCCGTGTGGTTTCGTTGAGCCTTTAGCGATGACGCTGGTAAGTGTCCCAAGCATCTGCGTGAACTCCATAAACTCCGTAAACTCACTCATAACTTCTTCCTCGCCGGAAGACGAAGAATTAAAAATATCTCGAAGACATAATTATCAAAATGTGTTTGAAAGTGTTTATGAGAAGTTGTTTGAAATTGTGTGTTTAAAATGTGTTTGAGGTTGGTATTTATAATGTTGTAAAAGTGGTAAAGTTTAATTTTTTTTAATTACAAAAGGAATATTGTTTGGATTTTGTGGTTTACCACTCGATTGAAGAGGCAACCAATTTCAAGGTTTCTCTCCCCAACCGACGCCTACCTTCTTCCCCACAATGGGTCGACCTTGCTCAACCGATGCACTCAACCGAGCTCGACGTGCTCCATTGTGGCCAAACTTAATAATTCCTAGCTATAGTAAGAAATTTGTAATAGCAAAAGAAACATCGTAAAACTCCTAAATACACATACATGTCATGATAAAAGAAATATTTTGACATAATTAACTAAAATTATATCTCAAGCTCAAAAAATAAAATAGAAAATAAATAAATAAAATAAAATGTTAAATGCTATATCTTGTCTTAATATCAACATAAAGCAATGGACTAGCCAGTTTCATGAGGTAAACTTCTTATCCCATACCATTACAAGAATGGAACCCCATGGATATTTAGAGCGTAGCATTAACTTTTGTAAAAAAAAAAAAAAAAAAACCTTTCTATTTTCCCCAAATGCACATGGTCTAAAAATTTGTGTTTTTATTCTTGTTTAGTTCTTTATCCTTTTAAATGTGCCTGGTTTCATCCGTAGTGTTACCAATGCGGGTTGGATAATCTTTTGTTTCGTTAAACAAGGTCCACCACAACCAATCATTCAACATCGCACAAGTATCCAAGTACAAATCTATGATATTACAATGCCCACAAATTAACCAAGTAAATAGTAATAACCAAGGATATATACAGCTATACTCGGATCTTGTCGGAAAATAAATTTAGGTCATCGATGGCGGTGCGGTGGCGGTCAGCGGCGATAGGAGGATTTTCGTCAATAGAAAATTGGATATGCCTCGAAAAGTGTAGGAAGCTTCATCACGGAGGTGATATACAATTCACCGGAAAAATTAAGAAAGAAAAATTGTAGCTGGAAGGACGCCGGTGCGTGGAGGCGCGTGGCTAGGCTTAAAATGACTCGGTTTGAGTTGTTTTGGTCGAGAGAAAAGTAGCTATCCGGTAGTCATTTTTAAACTAGCCGAAAAAATGCAACGTCTCCGATGGCTCTAACAGTCACGTGGAGGCGCGTGACAGCAAATGGTGGTTTAAGGTAGCGGAAAATTAAAGAGAGAAGGAAAATGAAATAATTAGATGGAGCTTTAATTATATTTTCGTAAAGGAAGAATGACATGAAAATTCCCTTGTCTTTTCTTACACCAATAATTCAAACACGAAATTTCCTTATCTTTTACAATAATGAAACATCATAATAATTTCTAGCTATAGTTAAGTCAGAAATTTGTAATAGCAAAAGAAACATAGAAACTTCTAGATAGACATACATGTCATGATAAAAGAAAATTTTTGACATAGTTAACTAACATTATATCATGACCTAAAAAGAAAAAAAAAAAGGAAAAAAAAGGTTATATCTTGTTTAAATATCAACATAAGGCAATGGACTAGCCAATTTCATGAGGTTTCTACTAAAAACGCTTAAACTTTTTATCTCATACCATTACAGAATGTAAGTTAATTTTTGTTAAAGACTTTCTTTTTTTATTGAATGCACATAATCTAAAAGATGTGTTTTTATACTTGTTTAGTTTTTTTTCTTCTTAAATGTGCCCTGGTTCCGTCTCTAGTGTTACCAATGTGGGTTGGATAATATTTTGTTTCGTTAAACAAGGTCCACTACAACCAATCATTCAACATCGCACAAATTAATCAAGTTCAAATTTATGACATCAGACCGCCCGCATATAAAAAAAATCGTTAAACCAACATATAAAGCGTAAATACTTATCAACTATGAATGAGATCATATTTGAATGTTTTGTATGTTTAATCACATACAATTATCCTTAATACTTAATATAAAAATAAAAACTATCTCCCTCATTAAGAAGTCATTATTTACTTGTCATATTTATAAACTTTTTGACTCGGATTTTAGAGACCAAATATTTTTAATGTGCATTGAAGCGATTGAAAAAACATTCATTTTATAGTTACAAAATATAGACGTGATATGTGGTTGTTTACGTTTATTTTTTTGTGCGTTTTTTTATTAATTTTTATATTGTAATTTATATTGTTATTTTAATTAATAAAAAATTAGTGTGTTTGAAAAAAATGAAGAAAAAAAATTAAATGATGGGTCCCAAAAATGAGGTTTTAGCTTGAGTGACTAGTTAAGATATGTTTTGGAGTATGAGTGAGGGTGGAATGACGCACTACACTTTTTTTTCTTTTGGCTTGAGTCATTATACGTGGTGCTCCTAAGGGTGAGGTGTAGTAATGGTTTTCCATTGCTATATCAACTCCATCTCAATTTTTTCTCTCCTTAAAATATTTTCTTTATTTTTTAGCTTTCCTTCAACTCTAATAACAAAGGCTGTCAAAAAACTCAACCCGAACCTAGTTCAATTAGGCTATTTTAACATATTTTATTCATATGCAGGTTGACTCGAACATGAATGGACCCGATCGAAAAGATGTATGGTCCTTTTTTGGTTTGCAAGAGGCTCAAAAGGGGTCCAAAGGTTCAAATAGTTTTAAAAGGGTCCACAAAAGGTTAATGGTTAAAGAAAAAATGAGGTTTTCGTGGGGTTCGTTTGAAGAGGAACAACAACTTGATCCCAAATTTCTTTATCATCATCATCATCTCAATCGTCATCGTTATTTCTCAAATAGTGAAAAACAAAAACAAATCATCATCTTGGAACATTGCTTCATCATTAAGAGGAAGAGGAGAACAAAGTATCGATTTTGTATTTGGTGATGTTAAAAATCAAGACGGTGATGATGACGTCAGCAATTCTTGGGATTTTTTAATTTTGCTGGAGGTGGAAATGCTAATAATCATGGGATTTTCGCCATGTCTTCGGCCCGAGATGAGAAAAAGTATACTAGTAAGAAGAAAATATACTATCGGATCAAGAAGCCAAAACTTTATCTCATACTTAATGGTATACCCATCTCTTTTTTTTAGTTATTAGCCTAATAAGATTAATGTCATAGACTAGTACTAGGTTAATTTCTGCAATTTGTAATTTAGGTTTAAGTTGGCAATTGTTAATAAAATTCTCAATTCTTTCATCATTAGATCTAAATATAAGCTTTTGGCCAATTTGTATAATTATCATTTTGTTTTTCAAACTACACCTCCGTGATACTGGGCTATAGAGATTACCATAATAGACCGTGAATTGAACCGAACCGAACAATAGCCCTCGATCCACCCTTTTCTTTATATTCGGTCTTCGATATGGTTCGACATGGTCTTATGCAACCTCTTACGTGTTTCTCAATAAGGAAAATACTAGAAAAGGCAAACATACTTCCCTTTTACCAAATAATCACCCAAACAACCACTAACAAGGTAGCCTAGCGATTAGATATGTCCTCACAAGAGGTCTCGGTTTAAACTCTCTAGCTACATATTTAGGGGTAGCTAGAATCAATCACGGGATATCTCGGTTCCACGCACTACTTAACTCTTAACACACATCCGACCCCACCATTTTCCATGGCGTCAAATAAATTTGACCACATTTGCATCTCATTTCACGAAACAAGCAAATAACAAACTAAACACTAAATTCCCTTAAAACCCTACAATTTACATTATCTTAAGTAATTTGCAAAAATGTCTTTGTGGTTTGGTCATATTGCAGAGCATTCCTTACAACTTTGAAAGTACACACGCATCCATCCTAATGGGAACTACTTAAGTATGCGCTTATCCGCATACCTAACTTGTCCTCACATTTTCTTGTAGGGATTGCGCTTGCACTTTGAAAGTTGTAAAGACTGCGGCCTACAATCTAGCCAAACCACAAAGACAATTTTTCGCATGTTACTCTTACTCAAACCAAACAAAACACCAAAACTCACATTTTCATAATCAACACACACAATCCTAGTAGCCTAAAGTTGTTAAAATACTTTGGACCGTAACTGTAATGGATTATGGTGTTTGGTACAATAAGGGTGAAATGGGGTGATAGGTGTTTCGGTATTGGACATGATGAGTTGAATAATGGAACATTGTTGATGCTGAAATTGAGATTGACATTTTCATTTAGAAATGGTGTGTGATAAAATGTTTAAATGTCATCCAAAAGACAAGTGAAAGAAGGCGAGTGACCAAATAGTTTTATGACTTTTGGCTTTGGTCAGTGGACCTTTAAAATCATTACACATAGAGATTGTAACCACCGCATCTTCGTGCTATTTTTCATTTTCGAGAATTTACTATTTAGTTACTATTCACTTTCACTATTTATCCCGTAAAATTTTTATTTCACATTCTCGTAAGATAAATTATTTTAGTAATATCCTAAGAGTTTGACAATCGTCAGATCATTTTCGCAAAAGTTATTAAGAAAACATCGTTATAAAGTTTCATTTTGGTCAGAACACCGTTTAAACATCACGCGCATAACGAAAATCAACTCGATAATTTTCCTCACATCGATAAATTTTAGATCACTCATAATTAATTTGAGAACTTTTAAGATTTATTTTATGTTACCAAATAAACCCTACTACTGACGAAACTAAACTTACGTTTTAAACAATTCTACTTACATCCGACTTAACGATTCCCTGACCGTGTTTCTAATATGTTTTGACACTTTTACATTTTTGAAAAATTCAAACATATTTCCTCCTCCTTGACCACAAAAAATTAACCTTGTACGTTTTACATTTTGCTTAAATCGCAGAACTTTTAAACTTCACAAATAATCATTAAGTTATCCCGCGTATGAAAAAACCACATTTTGACATCTCATATCACTTTTAGACTAATTTTAGTCTACTCTAAATAAATTCACGGTCGTTTCCTCGAAATTTCGTTCTTTCCGATAAACTGCGAATTACGCTGCTTTTGACCAGATTTCGACTTTAAGCAACGTTTTTGCCCAATGAGACTTATCACTCATTTTATATTTTTAGATGGAGTATAATGATGAGTCTCATCATTCCTGTAAGTTTCGTATTTTTACGATACCGGTTTTACGCTTTATGGCTTAACGACTTACGGTTGGCATTTAACGGAACCAAAACTTACTCTAAACTCAAGATAAGACCAAGACTTATCATCTAAGCCTTGTCATGCAATTGTGACCGCCTCTAGGGGGGAGTCACCATTCATGTGTCTTGATCTTAACCATGGTTCATTTAGATCATTACAAGTGTCCTAACTTAACCATGGTTAATATTTAACCCAATATATGGTTAACCAAACTTACCCTCCTATAAATAGCTAGTGAAATTCATCCTAAAGACCTTCACAAGCTGTTTTGGGTCGCTCATAGCTTAAATCCACCATATCTTCCATCATTTGATCTTTAAACTCCAAGTTTATGCAAAGAAGTTCCAAAGATCAAGCTACTTCATAAAATATCTAGCAAGTTTAATGATCTTCTTGAGTTTAAATACACTCAAGTCACTTAGTACTTCATCACCAACTCTTCAAGTTTGCAAGGGTGCCAAGGTGTGGAAAGCTAGCTCAATCAAAAGTCTTAAGTGATCAATCAAAGTCCTA
This sequence comes from Chrysanthemum lavandulifolium, assembly GCA_022545495.1. Lineage (NCBI taxonomy): Eukaryota > Viridiplantae > Streptophyta > Magnoliopsida > Asterales > Asteraceae > Chrysanthemum > Chrysanthemum lavandulifolium. The sequence continues at coordinate 13,192,171 of CM040239.1, read as the reverse complement.
TCCTTACTAAGTTACTCCTTTCTTAAGTGAAAGCCAAAAGTTGTAAGCAACTTATCACCACCATCATCTCATCTTTATTATTCACAATCTTAACTATTTCATGCTATATATATAGTTACTATGTTGTATATGATGTACATATACTCAATCACATGTTTTAATTTACATATTGTCATAAAAGTAACAAACTAGTAAACTAGTCATATTCTACACATTTGAGACCATTAAAATCAATAACCTAAGGACTTCTAACTTACATACTATGGTAGAAAAGATAAAACGGTAAACATAGCAACTTGAATCACCCAAAACGGACAAACGAGTCAAAAGTTATAGGCAAAAGAAATTAGCGAAACCTAAACGCCAAAACTGCCATATTGAAATTGTTTTGGTTCTGCCGTTTTAAAAGTGGTACTTCTGGTCCAAATCATCAAAAAGTTAAAACATGAAAGTTGTCCGAAACGACGTTTTCCTTCCATTTCAAAGAAGCTCGGACCTTGAAAACGCTTAAACAGGCCATTATCTTTCAAAACAGAAGCGCCCTATATTTAGTCTCACAAACTATACTTTTGTCGCAACTAAAAGAAACCAAGAGGCCTAACGGCCATAAGCCAAGACCACGGCTACGGCTAAGGTCAAGGCTGAGTCTCAAGACCATGGTAGTCAAGACCAAAGTCACGGCAAGGCCATGGCTAAAGCCTCAAGGCTTGTTTACCCAAGACCGTTAACTAAGGTAATCATATTTATGAAACGACGAGAACTTGTAAAAACATGATAAACTTATTTATATAACAATCTTCACTCAAAACATATATTGTATCTACTAAGTGCTACAATAGTAGGGAGCTTCATGTGAGGGGTTTCATTTGAGTAAAACGATCGACAGTTCTTTGGATTTACGATTTAAAGTGTCCTAGCTCCTCTAACGCCATCGCATGACCTCCGAATTATGATGGCCCGAACGGTAGTACGATATCTATAAACTAAATTTGTTTTCACATATTAAAGATCTTTCTATAAACATCAAATGATAATTGACTACATCATGATCAACATAGAAATATATATAGAATGGTTTATGTTTTCCTAAAACATTATTCCAAACTTAAGATGCAAGATTTCATTTTAGGTTGCACGAGGAGTTTTCGACTTATCCATCATCCGTTAAAGTACTTAACATCATTTACACTACGGTGAGTTCATAGCCCCACTTTCGATTACTTAATTGTTTTACAAACTCGGGGAGATACATGCTTTATTTTAAACCGAACACATTGTTCACACTATATACTTACTCGATTATTTTACTTGCACTAAGTTACCGTGATTTGCCAAACTTAAGTCCCTAAATCATGAATCATTAATCACGAGTGAAGTGAGCGCGAATATTGTGGATAGATCTATCGGAGAATCCGCTTGTTTGACCAAGTCCGGAAAACAAACGCACTATATTTGAGTACATTAGGTAAAACGAAAAATTTTACCTACTTGGGGCACGTATCAACAGTTTCACCAATTAATTTTGGAGCAAGTTAACGCCTTGATTGCATGATGCTTAGTGAATAATAACTGTTTTGTTTTCAAAACTATTGGTGTCAATTTATAACTCACACTACAAACATAATGTGTTCAACCATTAAACAAACTCTATGAATTTCACTCAACCTTTGTGTTGACAGTTTTAAGCATGTATTTCATGTCCATAATGTCGGAAGTTGGCACGGAAGGGCAAGGACAAGATCAAGAAGGCTATAAATAATTTATCATTCACAAAACATCAAAAACTAATATTTATGTATTTTTTGTAAATAATGGAACCAACTGGGACCTATTTTGTAAACTTTGATATATTTGAATGATTAAGCTTTCTTAAAACGACTCCTTTAGATATCGTTTTCTATTATTATGACAATTGTGCCATGAAGTAACACCCGCTTGAATTCCATGCGTATCACGAAATTGGGGTGTTACGAGATGGCAAAAAAAAAAAAAAAAAAAAAAAAAAAAACTCGAATACTGATGGAGGAGAACTTGAAACCCGGTTTTTGGAGCAGGCATGTCATGCTTATCTATGGGGTGGTTTCGGTCCTAATATGAGAATGCTATATTAGTATCTACGCATTAAAAATATAATTCACTAACTTTACTTATTTCAATTCGCAAAGAATTATTGAAGCTTATAGAATGCAAAAATGAAATGTTTTGCCATATAAATATTGAATTCATGTGAGGAATGTGACCAATTTATTGTCCATTTTCAGATTTTTACTACTTTCTTAGTTTTAGCATATTTTGACATCGAGATGACTGAAATTTACTATGCATTGCCTTTATTTATTTCTATTCGCAAAGAATTATTGGAGCTTATAGAATACATAAATGACATAAAGATAGTTTCACGAAGCTTCAAATACTTAGTAATATGAATCAGAAAACTGAATTTGCCAAAAGCTACAAACCAACCAACCCATCAAAAAGAGCTAGGATTTACATGAAGCCTATGGATATTTTGTGCTTTCAAGTTTCATCATTTAGTTATAGTCTGCAAGAGGTGAAAGCAACCCGTAAGACTGCATTCTCATGTTACAAAATAGGGCTAGCCAAAAACCACTTGCTCTTCGTCTTTCTCGTACATGCATGACTCTTTTCTTCATAGAGACTCTCGTTCTTCACATCAGCATGCATTTGATGGTTGCTTGCCAAGTCATATCAGTTGCTGAAATATCAATCACCTTGTCCTCTTCATGGTGGGGCCCGCAACGACTCTAAACGTTAGTGGTGGTTCCGCTTAAATTGAGATTGACATTTTTATTTATATAGATTTGTGAGAAGGTGTTTGATGTAATATGGGACAAACACAAGTGAAAGAAGGCGAGTGAGTCAATGAAGAGATTGAACCTAGTTTTTTATATTTGGGTTTATGGGCTGGTTTTATGGGTTGTGTGAAGATGATTTCTTGGCGTATTATGTTGTGGGGCAAGCCCAAGAGGTTTTATGAATTTTGGGCTTTTCCAAGCGAACCATTACAAACGGACTTGGGACACATGGTTTTCAAATTTTAAATACCCCCATTTCCCAAGCCATATTACTAGCGCCATATAAAAGAGAGAAAGTCCAAAAAAGAAAAGTTTTGCCAGTTTGAATGCAACGACTACTTTTTCAATTTTTTTAAACTAATACACAACCATATACAACTGTTTTTACATAACTGTTTTTACACATTACTAATCTTTACTTCCATTTTCACTTTCATTTCTTTACATATAAACTATATTAAAAAAATGTCTCAACAACCAAATGATCCGTTTTTAAATAATCTTCTCGGTTTGTCGCAACAATCATCTTCGCCAAACCCTCCTACACCTTCGTCCGTACAATCAATATCTTCCTCGACAAACACACCCGAACAACTATTTCATCAACAACAACTATTTAATCAATATTGTCAGCATTTTCAACGAAATCCACCGCCACTAAATCCATCACAACAAGCACAACCACCACCACCACAAGAAAAGGAAAAAAAATCGAAAAAAACAACAGCAACAACGACACGACCGAGGGACTGACACGGCCTCACTGCCGTTGGACACCGGAGGAGGTAACGTTATTAGCCGAGTGTTATATTGCCGTTTTCGAGGATAACCAAGTCGGAAATGACTAAATGGACAAATCATTTTGGTACAAGGTTTTTAATGAGTTCAATAAAACTTCTCTACACAAAGATACCAAGGATATGTTGATGGGAAATGTGACAATCCGTACTTTCAGGTCATTTCTCGACACCGTTCATGTTTCATTATTTCAACATTTTAGTAAACTTGGTTTACTTGTTTCAAATTCGCGTAACCTTGGAGGTTTAGCGGCGAATTCATGATCATGACATCACGTACATTTCATATGGACTATGATTAGTCTATGTTTCATTGACATCATGTGCATCTCATTAGTACATGCACGACATTTCATTTCACCCTTCAACGCTGTAATTTTATATTTAATAATTTTTATCGCGTGAGTTTTTATTCTGAATATTTATCCGTTACTTACAAAATGATCCCAAGTATTTTTAAACTCACATTTAGTTCATAAAACTACATTTTAGTTTTCCTAGTGATTCACATTTATTTGGTATTTTAATCGTTAACGTTTAATTATTACGTCTGCTTTCTTAAAAATCTTACGATAATTATTTTATCACCCGATTTTCACAAGGAAAGTATTTTTACAATTTTTATCACCTCAATACAATCTATTTTGACTTAATAAAAAGTTACTTGCACCAAAAATTCCCATTTGCTTATACTTGTACATTTTTACAATTTACTTACACATTTTATTATACAAATTGAACAAAATATCTACAAGTAAAGTTTTAATAAAAAAAAAAAATACAATTGGGTAGACAACTTACCCCAAAAATCCGGCCATAGGGGATTTCATTTATGGATTGGTAAGGTTTTCTTGATTTCTTAGATTATACACTACCTAAAAGTCTACTCTTTCACTTACACATCTCATTCACTAATAATTCACAAGTAGTAAAAATATCTTTCTCTCTTGTTTCTCTCCAACATAACCGGCCTTCAAGGGTTCTTCAAAGGGATCAAAATTATTTTCAAGTTCAAGTGGTATAACAATCTAGTTAATACTCTTCTAAGATTTTGAAATAGAAATCTAGAGTATTTAGGTAACCTTGATTCTTATCACCTCATCACATACTTGTAAGCATATTCTTATCATTTTCATGTTTCCTCTTCATTTTCATAAGTTTCTTTTCATTCTTGGAGCTTATATGCATGATATGTGATTTATACCATTTTCTTATGATTTTAGAAGTTTTATATACTTATTAGTCATCCTATAATTATTCCCAAGTTATTCTTTGGTCTTGATGGAGATTAGGAACCCATGACACCCTAAGAAGGTGTATGGTAGGATTAGATTAGCTTTGGAGTTGATTTGAAGGGATTAGAATAGGTTTTGTCCGAGAAAAACTATTTTCGTAAACTATATTTTACGTTCTGTCCTTAAAATGAAATTCTGGAAAAACCCACTGATGGTACGACCCTTTGGCCTTGATTTTTAGAAAATATACTTTAAAACGAATCCGTGGTCGCTTGAACGGATAAAACGGAGTTATAACGAAGCCGTGGTGAATTTTTAAAGTTTTACTGATTTAAAAGTATTATTTTCGAAAATGACAGCATGCAGTTTTGTATATTTTGGGTCAAAACGAGCCTTAAGCTTCACAAATTATTTCGACTAGTCAAAAATATATTAGTTTACTTCGATACGGCTAAGGACATATTTTACGAGAAAACGGATTTAAAACGACAAATATATGGCCGTTTCATAAAGTTGCCGTAAGTATTAATTTCGAAAATTTTATTATTTTGACGTAACAAGTATTTCATTAGCTCTATCGTCCATGTTTGCGTAGCTTTTAACCATGATGCAAAACTTTTATACCAAAGTGTCTTCTAGTAAAATCAAGTTCATCGGCCATATTTTTCAAAACAAAAGCCGTTTGTCAAGCGGAGTTATGGTTATTTATTTACGGATGTTCAAACATTAGCCAAACTCATTTTCTCGCACAACATTAGCACAAACCACCAACTTTAGCCCTTGATATCTTTATGATCGAGACCTTTGAACGAAAACTCCCGAATCGAAACTTTTAGATATCGATACAAACTTTCCAAAACCGTCGAGTTCGTTTCTAACGATCGACGACACCGCTTTTACGATCACTTTTCCGAGCCATTTTGTTGATTTCATGATTTTTCCGACGACATTGTTTTGCTGACTAAAAGTGGTAATTTCACCAAAATCATTATAAAACCATTGTAGGATGACATTTTGACATAAAACATGTAAAGTCATTTTGAAGGGTCGAGACGTCAAAAGAGTATTTTTCATTGACGAGTAATATTTTCAAAACCCGTAAATGGTATAAATAACATCTGGCGCATGCATAACATTACATCGCCACTCATGACATATCATATCATTGATAATAGGTCCGGTTGACGATTACATTATAAACCTCGGTGTACTCACTTTTGCCGTTATTCCGCTTTATCCAAGTGAGTTCCATAGCCCCACTTTTCTTGTTTTAATGTGTTATTAAACTCTTTGGGGAGATACATGCTCAATAATGTTTATTGCATTCATGACTATTTGCAAATTACATGTTTAGCGAATAGAAATGCTTAGTCATGCGTGGTAACAGTTTGGCCATACGTAGTATTTACATGGTATATTCATTGGATCGATGGTCTTGGTATATTCATTGGACCGATGGTCTTGGTACATTCATTGGATGATGGTCTTGGTATATTCATTGGACCGATGGTCTTGGTACATTCATTGGATGATGGTCTTGGTATAATTAGGTCAAGTAAACATCGATACATTAAGTCATGCACTATTATGTGAATTCATTTGACTTCATATGTTTGGAACATAAACTTTACACACTTTGGCGGTGGTTGTGAACACACAAAGTTGCAAGTTTTGTATGGGCGGACTTGAATCTGCGTGGATTTACAATGCCTTTGCTACATAAACGATTTTGAAAGGCTTTACATTTCAAAACAAACTCTATGAACTCACTCAACCTTTGTGTTGACACTTTTAGCATGTTTTTATCTCGTGTATCTAAGGCATTCACTTCATGGCATGCATTTGGACACATCATGGAGTCGTGGTGACGACGCGTCTCACTGGGTTTTATGTACTCTAAAACATCGCTTGAATTGTAACAAATTTATTTCCGCACGTTGATTTACATTTGGGACCTACTTTGTAAACTCGATTATTTTATTAAATCAAACGATGTATTTTCCAAACGACACTTTAGGTCGCTCAATATAACCGTGATTGTGATGCTATGACACCAATCCTCAGAATTCCATTCCACCGCAAAACCGTAATTGGGGTGTGATGATTGGTATCGAGCTTGATTATAGAGAACTAGGTTGCATCATTGACTCTAGACTATAACTACATCATCATAGCATCTCATCATTTCATCACATGTGCATGTTCACTTTACATGCGGTTTTTACGTACATTTTTCGAGTTATTCACTTTCATTTCATAACGATTTCGATTCGATATCATTTACGAGAATTTTAATTCTTTTTACATTAACTATCATTTTAACGATACTTCTCCATGTCTTTTCTCCTCGATGTTCATCACAATTTTAACAACAGTTGACCCAACACCAAACAAACATATGAGTCGATTAGTCCAAGCATTGCATAGTTACTCCTAAATTATACATAGCCCGATCACCTATGTCTAATTCAGAAGAATCATGCAATGAAGGAGTAGTAGTCTTATATGAGTAAGCAATTCCGTAATCGAGCCAAATTTTCAAAAGATTTTCTTCAAAACCACTTGTTTCAGTTTGATCCGCGGCGATTCTTGTTTGATGAGTTGCAAAGATCGAGCTAGAAACAAGTTGTTACTTAAACCGATTTAGCCTAATCTCATGATGTTCTTGTTTGATGAGTTGTGAGATTAAGTAAAATCGGTTACCAAAAAGTCTTTTGAGGGTTTTGCTCGAATGGAAAGTTTGCTACATCAAACCCTAAACCCGTTAGACCTAATAACGATTGAATTGTGGATGAATTCCTTTTTGATGGGCGAATGTGACAATCCGTATTTCGTGTCATTTCTCGACACCGCTCATGTTTCATTATTTCAACATTTTAGTAAACTTGGTTTACTTGTTTCAAATCGCGAACCTTGGAGGTTTAGCGGCGAATTCATGATCATGACATCACGTACATTTCATATGGACTATGATTAGTCTACGTTTCATTGACATCATGTGCATCTCATTAGTACATGCACGACATTTCATTTCACCCTTCAACGCGTAATTTTTATATTTAATAATTTTTATCGCGTGAGTTTTTATTCGAATATTTATCCGTTACTTACAAAATGATCCCAAGTATTTTTAAACTCACATTTAGTTCATAAAACTACATTTTAGTTTTCCTAGTGATTCACATTTATTTGGTATTTTAATCGTTAACGCTTAATTATTACGTCGTTTTCTTAAAAATCTTACGATAATTATTTTATCACCCGATTTTCACAAGGAAAGTATTTTACAATTTTATCACCTCAATACAATCTATTTTGACTTAATAAAAAGTTACTTGCACCAAAAATTCCATTTGCTTATACTTGTACATTTTACAATTTACTTACACATTTTATTATACAAATTGAACAAAATATCTACAAGTAAAGTTTTAATAAAAAAAAAATACAATTGGGTAGACAACTTACCCCAAAATCCGCCATAGGGATTTCATTTATGGATTGGTAAGGTTTTCTTGATTTCTTAGATTATACACTACCTAAAAGTCTACTCTTTCACTTACACATCTCATTCACTAATAATTCACAAGTAGTAAAAATATCTTTCTCTTGTTTCTCCAACATAACCGCCTTCAAGGGTTCTTCAAAGGGATCAAAATTATTTTCAAGTTCAAGTGGTATAACAATCTAGTTAATACTCTTCTAAGATTTTGAAATAGAAATCTAGAGTATTTAGGTAACCTTGATTCTTATCACCTCATCACATACTTGTAAGCATATTCTTATCATTTTCATGTTTCCTCTTCATTTTCATAAGTTTCTTTTCATTCTTGGAGCTTATATGCATGATATGTGATTTATACCATTTTCTTATGATTTTAGAAGTTTTATATACTTATTAGTCATCCTATAATTATTCCCAAGTTATTCTTTGGTCTTGATGGAGATTAGGAACCCATGACACCCTAAGAAGGTGTATGGTAGGATTAGATTAGCTTTGGAGTTGATTTGAAGGGATTAGAATAGGTTTTGTCCGAGAAAAACTATTTTCGTAAACTATATTTTACGCTCTGTCCTTAAAATGAAATTCTGAAAACCCACTGATGGTACGACCCTTTGGCCTTGATTTTTAGAAAATATACTTTAAAACGAATCCGTGGTCGCTTGAACGGATAAAACGGAGTTATAACGGCCGTGGTGAATTTTTAAAGTTTCTGATTTAAAAGTATTATTTTCGAAAATGACAGCATGCAGTTTTTGTATATTTTGGGTCAAAACGAGCCTTAAGCTTCACAAATTATTTCGACTAGTCAAAATATATTAGTTTACTTCGATACGAAGCTAAGGACATATTTTACGAGAAAACGGATTTAAAACGACAAATATATGGCCGTTTTCATAAAGTTGCCGTAAGTATTAATTTCGAAAATTTTATTATTTTTGACGTAACAAGTATTTCATTAGCTCTATCGTCCATGTTTATGCGTTTTTAACCATGATGCAAAACTTTTATACCAAAGTGTCTTCTAGTAAAATCAAGTTCATCGCCATATTTTTCAAAACAAAAGCCGTTTGTCAAGCGGAGTTATGGTTATTTATTTACGGATGTTCAAACATTAGCCAAACTCATTTTCCGCACAACATTAGCACAAACCACCAACTTTAGCCCTTGATATCTTTATGATCGAGACCTTTTGAACGAAAACTCCTGAATGAAACTTTTAGATATCGATACAAACTTTCCAAAACCGTCGAGTTCGTTCTCTAACGATCGACGACACCGCTTTACGATCACTTTTCCCGAGCCATTTTGTTGATTTCATGATTTTCCGACGACATTGTTTTGCGACGAAAAGTGGTAATTTCACCAAAAATCATTATAAAACCATTGTAGGATGACATTTTGACATAAAAACATGTAAAGTCATTTTTGAAGGGTCGAGACGTCAAAAGAGTATTTTTCACGATTTAGTAATATTTTCAAAACCCGTAAATGGTATAAATAACATAAAGTGCATGCATAACATTACATCGCCACTCATGACATATCATATCATTGATAATAGGTCCCGGTTGACGATTACATTATAAACCTCAGTACTCACTTTTGCCGTTATTCCGGTTTATCCAGTGAGTTCCATAGCCCCACTTTTCTTGTTTTAATGTCATTATTAAACTCTTTGGGAGATACATGCTCAATAATGTTTATTGCATTCATGACTATTTGCAAATTACATGTTTAGCCGAATAGAAATGCTTAGTCATGCGTGGTAACAGTTTGGCCATACGTAGTATTTACATGGTATATTCATTGGATGATGGTCTTGGTATATTCATTGGACCGATGGTCTTGGTACATTCATTGGATGATGGTCTTGGTATATTCATTGGACCGATGGTCTTGGTACATTCATTGGGTGATGGTCTTGGTATAATTAGGTCAAGTAAACATCGATACATTAAGTCATGCACTATTATGTGAATTCATTTGACTTCATATGTTTGGAACATAAACTTTACACACTTTGGCAATGGGTTGTGAACACACAGTTGCAAGTTTTGTATGGCGGGACTTGAACTGCGTGGATTTACAATGCCTTTGCTACATAAACGATTTTTGAAAGGCTTTACATTTCAAAACAAACTCTATGAACTCACTCAACCTTTGTGTTGACACTTTTAGCATGTTTTTATCTCGGTATCTAAGGCATTCACTTCATGGCATGCATTTGGACACATCATGGAGTCGTGGTGACGACGCTGCCTCACTGGTTTTATGTACTCTAAAACATCGTTTGAATTGTAACAAATTTATTTCCGCACAAGTTGATTTACATTTGGGACCTACTTTGTAAACTCGATTATTTTATTAAATCAAACGATGTATTTTCCAAACGACACTTTAGGTCGCTCAATATAACTGTGATTGTGATGCTATGACAATCAATCCTCAGAATTCCATTCCACGCAAAACCGTAATTGGGGTGACAGAAATTGGGTGCGTTGAACGGTAATTACTAGAAGTTCAACACTATCTACAAGATTTTAAAACGATGAGCAGAAGTGGGGAAACAAGGTTTATCTTTTGGCCGTGTTAGGTAAGCATATCGTGATGAGTCAAAAGGGGCACAAGTGTTTGCACAAGACTACGCGTGGTACATCGTTAACAAACACGCAAAGTGGGATGCGATCGATCCGGTTGATCTCACCGGACATACCGAGGTCTTTGGAGATGATCCGTGACAACGTGCCCCCGATATGTGTTAGAGATATTTTTAATAAAAATAAATAAATAAAAAATGTTTAAATAAAAAGAGAAGGTGGTGCAGGGAGTGAGAAAGATAAAGGAAAAAAAGAGAAAAAGTGATAAAGTAGTTATGTGAATCTAATGTAGCGAGGGAAAACCACTACACCAAGCCCAAGTGACCACGCTAGCCCCTCTTAGCACGAAGGCGTGAGTGAAGGATTTGGTTTGCGCCAAAAGAAGGAAATATGTATTTTTCGACCGTTGCAACAAACAACAGTTACTTTCTTTTTATTTTTTTATTTTTAAAAAGCTATACACTTATTTTTACCCATATTATATAAACCCCTTTTAAACAACCAGTTTACGCACAATCTAATCTTTCACTTTCATTTTTTTTACTACATCACAAAAATGAATCAACATCCAAATGATGATTGTATGAATAACCTTGGGATGTCGCAACATCCAAACTTATCATCTTCGTTAAATTCCCAAAGACGGGCCATGGGCAATCTTGAAAAAACACAGCAAGTGGGATGCGGCCGAGCCTGTTGATCCTATTGATGACACTAGACATACCGAGCTATTTGGAGATGGTTTGAGACCGTGTCCCACGGGAAAACCACGTCCCGTGAAAAAAAAAAAACTAAATCGGAGACTACGTCGGGCACGACAAGGAGTAACCCGCAAGATTTTGGGGGGACTTTATAAAATGAATTTAAAATCAAACGGGAAAGCCGTTCAAGAGATGTACGCGATGACTAAAGCGATATACGCGACAATAATGTGGTTGAAAGAAGCGACAATAAAGTTTCTCAGCACTAGCAATGAGGGGTTAGCGGAGGAGGATGCCTTCATCATCAACATGCAAAAAGAAGAAATCAAAGTAAAGGACGTGATATGTAGTCGTCTACCTTATTTTTTTCAACATTTTGTGTGTTTTTTTAACTTCATTTTGTAATTTGTATTATATTATTTTAATGAATGAAAAGTTAGTTGGTTTAAAAAAATAGAGAAGATAATAAAATGACGAGTTCAAAAAATGAGGTTTTGGCTTGAGTATTGAGGAAGTATTTTGGTGTGTGAGTGATAAAAGAAGTGAAAAGGAAAATGTTGAGGCGGCATGACCTTTCACACCTTTTTCCTTTCGGCATGAGTCACCATACCAAGAGCTTGTGGTGACGGGTTTTCCTTGTCACATCATCTCCACATTAGCTCGATCTCAGTTTTTTTCTGTCCCCTAAACACTGTTCTTCAACCCTTGCAACACCTTCTAAAACCGAAAAGATGTAGGAACGAGGTGGAAAGATGGACGGTCCTTTTTAGGTTTGGCAATAGGTTCAAAAGGGGTTCAAGAGGTCAAATAGTTTTAAAAGGTCCCCAAAACGTTAAAGAAAAAATTGGGGTTTTTCAGGGTTCCAAGATGAGTCCACAATTTCAGTCCCCAAATTTCTTTATCATCATCCATCATCTCAAAACCAAAACCCTGTTAATTAGCAGAAGGGTCATCGTTATTTCTGAAATAGTGAAAACAACAAATCATCATCATCTTCATGGAATATTTCTTCATCATTACGAGGAGGAGGAGAACAAAGTATTGAATCTGTATATTTGGTGATGTTAAAAATCAAGATGATGATGATGACGTCAGCAAGTATTGGGATTTTTTTAATTTGGCTGGAGGTGGAAATTAATGCTGATAATAATAATGGGATTTTGGCCATGTCTTCGGTCCGAGATGAGAAAAAGTAGTAACTTTATCTCATCTATTTAATTAATGGTATACCCATCTCTTTTTTTTTAGTTATTAGCCTAATAAGATTAATGCCATATACTAGTACTAGCTTAATTTCTGCGATGTTGGTATGTAGAGTGATTAGCTGCGGACCGACCATGTTTAACAAAACAAAACTTTATTCGTGGACCTTAGTACTATGCTCAACTTTTTGTTAACCTAAGATTAATGTCATAAAGACTTGTATTAGGAGCGATTTTCCATAACTTAATTTAGCTTCAATTTGTCTGTGGACGGACCTTGTTTAACAAAACAAAAGATTATATGTCCCACATTGGTATAAGATGAGAAATTCGCGCGTTTAAAGATGTTAGCCTAACATTACTGTCATAGACTAGTACTAGGAGCGATTTGCCTTAGTGTAGTTTAGGTTTAATTTGTGCGATGTTGGTATGTAGAATGATTGGTTGTGGACCTTGTTTAACGACACAAAACAAATTATTATCCGTTCTACATTGGTATGTTGGGCGGAACACTGACACATATTGGTTAGGTGCACCGGGTGCATATAGGAAAATACGCTTTTTCACAAAATTTAACACCACGCTGCAAAATCCATGGGTGTCTTCGACGTGGGACCCACCCTGGTTTTGTTCCTATTCAATGGTATGGGATACGAATTTGAGCATTTTAAGTTGAAACCTCAAGGATTTGGCTAGTCAAACAACATTATCTAATCTTTTGTATCATAGTTTGGGAACTCCAATCCAAACAAGTCTTGACAATCTAATAGCTTTAGGAAGGCAAGTTCGTCTAATACTGTAAAGATTATTATTTATTTATTACATCTAATTTGTAAAAAATAAAAAATTTGAAGTAAGTTTAAAAATGGATGACACAAGTGTGCACTTGAAAGAGTGATGGTTCTGTTTAACCTATTTGCTAAGAGACGGTTTTACCTGAGGAGGTTTATACGTCATTGATGCTTGTAAGTGCAACATGATTGTTGATTACTTGTCTAGTTTTACATGATTGATGTTAATTGAAATGTTTAAATATTGACTGAATATTGTTAGCTCGATGTCTATTTCCCACAAACAAAACATGAATAAAACATAAAATTTGACGTTTAGGTACCAGTTTAGTTTTGTTTGTGTGTTGATTGGTTTGATCCCACCCGTGCCATAAGCCAAATTTCCATCTCGGAAACATGCCCGCTCACCGCAAAAGTCTTGCTTAGTGAGCCAAAGTTCATTCCGGCTAGCTGTAGTGTTTTTTTGCTGTTGCAGTATAATGCTCTTTAACTATTGTCTATATATGGTGCATACTCTCATGAAAGATGTTTAATCATAATGCTTGGCCACAGGTCCAGATCATGCATTTAGCGACTTAATTGCTGCCTCAGGAATCACAGATGACATGCTTGACAGTTTAATGGCCCTCAAGGACTTAGATGATGTTCCAGGATTGCCCCCACTAAGCACAATTGAGGATATGCGTTATGAAAAGAACACCCGTAAGTCCACAAGAGCTGACATAGAGCGACAGAAGCAAGAGGAAATTGCCAATGCACGCGTTAGACAGGTTGATAGTCAGGGTAGGGCTTATGGGACTGGAAAAGGAAATGTAGTATTGCCCGTGTCTGGATTGAACCTGGTGAGGGTAAATTTCATAAATGACAACCAGTTCGATGTCTATTTCCGATGCTTGATCAACGAGCTGCTCTTCTTCGTCCTCTCACTGAGACAAAAACATTGGGTCTTCTGGATGTTAATTGTACTGTCAAAGGCGGTGGTGTATCAGGTTTGAAGCATTAAATTATTTAAGTATTTTCTTTCTGTTAATATTTAAAATGTTTTTCGATTAAATATGATTATAAATTACTAAAAGTAGAAAATATAAGACTACTACTTACGCACGCAGAGTGTGCTTATGATGTTAGTTGTAACTCGATTTTAATGTTCTCGGCAATCCTTCTTCCTCATATTGGCAAATATTGTATCGCACGCCACCTTTTTTTTTTCGCAAATTCCATTAATATTTTCTCCAACTTCACTCCAGTTCTGTTGATTATGCATGACATTATAATTTTTTGTTCTTTCATTTGTTTGAGGACACCAATCTGAACTTCATATGTGCATGAAACAGGTCAAATAGGCGCAATTCGCCTTGGTATGAGTAGGGCACTGCAAAACTGGGCACCAGTCAGTTCCGTCCTCCTCTGAAAGAAGGTAACTTTAGCTTTTATTTACCTTTTTATTCTATTGCATATGCTTGTAATTGGGAGTTATTGATAAAAGTTCACACGGTTTCTGTAGTTTGTTTTTATAGTTGCTGAACAAATGAGTCACTTGTGCTTTCGAAAGTTGATCATTACAGTTTATATGATGTGGAAGGACCACTTGGTATGAGTCCTTTTTAACAGGTTAGGTGGGTTGTGTAACAGGTCAAAATGAGTCGTTTATAAAATTTCCGCAGATAATCAATGTATTAGCTAAGATTGTAGCTACTAACATAATGTTAAAATAATAGTCCAATTCTTTTAATAAAGCGATTTAGGAGGTTTTAGCACTTGAAAACTCGTCTGACCTTTTTTCATTCTAACCCAAAGCCTAGAAAATGTGCTGCTACAGCCTAAAGCCTTTGGAGATAAACTGAAACCGAAATTGACCCATAGTTTTTAGCCCTTCCTGTTCTAGAGGAACCTTAATCTAAAATTTCTCGTCTAATGTCATTGTTACAAAGAATCAAGGATATTCATTTGGACTCGCAAGAGTTTTCTGTATTTTTATCATTGAAGATAATGCAAGAAATTTAGTTAATCGTTGAACATCAGTTTTTATAAAACCATGTGGTCGATTTAATTGCAATGTGTGTGGGATTGATGGAGTACTTGTCAGTTACCAAAAAGATTGATGTAGTAGGTTTTTCTATAAAAGTTGCACTTTAGCGACTTTCAACCCGTTCAACCATTTGACCTGTTTGCTTTTTATTTATGATTTCATTTTATCCGTGTGGCTCATTAGAGATTAAACATAGCCCGTATTGACCATTCATAAGTATATTGGGTCAAAATTGTCACTTCTAGGACAAACTTTATGCCTTCTAGCAAAGAGTTGATAATCCTATGAGATTCAAAAATTACCCCTCTAAAATGACCAAAGTTCTAGTTGTAGAAGTAATGTAACTCATTGATATCTGAACTTGTATCGTAACGTGTAATTTGTGTTTTTGGCAGCTGGTTTCTTGACAAGAGACTCGAGAATTGTGGAGCGAAAGAAACCTGGTAAGCGAAAGCAAGAAAGAGCTTCCAATGGGTCAAGCGTTAGACGTTATTGATTTGCAAGATATCTATTTATGGAAACAACTCGAATGTGTGGGCAAATATTTTGTTTCATGTTTCGGATCTTACTTAAAATATTCATATCATCACCCATTTGGCCTTGGACTTGCAACACTTTGTTGGTTGTCTTTGATAATATTTAGAGCCTGGTCATGTTAGAGCAGAACCAATATAGTAGTTGCTGTCCTTTTTGCGGTTTTAAGTTACAACGGAAGTCGTGTAACCATGAAATTAATAATTTTGTTGGATTTTTATAGTGATTCGTGAGTAGAAGTGACCGAGTCTGGAATTTTGTTACGTAATAATAACTTGTTCGTTATCTTTGCGGAATATTTTGTAAATTGATTAGTTCTAGCTGGTTCGACCTCTTGAAAAGGTATGCTTGACGGAATGTTTGTGAATGCAATGACTACTCGTCCTCTTACGATTATACCATCGGTTCATGGTTTTAAGTAACTATATTGACAGATAGCCATGACCTGTTTCAAATTGAACACATTTTGACCGGTAACTCAACCCGCGTGACCTGTTTATTTTGCCTCCTGTATTCTTTGTGCCACAACTAAAAATACTTTCTTGATATGATATTGGGGATTAAGTATAATAACATACTGACATAAGTTGCTATCATGTCAATTTGCGCATAACAAATGGTGTCTGTAGTGGAAACAAACAAGTGGATCACAAGCATAAATCAAGACTCACTTATAGCTAAGAAATGATCATACCAATAAGTAGTTTAGATGTTTAATTGAGTAGAATTTGCGGAAATGTAAATGTAAACAAATCACTGTGCTTACTAATTCTATCAAATTTGCTTATATAAATTTCTTTTATTAAAAATCTACTGGTGATTACGGTGTAACAAAAAGTAGTTTTATGCATCAAAAGTTGGTTGAGAGAAGTTAAATTGAAAGGTGCATGTTATTATTAAATGTAAAAGTAAAAATAATGCATATCTCAATATCTTGATGGCCGTGAGGGCCGTTGTTACCATTTTTCTTAAATAAAATCATACCTTTTGTTTGTCAACTTTAGTTTACATATAGTGTAGTGGACCGTAAGAATATTATGCAAAGGTATGATCATGTTTCAATTGCAAACAATAATCAGAATTATTTGTGACTAGCAGAATCATAATTTCAACCATCATTTCAAGGTTATGACATTAAAAAATATTTTACTAAACACCGTTCCTTAGATCAACAATGATAACAAGTAACAAAACAAGTACTTGAAATACATTTCTAAACCTTAACCTCGACATCCATCGACACTGGCAGGTAGATCAAAGAGTCAATGGTTTGTGCAATTGGGTGTAGGATATCAATGAGCCTTTGATGCGTCCTAATCTCAAAGTGGAATCACGCGTCTTTGTGAACGTGTGGGGATTTAAGTACACAATAGATTCTCTTCTTGGTGGGTAATGGAACTGGCCATTGTCTTTGCATTTGTACCTCAGCTTGATCTTGACTTTATGTTTTAGAGCCACCTCAAAAACGAAGAAATTACTTTAGCTTATATGGAATTGCGCCATTAGTATGAAAATAAAATGCAATCGACAAAATGGAGAGAGTTAAATAGTTAAGAAAATCCATAGTTGTCTTATCTATGTACGTCTAGCATCCTTTTGAAACTCTTACATCTTTAACACAATAAGAGACCAAAAGTGTAACAAGTTTTAAATTGAAGACCATTCATGTAAAATTTGATATTCAGAAACCAAATCTGTAATTTTCAAAAAAAAAAATTTTTTTATAAATTAAACTTTATTTTTCTTTCTAAAAAACTACTACGTATTATTTTGTTCGAATAGTTTTTGTCGGCCAATATCAAATTCAATATAAAATAAAAGAAAAATGAATTTAGAGAACAAAGAAACTGCCTGTTAATTACTCACCGAAGGTGAGCGGTTCTGGTTTTTATCTCCAAGGGAAAATCATACAACTGCAGAAGCACTGGAGATGCGGCGATAAGCAGACCTTTTAACCCCAATATGCTTTGTGGAAGATGACTTATGCATGTATCTGTTATATCTAGCTTTTTTAAACATTCAAATCGGCCAAGATCTTCAGGTAACTTCTCAAGAAGAGCACAACGACTGAGGTTAAGATAATTCAGATGTTTTAACATACAAATGCTATCTGGAAGATGTTTAATCGCCGTACCCCACAAAGTTAGTCTCTCCAGAGATTGTAACTGGCCAATGTCCTCAGGCAACTTCCCAAGACGATGACAGGATGCAACTATGAGTAACTTCAGACGTTTTAGCATGCAGATGCTATCTGGAAGATATTCAATTTTCTTACTACTCACGTCTACTCACATATAATTTTCCAAGATCCTCTGGTCTCTAAACATTCTAATTGGCCAAGATCCTCTGGTAACTTCTCAAGAAGTAACTTTTCAACAAGATTTCAAAAGAGATTATTGACTTCAAGAGATTTGAGACGTTTCAACATACAAATGCTATCTGGAAGATGTTTTATCTTCGTAGATTACAAACAGAGCTCTTCTAGACATTCTAACTGGCCAAGATCTTTGGGAAACTCTGGAATATTGCATTTGAGTGTAAGTTTTTTAAACATTGTAAACTACAAATTATGTCTGAAAATTTCTTAAAGTCTGTGCAAGCACATAGACCAAAAGAAATAAGCTTCTCAATATTTCCAACTGATGACGGTAGATTTTCATCATAAGAACAACGAAACTTCAACTTTGGGAGATTACTGTTGGGGTGCAATGGGCATGAATCTAGGGACTCACCAATCAGATCTAAACTAGCTGAAGAACGACTAACCTTTGGTTTCGATCTACCGTGAAACTCAAATTGATCAAACCTCAAACAACCACTTAAGTTTAAGTAAACAACTTTTTCAGACATCCAACGGGAGCGTTAATTTCTACCAACTCATGACAATTTTTAAGATCTAACCTCTCAAGATTTGGAATCAGCTCAAGGTCAAGGCTCCTCAACCTTGATTTACGAAGGCTGAGGATTTTGAGATTCAGACATGCAACAGATACATGAAGTTCTTCAAAATCAGCACAATAATCAAGAGATAACCTCTCCAGATTGGAAGTCAACCCAAGGTCAAAGGTTCTTAAGTTTGAGTCACTGATATCAAGATGCTTGAGATTTGGACACGCAGCAGACACATGAAGTTCTTCAAAATCAGCACAATTATCAAGAGAGAACCTCTCGATATTTGGAGTCAACCCAAGGTCAAAGGTTCTTAACTTTGAGTGACTGATATCGAGATGCTTGAGTTTTGACAAGTAACTGGCATGCAAAGTTCTTTTAAATTAGAAGAATTAATTAGAGATAACGACTCAAGATTCGAGTCATCCCAAAGTCAAAGGTCGTCAACTTTGACCCAGAGAGAGAAAGGAATTTGAGTTTTATAAGAACCTGCCAACAAAACAAGAAAATAGATTTATATTAGCTTATTAACAAACCAATAAATTAACAGAATTATTACAAATTATGCAAAACAACCATTCAACAATTATTCTACCTTTTTTTTTCTCTCTTTCCAAAGTTGTACCATTGTGAAGCTGTTCTTCATATCAAGTCCAACAAGATTGTTTGCTTCAAATGTTCTCGGTAAATACAAGAAAGGGTAATTCTTACATCTTAGATATTTTAAAGAGTTTGGAAAGTATTGGGTAGCTTCACCTCTTTTCTGTTCGGTTTTTCCAAGAACTTTCAATTTAAGATATCTAAGTATCTTCATTTTTCCAAGACACGCGTCATCCCTTTCGGAATCGAAATCCCAATCCCGTTTAAGATTCAATTCAAGATATCCAAGTTCCTTCATTTTTCTAAGACCTTTCATAAGAAGTCTAACATTTCCAACATTTCTACTCCAAATATTAAGTTTTAGACATCTTGTTTCTTGAGTACCCTGCAATTCAAAAACAATGTCCAGAAAACTCATGTCAGAAAGTCATAACAAATTAAAATGTATTAGTTTTCTCTACCTTACAAGTAAACTGATCTTTACCATGTCATTAGCCAATATAGCTTCAATTTCCTCATCAATCCACAGTCGGCTATGTTCGTTAGGCTCACGTGAACGACGAACAATGTTCTTTCCCATTTCTTCTATATGGTCATGCATGCCCAAGCGCTCAAATTCAGAGATAGTTATGAGAGATCTCTGCTCAAGAACTTTTAAACCAATTCTAGCATGAAATCCACAGCTTTCAAGAATTCTGATTGCATCTTCTTTGGTCCGGCCTTTCAATATGCATGCAATGTCTAGAAATATTTCCTTATATTCATCTTCCAGACTGATATAGCTTAATTCTAGCTTTTCCAGAGTCTCCTGTAAGGGAATTTTCTTCAATCTGTCTATGGCCTCTTGCCATTCAAGCTTCTCTTTGCCACAAAGAAATGAACCCAAAACTTTGATCGTTAAGGGAAGACCATCAGCATAACGTACAACTTTTCTTGATAGCTCTTTGTATCCTTGAAATGGACTCTCTCTTCCAAATGCATATCTACTTAAGAGACAAATTGCTTCTTGTTCTGATAAGAGAGCAATATCACGAATCACGTTCACTCTGTGTGCTACCAACACTTGCTCATCTCTTGTTGTAATGATAATTCTACTTCCCGGCTTAAACCAGTTAGGCCCACTTGCTAACGCCTCAAGTTGGCCTATGTGATCCACATCATCTAGAACAAGAAGAACCTTTTTACCGCACATCCACCTTTTCATTTTGTTTTTCCCATCATTAACACTATCTAGAGTGACACGTTCATTTAGCACTTTTGAAAGGACTTGTTCTTGCAATTTCTTCAAACCATCTGAGCCATTTGAAGCTTCTCTCACATTCTCAACAAAGCTTGTAGCTTCAAAATCAGCAGATAGATGATCAAAACAGCTCTCGCTGTAGTTGTCTTCCCAGCCCCTCCCATGCCCTTGATCCCTATCATGCGAACTTCATCAATACCAACTTCTAAAGATGAAACAACATCCCTTACTCGGGTCTCCATGCCGACTAACTTTTCATCAAAGCCGAAATTGATGGGCGTAACTCTAGTGAAATCTCTTGAACAATTTTTTGATGAATTTAGCATGGTGCCTGTTTATATGTAAAAAGAAGATCTGTTTAGTACTATATAATAATCGTTTATCCATTATCCATGGAACACATATTAACAACATACAAAAGTAAGAAATTACCCATCAAGAGTGTTCTTCAGCTCCCAACCAGCCAGATTGGCTGCTCCTTTCAAAGCCTCGATCCATTTCCCAGCAGCGTCTTTGTTTTTGTTTTCCAAAAAGCTTTTCCAAATGCCCCACTTTGATAGCGGACTTGGGTGGGTTCCACATCATAAAATACAGGATAAGCAATCTGCTCAGACAGTCTTCTGACACTCCATGATCTCAACAAGCTCATCCAAGCACCAAGATGAAGAAGCATAGTTTTGTGAGAAAACAATGATGAAAAATCTTGACCTCTAATAGCTTGGATAAGATGGTTGTCGATAGTTTTCCTTGCTCTGGATTTTCTCATCATCTTTGTAAGTGTAAATGCCTTTGTCCATAAAAGCTTGATGGAAAGATGATCGACAAAGATTTTACGAGTGTCTTCACCCTGATGTAAGCTTAAAAAGACATCATACTTGAAGCTCTTTTGAACTGGATGAGCTTCACTTGAGAGGAAAGTTACACCAATGGTTTATTACTCGAAATTTCCTTGTCTTTTACAATAAAGAAACATCGTAATAATTCCACTAAAATTTCTTTGTCGTCTTTTATATAATAAAGGTACTCTTATGCTTTATTAACCTGGGAAAATGAAATAATTAGAAGGAGCTTTAATGATATTTTCGTAAAGGAATAATGACTTTATCTATAGAAATTTCCTTCGATTGAGACTACTTTCTAATATTCGATTCTTACACCAATAATTTGAAACACGAAATTTTCTAATATTCGATTCTTGCACGAAATTTTTACAATAAAGAAACATCGTATCCTAGTTATAGTGGGAATGAGAATATTAAGAAATGCAATTAGTATTATCATTGCATTACACATACTTGGTAAACATTAAGAATATTGTTAACATATTATTAACTAGATTTATACACGAAAACAAACCTTTTACTTATTCAAACCATGGAGTACCTTCAAAATCTTCTACATACGATTAAATCGTAATGTGTAATAAGAAAATTTAGTTTTGGTACATTCACTAACTTCTACAATAATTTCATAACCCTATATAAAATTAACTTGCAAATTGGGATGTAGCGTGGGACATGTAAAACCAAGCGAATAAGGATCGCATGCATTTGAGAAACTTTGATTGATTTGTGAAGCATAATTCTAGAAGCTTGAAAGAAAGAAATGAGATGCATGATAGTTGCAGTACAAAAGAAAAAAATAACGAAAATGAGATGTGTACTAGTGGGATAAAAGTTAAAGCCGTAAAAGAGAGATGTAGGCAATAACTTTATCATTTCTTCTAATTTTGTTGGTAATGAAGTTTTACCTTAAACGAGCCACTTTATTTTGCATACTCAAAATTTTTGCATATTAAGGGATAAATTCCGACCTTCCATCTAGTTTGATCTAATGGTGGGGATTAACGTAAGATTTAATATGTCTAAACCTAATTCCATGTTTTTTTTCTTGTCTTTTTCTTTTCTTTTTATCTTTCTTATTTATTCTCATTTTTTTGTCTTTTTTCTAATCCCTTTTTATAATTTCACGGTTTATTTTTTATTTTTATTTTTACGTTTCGCCGCTTTTTAACGTCGTCCGTTTTCCGCTTTTTATACGTCATTCTGCTTTCATGCGTTTCGTCCGCTTTTTACGCTTTCATTCATTTTCTTACATTTTGTCTGCTTTTACGCTTTCGCTTTTTCTTACGCTTTCGTCTGCTTTCTTACGTTTTTATTGTTTTGTTACGCTTTCGTCGGCCTTGTTACATTTTCGTCCGTTCTCTTACGCTTTTGTCCAATTTCATACGCCGCCGCTTACATACGTTTCGCCCATTTTCTTACGCCGTCCGCTTTTTACGCTTTTGTCTGCTTTCTTACATTTTCGTCCGCTTCACGCTTTTGTTTGTTTTCACGTTTGATTCGCTTTCTTACGTTTTCGTGTGTTTTCACATTTTCTTCTCGCTTTCTTACTTTTTGTCCGCTTTCTTACATTTTCGTCCGTTTCATACGTTTTTGTCCGTTGTTCGTTTCATACGCCGTCCGGTTTCATCGGTTTTCTTTTGTTTCGTCCATTTTCATACGTTTTCATCCATTTTCAAACGTGTTTTAAGCTTTATACGCCGTCGTTTTTCACGTATTCGTCCATTTTCTTACATTTTCGTCCATTTTCTTACGTTTTCATACGTTTCTAACTATAACAAGTGATTTTCTGTAATATTCAGAATATCATTTGTGATATTCAGAAATTACTTTGTGATATTATGAATATCAATTGTGATTTTCTGGATATCACTTTGTGTTATTCTGAATATCATTTGTGATTTTTATTTTACAAAACATTAGTTGGAAATCACTTGTAATATTCAGAAAATCACTTGTGATATTGAATATCAAAACTCAGTTTCTGAATATCACAAAATATCACTTGTGATATTCATAATATCATTTGTAATACTCTATAAATATCACTTGTGATATTTTTGAATATCACAGAATGTCGCTTGTGATATTCAGAAACATATGAAAACGGCCGAAAACATTTAAAAAATGACAAAAATGTATGAAAACAGACGAATATATATGAACTCAAAACCAAAATTTGACCATTTTATCTTTATACATGGTATATAAACTTACGTATTTTTAAAAGTTTCAAAATAAGCAAATTAAGCTTGTGAAACATAAACCGAAATCACATAAGCTCATAAGCAAATAAAATAAGGTTAAACAAATACACCCAAACTATGTAGTTGCTATTCAAATTATATATTTGTGATATTCTCGAATATCATCAATTGTGATTTTCTGGATATCACTTTGTGTTATTCTGAATATCATTTGTGATTTTTATTTTACAAAACATTAGTTGAAATCTGTAATACGAAAATCACTGTGATATTGAATTCAAAACTGGAATATCACAAAATATCACTTGTGATATTTGTAATCTATAAATATCACTGTGATATTTTGAATATCAATCGCTTGTGATATTCGTAAACGATTTTCATGTTACAAAATATTACGATTTTTAAAAGTTTCAAAATAACTTGTGATATTTATAATATAAACACAAGTTATATTGTGAATATCACACAGTGATATTATGAATATCTCTTGATTTTCTGGATATCATTTGAATATCATTTTCATGTTACAAAATAATATCTTGATATTTATAATATCACAAGTTATATTTGATGTTGATCAGAACGAATCGTGAAAACGTGCCTGAAAAAGGTCAAAACATTTAAAAACGGATGAAAACGTAAGAAAATGGACGAATATGTATGGAAACGGACGAAAACATATGAAAGCGTAAAAACAAGTATGAAAAAGGACGAAAACGTATGAAAACGGACGAAAATGGACGAAAACGTATGAATAATGAACGAAAATGTAAGAAAACAGGCGAAAACGTATGAAAACGAACAAAAACGTAAGAAAATGGACAAATATGTATGAAAACGGACGAAAACGTATGAAAGCGTAAACACAAGTATGAAAACGGACGAAAACGTATGAATAATGAATGAAAACGTAAGAAAACGGACGAAAACATATGAAAACGGACGAAAACGTATGAAAGCGAATAAGAAAACGCGAATTAAAAAAAAAACAAAAAAACAAAAAAACGTCTGCTTAATAAATAAAAAAAACTTAATTAAAAGAAAAAGACAAAAAAATATATAAATAAAAAAAGGACAAAAAGACAAGAAAAAAACATGAACTTAGGTTTATCTAATAAATCTTAGGTTAATCCTTACCATTAGATTAAACTAGATGGATAGTGGGGATTTGTCCCTTGGTAAGCACCAAAACAAAGGTAAGCAAATGAAATCCCTCTACCTTAAACTAAGTAATGGAGCATTGCATTATACCATATCAACCACTATTTTCATTATCTTTACCGTTCCTAACTTCTTATAACCTTCAACCAAACATTTGCATGTCAGCATGTGTATGTATGCATGTAGGTATTCATATGCCGTAAAGACCTTATATGAAAGGGTTTCAAGTTTTGGTTACACCGTCATGGCCTTTTCTAAATATATTTACATTACCGAGTCTTGTTTATGTCCGATTTGGTTGTATTTGTGCCGATTTAAAATTGGTTTGATCCCACCCATGCATATGCCGATTTCTAGGTTCATCAGGTATGTCAGATGCTCCACCAAATTGTTGTTGGGCAGCTCACAAACTAGGCCTCACGCAACATGTAAATTGTATATATGTATGCTCCTGTTAGATTCATATGCATGTGACTTGAACATTTAAGGTTCTACTCCTTGCTTTTTTTTACCATTACTCACATATATCTTAGTTTATAATGGCTCTAAAAGTCAAGAGTTCTATCTATGCCAGCTTTTCGTAAGTAAGATTCGGAATGCAAAATACTAAACAAGTAAGTTTTAGGTAACATCCAAATGGATAATGCCTAAAACAATTAGGTATTGTCACTCTCGTGATGTTAGTGCATCAACAAATAACCAAGGACCGTCTTTTGTAGAATTGAAAGAAACATAAGTGAACCGCACATCACGTGTTTCGTATGGTTGGTCGTGTTCGGGTTGGCTTACTAGGTTCAACAACTCAAACCGAGTTATACATATTCCTAGTTTCCATCTGAAACATGCCCGCCACCTCAAAAGTCTTGCTTAGTGAGGGCCAAAGTTCATTCCGGCTAGTTGTAGTGTTTTTTGATGTTGCGATAATGCTCTTTAACTATTGTCTATATATGGTGCAACCTGCATACTCTCATGAAAGATGTTTAATCATAATGCTTCGCCACAGTCCGAGATCTTGCATTTGGCGACTTAATTGTTGCCTCGGGAATCACAGATGACATGCTTCGAGTTTAATGGCCCTCAAGGACTTAGACGATGTTCCGTGATTTCCACTAAGCACAATTGAGGATATGCGTTATGAAAAGAACACCGTGAAGTCCACAAGAGGCGACATAGGCGACGGAAGCAAGAGGAAATTGCCAATGCACGCGTTAGACAAAGTTGATAGTCAAGGTAGGGCTTATGGACTGGAAAAGGAAATGTAGTATTGCCTGTGTCTCGGATTGAACTTGGTGAGGTAAATTTCGTAAATGACAACCGGATTCGATGTCTATTTCCGATGCTTGATCAACGAGCTTCTTCTTCGCCCTCTAACCGAGACAAAAACATTGGGTCTTATGGATGTTAATTGTACTGTGAAAGGGGTGGTGTATCAGTTAGAAGCATCAAGCTTACATTATTTATTTTGTTTGAATGCATGATTATCACCGTAAAATGGGAGGTTTGGATGTGTTGTGTTGTAATGGATTATATTTTATGCGGGTCAAAACTGCTCTGATTGGTTCACCAACTATTCTTGTTATTTTATTTATGTTCATTATTTAAAATGTTTTTTGATTAAATATGATTATAAATTACAATATGTTACAAATAGTATTTACGTAGTCTGAATAAATATGCTAAGTTGAAAACGTTAGAGTGCTACTTTCGGCGAATTTTGACTCATTTGACTTGCTTTGACACATTTTCTTTTTTAGGTTTTTAAGTTTGACTCATTTACTGTCAAAGATAGATTCTAAATCAAATAGCCCTGAATTCAAGTATGTGTTGAATTGCCACATTTACATGATTCTGAATCCTGTATGTAAACTATCATATCAACTGTACTTTTAAAATTGCTTTCCTTAACATTTGAATTCGAACCTCATGCTTACTATTATACCAGTTAATTTTTTAGTCAGTGCCATTTATTTTTGGATCCTTAGGCTACCTTATGCACGCAGAGTGTGCTTATGATGTTATTTTTGGATCCTTAAGCTACCTTATCTTACGTCACTTTTTTTTCCCGAAAATTCCATCAATATTATCTCCAACTTCACTCTAGTTCGGTTGATTATGCATAGTATTATTATTTTTGTTTCTTTCATTTGTTTGGGGACACCAATCTAAACTTCATAAGTGCATGAAACAGTCAAATAGCGCAATTGCCTTGGTATGAGTAGGGCATCGCAAAAGCTGGGCACCGATCGGTTCCGTCCTCCTTTGAAATAAGGTAAACATAGCTTGTATTTACCTTCTTATTCTTTGCATACATTTGAAACCGAGTTATTGATCTACAAATGAGTCGCACATGCTTTCGTAAGTTGATCATTCAGCTTTTATGAGATGGATGGACCACTTGGTACGAGTCCTTGTTAACAAGTTAGGTGGGTTGTGTAACAGTCAAAATGAGTCGTTTTAATAGCCCAGATCGAGTGGGTCGACCGATCAATGATTATTTTGTCGTTTTCAGCTTTCAGATAATTAATGTATTAGGTAAGATTGTAGCAACTACCATAACGCTAAAATAATATATAGTCCATTTTAAATAAAGTGATTTAGAGGTTTTAGCACTTGAAACACGTTTGCTGTTTCCATCCTAAGCAACTCTAGAGAATGTATTGTTAAAGCCTTTCGAGATAAACTGAAACCCGAATTGACCCATATTTAGGCAAACGGGCATAATTTGCACCTCTAGACTCAAAACAGGGATCATGCATGTTATAGCTTTTACTTTTTAGTCCTGCCTGTTCTAGAGGAACCTTATATTATTCATATGGGTTAATAACCTATTAAAGCATCATACTTGTCACAAAAAGCAGTTTGACGTAGCGAACAAAAAAAATATCCTTTTTGGCTACTAAACTTAAATTCTTGTCTTCCTTTGAGTAATAATTCCAAAATACAAAATGTAATGACTATTTTACCCTTGAATTTATAAAATTGTATTCTTTGTCCAAGTATATAAATAACCCATTCATCTTTTTAACTCATTCTTCATTTGATTATTAACCTCTTTCTCCTCACCTTAGCCACCGGACGGAAAACATCCGCCGCCGCTTCACCACCGCCACCACCCTCACCACCTACACCAAAACAATCCTCCACTTCTCTACCCGATCCACCACCACACGCGCCCAACACGTAAACCGGCTTTGTTTCATCACCCACACCACCACACGCGCCTAACACAAGACCGAAAAGCCTATAGTCTTCCTTCCAAGATTACTCGTACAAATAGGAACTCGGCTTACATGTTTTATCACTTTCACACATGAGCACAAATAAAAATTAGGGTTTCAATGGTTAGGGTTTTCTTAAATTGATAGAGGGTTTTGTAATTGGTATTGAATAGAGTACGATTTAGGTTTCAATTTGTATTGATCTCAAGAACACCACAAGTAATTTGATTTTCTTTGGTTCGGTTCTAACCCCACTCGAGCTTTTGATTTTACAAGAATTTGATTTTCTTTGGTTATGGGAAAGTAATTTGATTTTATTTTCCTTTCATTTGGATTCAATTATTCCAATGTATGGTGGTGTTGAATTGGTTTATGTATTCTTAGAATTGGTTTATGTATTCTTACATATGTATGGTGGTGTTGAAGCTGGGCCTCGTAAATATATATGCTGCCAAACAACAAACTATAAACGCCACGCCCGAATCCATGATTTTTAAAATTCAATGAGACTTTATTCGAAGGTTAGATCATATGGAAACCGCAGCTTTAGTTCATGCTTATACCTTTTAGACTTATGAATCCTATATTTAATTTCGGTTTTCGAGTTGACTAGTTTAATCGGTATCACCACAAAGCTTAA
Source organism: Chrysanthemum lavandulifolium (assembly GCA_022545495.1). Taxonomy (NCBI): domain Eukaryota; kingdom Viridiplantae; phylum Streptophyta; class Magnoliopsida; order Asterales; family Asteraceae; genus Chrysanthemum; species Chrysanthemum lavandulifolium. The sequence goes on along the minus strand of CM040239.1, from coordinate 13,163,164 downwards.
AAACGAGCTGACACAAACGAGCTGACACTATTTTAAGATAACATGATTTAATTACTTGGACTATCGACGCAATTTTTTCAAACGCAGGGACTATTTTTGTAATTTAGCCTAGGGACGATGGATGCAATTTTCAGAAACCACGGGGACCATTTCTGTAATTTGGAAGGGTAAAATGGTCATAATACTCAAAGGAAGACAAGAATTTAAGTTTAGTAGCCAAAGGGCTATTTTTTGTTCGTTCACATCAAACCGCTTTTTGTGACAAGTATGATGCTTTAATAGGTTATTAACCCTATTCCTATCTCATCACATGGTACTAATAAATAGAATTCCGAAACGATGCATCTCTATGGAAAGAATCTAGACATGTATCCATGTGAAAGGCATTGTTACAAGAACGTGTGATTGGATTGTATGAGCTCTTATGCGGATCTTATATGTATGAATATTTCTTTTCACTATATTGTTCCATGCCAGATGTACTACTCCATCCCATTGGACCCACAACTGATTATGTGAATAAAGATTGATTTAGTAGTTTTATTCAATAAAAGTTGCACTTTGGCGACTTTTGACCCGCTCAACCATCTGATCGTTGTTGTTTTTTTTTTTTTTTTTTTTTTTCTAATGTTCTCATTTTATCCCAAGTCCTACTCAATAGGTCACATTTGGAGGTTATACTTTCATTCTATGGCCAAAGTTCCAGTTGTATAAGTTATGTAGCTCATTGATATTTGAACTTGTATCGTAACATTGAATTTGAGTTATTGGCAGCTGGTTTCTTGACAAGAGACTCAAGAATTGTGGAGCGGAAGAAACCGGGTAAGGCGAAAGCAAGAAAGAGTTTCAATGGGTCAAGCGTTAGACGGTTTTTGATTTGCCAGATATCTATTTATGGAAACAACTCGAATGTGTCGGGGCAAATATTTTGTTTCACGTTTGGGATCTTACTTGAAATATTTAAATCATCACCATTCTGGACTTGGACTTGCAAAGCTTAGTTTGTTGTCTTTGATAATATTTAGCGCCTGGTCATGTTAGAGCCGAACCAATATATTAGTTGCTAGGCTTTTTGCGGTTTTAAGTTACAACGGAAGTATTGTAACCATGAAATTAATAATTTAGTTGGATTTTTATAGTGATAATAACTTGTTCGTTATCTTTGCTGGATATTTCATAAATTGATGAAGTTTAAGCTGGTTCGACCTCTTGAAAAGGTATGCTTGACGGAATGTTTGTGAATGCAACAGTTAATTAATTGTCTACTCGTCCTTTTAGAGTAATATCGTAAAATGGAAACCTCTTATCTTTTATCTTTTACTATGAGAACACGGTTTTGTTAATACCCTATGAATAAAAAGTAGTTTTATGCACTAATAGTTGTAGGTATAGTTCGTTGAGAGAAGTTAAGTTGAAGAATGTATGGTTATTTTTAAATGCACAAGTAAATAATGCATTTCTCAATATCTAATTGATAGCCTTAAGGGCGTGCTGTTGTTACCATTTTCCTTAAGTAAATCATATTTTTTGTCTGTTGACTTAGGTTGAAACAAGCTGCATGTTGACTTAGGTTGAAACAAGCTGCATGTTAACTTTAGTTTACATATTATGCGGTGGACTGTAAGAAAATAAAACTATAGTGTTTGATGTCTTGTTAAACATAATAATTATAATTTAGTATTATTAGTGAGAGGCCAAAGTTCATTCCGGCTAGCTCTAGTGTTTGTTTTGCTGTTGCAGTATAATGCTCTTTAACTATTGTCTATATGTGGTGCATAGTCTCATGAAAGAAGTTTAAATATAATGCTTGACCACATGCCCAGATCATGCATTTGGCGACTTAATTGCTGCCTCGGGAATCACAGATGACATGCTTGACAGTTTAATGGCCCTCAAGGACTTAGACGATGTTCCAGGATTTCCCCCACTAAGCACAATTGAGGATATGCGTTATGAAAAGAACACCCGTAAGTCCACAAGAGCTAACATAGAGCGACATAAGCAAGAGGAAATTGCCAATGCACGCGTTAGACAGGTTGATAGTCAGGGTAGGGCTTATGGGACTGGAAAATGGAAATGTAGTATTGCCCGTGTCTGGATTGAACCTGGTGAGGGTAAATTTCTCGTAAATGACAACCAGATCGATGTCTATTTCCCGTTGCTTGATCAATGAGCTGCTCTTCTTCGTCCTCTAACTGAGACAAAAATGTTAGGTCTTCTGGATGTTAATTGTACTGTGAAAGGGGGTGGTGTATCAAAGGGGGTGGTGTATCAGGTTAGAAGCATCGAGTTTACATTATTTATTTTTGTTTGAATGCATGATTATCAGTGGCAAAATGGGAGGTTTGGATGTGTTGTATTGTAATGGATTATATTTTATGCGGGTCAAAAGTGCTCTGATTGGCTCACCAACTATTCTTATTATTTTATTTCTGTTCATTATTTAAAATGTTTTTCGATTAAATATTATTATAAATTACTATATGTTACCAATAGTATTGACATAGTCTGAAAAAATCTGCTAAGTTGAAAACGTTAGAGTGCTACTTTCGGCAAATTTTGACTCATTTGACTTGCTTTGACACATTTTCATTTTTAGGTTTGTAAGTTTCGCTCATATCAAATAGCCATGAATTCAAGTATATCAAAATGTTACTTAGTTCCTATAAGGTGATGCAACTGTACTTTCAAAATTGCTTTCTTTAACATTTGAATTCGAACCTCGTGCTTACTATTATACCAGTTAATTTTTAGTCAGTGCCATTTATGTTTTATTCTTAAGCTTTCCTTACGCACGCAGAGTGAGCTTATGATGTTAGTTGTATCTTGATTTTGTGTTCTCGGCAATCCTTATGTCTCATATTGGCAAATATTGTATCTCATGTCACCTTTTTTTCCCCCGCAAATTCCATTAATATTTTCTCCAACTTCACTCTAGTTCGGTTGATTATGCATAGTATTATTAGTTTTGGTTCTTTCATTTGTTTGGGGACACCAATCTAAACTTCATAAGTGCATGAAACAGGTCAAATAGGCGCAATTCGTCTTGGTATGAGTAGGGCACTACAAAACTGGGCACCGGATCAGTTCCGTCCTCCTTTGAAAGAAGGTAAATCGCCTTTATTTACCTTTTACTCTTTGCATACCCTTGAAACTGAGTTATTGATCTAAGTCGACACACCCTTTAGTCTCTTTTTATAGCTGTTTTACAAATGAGTCACTTGTGCTTCGAAAGTTTTTTTTTTTTTTTTTTTTTTTTTTTTTTGAAAGTTACTTGTGCTTTCGAAAGTTGATCATTACAGTTTCTATGAGATGGAAGGACCATTTGGTATGATATTAGTTAGTCAATTTGTTTAAAATACATGGAGTTTTTGATATATGAGATTATTTGGGCCCAATCTAGTGCTAGTCAAGCTCTTTATGTCTTATAGGTGCTCATTTGTTTGTTTGTGTGGGGGACGCCGGGTGATTTCATCTTTCTTTGTCTATTCATATATTAATACTTTTCAAAAAAAAAGGTGGGCTGTGTAACAGGTCAAAATGTGTCGTTTTTAACAGTTCCAGACAGAGCTAGGTCGACCAGCCAATGTTTTTTTTGGTCGCTTTTCAGTTTTATAAATGATTAATGTAAATGTATTAAGTAAGATTGTAGCTACCACCATAATGCTATAATAATATTTCAGTTCTTTTAGCTAAGCGTTTTAGGAGGTTTTAGCACTTGAAAATGCGTTTGGCCTGTTTCCATCCTAACCAACTCTAGGAAAATGTACTGTTAAAGCCTTTGGAGATAAACTGAAACCCGGATTGACCCATATTTAGGCAAACGGGCATAATTTGCCACCTCTAGACTCTAAACAGGGATCATGCATGCTATAGTTTTTAGTCCTTCCTGTTCTAGAGGAACCTTATATCTGTCATATGGTACTAATAAATAGAATTCACAGAAACGTGATTGGATTGTATGAAAGGCATTGTTACAGTAACGTGTGAAAGGCATTGCCAGATGTACTACCCCATACCATATGGACACGCAACTGATTATGTGAATAAATAATCATTTTATTGAATAAAGTTGCACTTTGGCGACTTTTGACCCGTTCAACCATCTGACCAGTTTGCTTCTTCTTTTTTCTATGTTTGCATTTTATCCCAACTCCTGCTCGTTAGGTCACAGTTGGAGGTTATTTTTTCATTCTATGGCCAAAGTTCATTGATATCTGAACTTGTATCATAACGTGTAATTTGTGTTTTTGGCAGCTGGTTTCTTGACAAGAGACTCGGAGAATTGTGGAGCGGAAGAAACCTGGTAAGGCGAAAGCAAGAAAGAGCTTCCAATGGGTCAAGCGTTAGACAGTTTTTGATTTGCTAGATCTCTATTTATGGTAACAACTCGAATGTGTCGGGGCAAATATTTTGTTTCACGTTTGGGATCTTACTTGAAATATTTTTATCATCACCATTCTGGACTTGGACTTGCAAAGCTTAGTTTGTTGTGTTGGATAATATTTAGATCCTGGTCATGTTTAGAGCAGAACCAATATAGTAGTTGTTGGACTTTTTGCGGTTTTAAGTTACAACGGAAGTCATGTAACCATAAAATTAATAATTTTGTTGGATTTTTATAGTGATTCTTGAGTTGAAGCGGCCGAGTCTAGAATTTATTAAGACGTTAACTAATACTCCTCCATCTCACAAAACTATCCACCACCTTACTATTTATGTTTTTCCCAAAAAGAGTAATTTTTATGACTAATTTTCTTATTTTGCCCTCATGATCAAAACACGCATTAATTTACAATTCTAATTTCTATAATAATAATGAGGGTAAAAATGACATTTTATTAATCAAAACTTGCATTGATTACGCCTATCATAATTTCTCAATACTAACTTGTTCGTAAATGGATTAGTTCTATATGGTTCGACCTCTTGAAAAGGTACGCTTGACGGAATGTTTGTGAATGCAACAGGTTAATTAACTATCTACTCGCCCTCTTCAAAGTGATGTACCAAAAGTACTGTACAATGCAAAGTTTTACTATAATAATATGGATGTTATAAACAAATAGTTTTATGCATCAATAGTTGTAGATATAGTTAGCAGTTCATATAAGCCGAAGCACATAATCAACGTCAACTTCATAATGAAAAGGCATGAGCATGTTTCAATTACAAACAATTACCTGAACCATTTGAGACATTACAAAATATTTTACTAAACACCATTCCGTTAATCAACAACGACACAAGTAGCAAATCTACTACCAAAAGTGTAAATAACAACGTTTAATACCAAAAAGAGGGCTTGAAATACACTTCTAAACCTTAACCTAGACATTTGACACCAACAGTTGGGTGTAGGATATCAATGAGCCTTTGAGGCGTCCTGATCTCAAAATGGAATCTCGCATCTTTGTGAACATGAGGGATTTCAGCACACAATAGATTCTCTTCTTGGTGGTAGTGTAACTGGCCCATTGTCTTTGCATTTGTTGTTCTAGCAGCATCCTTAATCTGCTTGTATGTATCTTCTAAAGATAGCCTGTAGCGCCACGTACCTTAAGAACTAAGAAACTACTTTAGCTTATATGCAATTGCACTATTAGTATGAAAATAAAATGCAATCGACAAAATGGAGAATTTATGAAACATATCTGAGAGTTACACAGTTAAGAAAATAAAACCGTCTTTGTGGTTTTGTCAAATCGCACACACATTTCTTACAACTTTGAAAGTACATGCCAATGAGAAACTAGGGTTTATCAGCTACCAAGACTGCGTGCACTTTCACAGTTGTAAAATCCTACCAAACCACAAGGACAGTTTTGCAATTTATTCTTAATTAACCAAATAAACACCAAAACTCACCTTGTCGGAATCAGCCCCACAATCCCAGTAGCCATTTCACCATCTTCAACCTAACAAACAAACAAAAATAAACCAAATTCATTAAACCCAAACCCACATAATGGGAAGATTGTTGAAGCTACTGATGATGTAATTTAACTTGACTGAGTGATGAAGTGTTATCCACAATGAAAAGATTGAACCTTGACATCGAGCTGCATCAGTGAGTCAATGGTTTGTGCAGGTGGTTAATGGAACTGAGCCCATTGTCTTTGCATTTATGAAAACAGGTATAAAAAGTGTAACAAGCTTCAAAATGGAGACAGTTCATGTCAATTTTGATATTTAGAGACCAAATTTGTAATTTCGTATAAACTATAAGGACCATTAGTGTAGTTTACTTTCTTCTTTTTTCTACATAACTATTGATTTTGTTCGAATGATTTTTGTCGCCCAATATCAAATTCATATTGAAATGAATATAGAAAACAAAGAAAGTACCTTTAAAGCACAGTAGAGAAGACTCCTAACAGGCTCTGGTTTTTATCTCTGAAGGAAAATCATACAACTGAAGAAGCTCTAGAGATGCAGTGATACACAGACCTTTTAACCCAAATATGCTTTGTGGAAGATGACTTATGCCTGTATATGTTATATCTAGCTCTTTTAAACATTCTAATTGGCCAAGATCTTCAGGTAACTTCTCAAGAAGAGGACAAAAACTAAGGTTGAGAAACTTCAGATGTTTTAACATACAAATGCTATCCGGAAGATGTTTAATCGTTGTACCCCACAAATCTAGTCTCTCCAGAGATTCTAACTGGCCAATGTCCTCAGGCAACTTCCCAAGACAAGAACAGTTTGAAACATCGAGCGACTTCAGACTTTTTAGCATGCGGATGCTATCTGGAAGATATTCAATTTTCTTACTACTCACGTCTAGCTCTTCTAAACATTCTAATTTGCCAAGATCCTCTGGTAGCTTCTCAAGAAGATCACAATCCTCAAGATTAAGATACTTAAGACGTTTTAACAAACAGATGCTATCTGGAAGATATTCCATCTTCCTACCCCACACATGTAGCCTCTCTAAACATTCTAATTTGTCAAGATCCTCTGGTAACTTTGTAGATGACAAATGGAGCTCTTCTAGACATTCTAACTGGCCAAGATCTTTGGGAAACTCTGGAATATTGCAATCGAGTGTAAGATTTTGTAAACATTGTAAACTACAAATTATGTCTGAAAATTTCTTTAAGTCTGTGCAAGCACATAGTCCAAAAGAAATAAGCTTCTCAATATTTCCAACTGATGACGGTAGATATTCATTATAATCACAATGAAACCGCAACTTCGGGAGATTACTGTTGGGGTGCAATGGGCATAAATCAAGGGACTCCCCAACCAGATCTAAAGTAGCTGAAGAACAATTAACCTTTGGCTCACATCCAGTGTCAAACACGAAATTGGTAAACCTCAAACAACCACTTAAGTTTAAGTAGCCAACTTTCTTCAGACATCCAATAGAAGCGTTAATTTCTACCAGGTTATCACAACCTCTAAGATCTAAGCTCTCAAGATTTGGAATCAGCTCAAGGTCAAGGCTCCTCAACCTTGATTTATAAAGGTTGAGGAATTTGAGATTTGGACATGCAACAGACGAAACCTGGAGTTTTACAAATTGAGTACAAATGAAAAGAGATAAAGTCTCGAGATTTGGAGTCGACCCAAGGTCAAAGGTTATTAACTTTGAGTGACCGATATGGAGGTAGGTGAGCTTTTGACAACTATAGGACATGCAAAGTTCTACTAAATTAGGACAATACTTTAGAGATAACGTCTCGAGATTCGGAGCCATCCTAAAGTCAAAGGTCGTCAATTTTGACCCAGATAGAGAAAGGAATTTGAGTTTTTTAAGAACCTGTCAGCAAAAATAAGAAGAAAAGATTTATATTAGCGTATTAACCAACCAATAAATTAATAGTGAATTATGCAAAACAAAAATAAAAAATTATTCAACCTTTTTTCCTCCATCTTCCCAAAGTTGTACCATTCTGCTACTCATCAACAATAAATTAATATCAAGACCAACAAGATTGTTTGCTTGAAATGTTTTGGGTAAATACAAGAAAGGGTAATGTGTACATTTTAGATATTTTAAAGAGTTTGAAAAGTATTGGCAGCTGGTATCATCAATACATTCGGCATCACTTACAAAGTTTTTACGGGTGTCTTCACCCCTTAACCTTTTAAAATATGCAAAATTCACTTCAAGGTATCGAAGTTTCTTCATTTTTCCAAGACCTTTCATAAGAATTCTAGGATTTCCTCTTGACATATCAACTTTTAGACATCTTGTTGCTTCAGTACCCTGCAATCCAAAAACAATGTCCAGAAGCCTCATGTTAGAAGTCAGAACAAATAAAAATGTACTTAGTTTTCTCAGGTCACTTTACAAGTAAACTGATCTTTACCATGTCATTAGCCAGTATATCTTCAATTTCCTCATCAATCCACAATCGGCTATGTTTGTTAGGCTCATCGGGATGCGATCGACGAACAATGTTCTTTCCCATTTCTTCTATATGGTCATGCATGCCCAAGACCTCATCAAATTTAGTAGAAATAATAGTTAAGAGAGATCTTTGTTCAAGAACTTTTAAACCATTTCTAGCATGAAATCCACAGCTTTCAAGAATGGTAATCGCATCTTCTTTGCTCTTTCCTTTCAATATGCATACAATGTCTAGAAATATTTCCTTATAATCATCTTCCAGACTGATATAGCTTAATTCTAGCTTTTCCAGAGTGTCCTTTAAGGGAATTTTTTTTAGTCTTTCGATGGCATCTACCCATTCGAGCTTATCTTTACCACAAAGAAATGAACCCAAAACTTTGATCGTTAAGGGAAGACCATCAGCATATTGTACAACTTTCCCTGATAGCTCTTCATATCCTTGAATTGGAATCTCTTTTTGAAATGCATACCTACTGAAGAGGCAAATCGCTTCCGTAGACGATAATAGATTGACATCAAGAACGAAGTTGATTCCGTGGGCTAACAACACTTGCTCATCTCTTGTGGTAATGATAATTCTGCTTCCTGATTTAAACCAGTTAAGCTCGCCTGCTAACGCCTCAAGCTGTTCTATACGATCAACATCATCTAAAACAACAAGTATCTTTCTACAATGCATCGTGGCTTTCAACATGTTTTTCCCATCATGAACACTACTAAAAGTGATGTCTTGTTTATTTAAGACATCTTTTAGTATCCGTTTTTGAAGCTTCTTCAAACCGGACAAAGTAGGTTTTGAAACTTCCCTGACATTTTCAACAAAGCTTTTTCCTTCGAACAAAGTTGATATTCGATCATAAAGAGCTCTGGCTAAAGTTGTCTTCCCCCCACCTCCGATCCCCTTGATTCCGATAATGCGAACATCTTTAGTACCAATCTCTAAAGATGAAAGAACATCACTCATTCGGGTCTCCATGCCCACTAACTTTCCATCAGCGCTCGAATTAGTGGAATGTAACTTTTTGAAAATAGCATCAACAATTATTTGGATCAATTTAGATTCATCCCTGTATCAATTAGAGTTGTAACACAAAAGGGTTGACATTTATATTAATGTAGATTAGAAAGAATATTACAGAGATATGATGTAGAAATTTAATTACCCGTTAGCTGTGGTCTTCAACTCCCACCCGGCCAAATTGGCTAATTCATTCATAGCGTGCCTCCATTTCCCAGCAGCTTCTTCTTTCATGTTTAGAAAAGCTTCTCCAACTGCCCCATTTTGTTTGCGGACTTGGGTGGGCTCCACATCAAAAAGATAGGATAAGCAGTCTGCTCAGGTATCTTCTTCTGACACTCGATAATCTTGACAAGCTCATCTAGACACCAAGATGAAGATGCATATGTCTTTGAGAAAAGAATGATGTAGAATCTTGAGTCTTCAATGGATTTGAGGAGTTGATCGTTGATCCTTTCCCCTTTCTCGATTGTCTCATCATCCTTGTATGTTTCAATGCATTTTGCCTGAAGAGCTTGATAAAGATGGCCAACAAAGGTTTTGCGAGTGTCTTCACCCCTGAAGCTTATAAACACATCATACTTAAAGCTATTTTGAATGGATGAGCTTGAAGCAGGCGCCTCACATGCCTCAGGAGTTAGGGATGAAGAATCGAATAAACGTAATCGCTTGTTGGAGGACATTGGAAGTGTGGTTGAAAGAGTGTATGTGCAAAAAAATGTTTGTGTTTGTGTGGGTAAAATAGTGGAATGATGATGTGAGACACAAAAGCTACTCGTTTGGTCTTTGGTCAATGCAATAGAAAAAAGTTTAAACGCAGGTGACAATCACTATATAAGGCCTCTATGCTGCTACCCTCAAGAAAACTATTCCAAAGTCTAAGGCGGTTGAAGCTAAAAGGGGAACGAATGATGCAGAATGTAAAATAAGCTAATAAAAACAAGACCCTATAAATAAATAGCAAAAGTAATAACCAATGATATATACAACTTTACTCAGATACTGTCGGAAAATATATTCCGGTCACCAGTGGCAGCTGCAGGCGGCGGTTTCCGTCAATGGATCTACCTCAGAAAAGTGTTGGGAAGCTTCACTCGCCGGAAGTGATATCCAGTTCACCGGAAAAATTATGAAAGAAAAACTGTAGCCGGAAATTAACGACGGCGCGTGGTGGCGCGTGACCGGGCTTAAAATGATTCGGTTTGAGGTATTTTGGTCTGAGAGGAAAGTAGCTATCCCGTGTTTAAATTTGCCGGGAAACAGTCGCGTGGTGTAACAGTCGCGGGAGGCGCGTGGCAGCTAATGGTGGTGTGATTTTTTTTGGTACCGGAAAATTAGAGAGAGGGAAAATGAAATAATTGGAAGGAGTTTTAATTATATTTTCGTAAAGAGATAATGACTTTTCCTTGCCTTTTGATTGAGATTACTTTTTAACATTCAATTCCTACCCCAAACACCGAAATTTCTTCGTCATTTACAATAAAGAAATATTTTTAGCAATAATCTAGTCAATATTTTATAGCGACAAAAGAAATATCATAGAAACTCTTGGTTTGACATATTTGTCCTGATAAAAGAAATATTTTAATATAGTTAACCAAAAGTTATATCTCGAACTTAAAGAAATGAGAAAAAATATTATATCAAGTAATTTTTGTGGGTTGTTATAGCTTATCCTTCGCCTTAAGAGTAGTTCTTCGATCACACTTAAGATGAGCACGACGTTTAGTCGCCCGGGTGTTATCCCGGGACCCGATTCCCAAGAAGAAGTAAGTATGTGTTTTCTGAAAGGTATAGTATAAATGTATGTGTGTGTGAAATGATACCTTATTCTCAACATCTGTGATGCGTATATATACTACCCGACGCCATTTATCTGGCCCGGGTGCGTCAGTACTTCATGGGGTCGAGGCGATATCGAAGGCGACATCGAACCTCGACACCGCCCCTGGGTCATGCCCGGCATCCACGGGATGAGACAAAGTGTATCCAGGCTAAATGCAAAAGAAATCGTCGGTCGGCGCGTCTTCGGACGGGTGACCGGCAGCGTATCTTCGGCTTGGGCTATTGCATTAGTATGTCGGTCCTTCTGGTTAAAAGTATCGAAGCGGTCCTTTCGGTTGAGAGTATTGGACCTCCGTGTGAGGCCGGAGGGCATATCGTCGTCATGTCCCCAGTATCATGTTACTTGTTTTGACAAGTGGACGCGATACTATATGTTTGTCGATTGGCTTCATTCGGAGTGACGTGGCGAGTTCGGGTTTACGCCACGTTTTGGGCCTTGGGCCGGGCCCATAAGGGTGAAAACGAGTTAAATTAATATATACCGCTTTTGGTCGGATCGTGCCGCGTGGCGAGATGGTATCTGTTGATCGGCTCGATTCGCCCGCGTCGTTCTCGTCATGATGGGACGTTTGCGTCTACTTTCTTCCCTATATAAGGAGCTTTTTCTTCATTTGCAATTTTACTTTTACCTTCAACCCTTTCGTCCTCCGCTTGACATAAACCTTCTGGCTAGTTCAAAGTGAGTTTCGTCCGTTATTCCTTCCGCGTTCCGTTGCCTCTTGTCAATATCTCATGGCTTCCGCTCGCGGGACCCTCATCGATGCCGCTAAAGGCGATATGCACGTATATTCCTCGCTACTCTCCGAGTCTGAGCTCGAGCGATTATTAGTGATTATGGCATACCGAATGACCTAAACCCTCGTCCCGCCTGCGGAGTTCACCATGAATAAACCGCCTCCGATGCCATTGGCTGCATTTAACAAGCTGCGTTTTCGGTGTCCGGTTCCTTTTCTACTTTTCTTTTCGAGGGTGATTCGGCATTTCCAAGTTCACATTTCCCAATTGGTGCCTATCGGATTGAACAGTTGGTCATGTTTGAGATTTATTCACGAGCACGGAAATCGAGCCATGCTAATTTGTTTCGTCTCTATACTTTAAATAAGCAGGACATTGGTTTTCCTTTCAACAAGGACCGGGGAGGCCCGTCCCGCATTTTAAAGAGACCGCTCTAGTCTCAAGAATTGGAAAGATTGTTTTTCTTGATTGACCGAGGTGATTCCGGATGCAATGCCTTGAGGCATCCAGACTCAACGATCGGATCCTCTTCCCGCCGCCGGTTTTGGAGGAGGCCGACGTTAGGAGGTTGTGTGAAGGAGTGGTGGAGCTCCACCAAGACACTCGGTCTTCCGTATCGAGGTTGGGTTGACAAAGATTTGGAAGCATACTGGGTTCCGTGTGGAGTTTAAGGATATTGACAAGAATGGTAATGCAAACACCTAAGTTCGTTATGCTTGTTTCTCTTTTTTTTATGTGACCTCTTCCTCTTTTTTTTGTAGTCATAACCATGTCTCAGTATCTTCGCCTGAGGTCGGAGCAGGGGTCTCGGTTAGGAAAAGGGCGTAGGTTGGCCGGAGGGGAGGAAATCCCTCAGCATGTGACGTCGCCTTTGAGGACCGACCAACCGATTCTGAAAGTAGCGGGGTTCGAGGATTGTGGAGAAAGGCGATCACGGGAGTTTTAAAGCTAAGGAAAGAAGAGGAAGTGTGGAGCGAAGCCGGTGGGGCCCTTCGTCATTGTTGAAGAGGAGACGGAGGGAGTCTCCTCATCGAGGTATTGTCTAGCCCGAGGGTTCTCGGGATGCTCATTCGGCCTCCCGCCGCACGCGAGGCCCGAGGACATTGTGGATGATGTCTTGCGAGAGATGGAGGTAACCGGGAGGGGGTCTCTTGGGAGGGTCTCATCCTTTGAAGAGCTCGTCACGCCATCGCCCAAGGTATTATCTTAGTTATTATGTGTTGCTATCATTGTTATTGAGTGGGTCCGACTTCGTTTCTTGACTGAAGGGGTGGTGGTTCGGGGTTGCATCACGGAGGAGACGGTCCAACACCAAACGGGACCCTATAGCGAAGATTATACAAGAGGTAGCCGCTTTTTTTTTTTATTATTATTATTATTTTTTTTTTGATTGTTTGTTTTCCGTTTTCGCAGGTCTATTTGGACGAAGGGGTTCGGGGGAGCCTTTCATCCCCGGCTGGGGTTTGAAAGCTGATACAACTTTGAATGATGCCTCTCTCTGCAGGGACATGATGATGAACCTTGCCCCTCCCTACCTCCGTGCTGAACAGGAGGACCAAACTGATGAGCGAGCCTTATCTGAGGGGTTGGTTGAATTGACCCATGGGTCTCTTGCCGTCGGCGAGGTTTTTAGAAGGTTTGAGCGGTTGAGTAGCCAATATGCGGAATTGCACCGAGCTCATTCTGTTTGCTCTGGCATCGAACCTTTACTTTCCGAGACCCGAGCTAGTCTTCACTCCCAAGTCGTCATTAATGAGAAATTGACCGCGGATCATCAGGCTCTTCAGGAAGTCCATCAGGTTTGTGATCAGAAAGAGGAGGATTTGAAGAAGAAGTTGGAGAGCTTGGAAGCTGAGGTTGCGCTGTTGAAGGTTAAAGACTCGGAGCAGGTTGAAAGGATTAAGTCGCTGGAGGAATCCCTGGGGAAGAAGGTTTCGGAGCTGGAGGAGTCGGAGAGGGACGCCGCGGATTTGAGGAAAAATGTGCAGGAAATTGCCATCAAAGCTGGTCACGAGGAGATAGTACGCTTCAACTATGTGAAGGAGTTGCTCCCTACGGTGGTTCGTAGGTTACAGGGCAGCAAGGAGTATCAACAGAGTTGGGGGGCCGCTTTCAATGCCGCGATCGACCGGGTGGTTGGGCGGGGTCGGGAGGAGCGAACCGATGAAGAGGTTGCAGGATCGTTCGAACAAAGATGATTTTGATATGGAGGTGTGAAGGGTTTTACCAAAGCTTATGACGAGATGTTCACCCGAGCTATCCATACATAGAAAAGATCAAGCGTTCTTATCATCTTCCTCTGGCGGACTTGATGAATATCCTTGGGAGGGACTGAGCTACTCACGAGCTGGGACCTCCGGGGTTCTTAGCGTTTAAGTCGTCATTATCGAACTGCGTGCCTTAGAATTGGTGTATTTGGACAATTTAATCATAGTATGTAATCTTGGGTACTTTGTAGTCAGCTTTGTCGAACGATGATTTTTACTTATTTATCTATGTTCAGACGAGGTCATCCCGCATGTCGGGTCCTCATTTTTGGTATGTATATGCTTGTGTATGCCGTGTTTAGCGTCTTGACACTTTCGGTCATTAAATTATGTCCGTAAGCAAATGTGCCGCGGTGTTCCCTAATGACTTAGCATTTTTCGGGGTATTAAATTCGCCTGGTGGTAAATATACCTGGTGGCTCATCCCTGGCGTCGTCACGCCTCCGGGGTATCTGCGTGCCGTTCGGGCACATATGCCTCGGCTCATCCCTTAATGTCTTAGCATTATTCTGGGGGTATGCAGTCGCCTACCGAATGGTGTGTGGCCTTCCCTAGTGTCATTGCACTTGCGGGGGTAAATTGATTTTTGTAGGGGTTTTCCGGATACTCGGTCGGAGGTAGCTACTCTCCGCCGGTCCGCCCTTTACGCATGAGATATGGTTGCGGAAAATTTTCCTCCTCCGTGGGGGAATATATATCATTACTTAGCGAAAATAAAGTAATTCATGCCCGTAGGCTTACAGTACATATTTTTAAATTAAAGAAAACATTTCTTCAGGTTCATGGCGTGCCACTTCCGGGGCACTTCCTCTTCATCCAAAGTTTCCAATTTGTACGAGCCGTTGAGGTTTGCCTCTTTGATCCGATAGGGGCCTTCCCACTTGGGTCCTAATTTGCCTTGGTCTTCGGCTCTGCTGGCTTCGTTTTTTCGATACACGAACTCCCCCGGTTTGAAAGAAACCAGTCGTGCATTCCGGTTGTAGTACTTCTCCAGCTTCGTTTTGTATCGGGCTTCCATTACAGCGGCCTCTTCTCTCCGTTCTTGTAGCAAGTCGAGATTGAGACGGATGTCTTCTTCGTTTTGTTCCGCCGTCCGGTGAGAATCTTCTTCTTCCATCCCTTCTCTTATCCGCCTTACCCTGTACGTTGGCATGCCTATTTCAGCCGGTATGACCGCTTCGCTTCCATAGGTGAGGCTGAACGGGGTCTCTCCGTTACTAGTCTTGATGGAAGTCCTGTGTGCCCATAGGACATTCGGCAACTCATCTACCCATCCGGCTTTTGCGCGCCCCAACCTTGCTTTGATTCCTTCCATCAAGCTCTTGTTAGCTCTTTCTACCAGTCCGTTGGCTTGCGGATGAGCTACGGCTGTGTTGACCTGCTTGATGTTGAGCTTTTCGCTTTGACTTTTGAAGGGTTGTCCACGAATTGCTTACCATTATGCGTGACGATGGGCGGGGAGACCAAGCGGCATACTATGTTATCCCATACGAACTTCAGAACGTCCTTTCCGTGATCTTTGCGGTGGTTTGGCTTCCGTCCACTTGGTAAAGTAGTCGATTGCGACCAAGAGGAACTTGACCTTCCTATTGCGGTGGTAGGGGTCTACTATGTCCATGCCCCATTGGTAGAAGGGCCATGGAGCCATGATGGGTGTCAGCTTGGTTTTTGGAAGTTGTGGTATCGGGGAGTGGATCTGGCAGGAGTCACACTTGATTATCTCGTTCCTAGCATCCCGGTGCATTGTAGGCCAGTAGTACCCTTGTCGCATGGCCTTTGCCACGACCGATCGAGGACCGGAATGCATACCACATGCTCCCATGTGTATCTCTCTTATAACGTAGTTTGCTTGCAGGGGACCCACACACCTCATCATAGGTACCAAGTAGGCTTTCTTGTAAAGTATGCCATCTTCCATGACATATTGATTGATTTTCATCCTCAGGTTGCGGGCTTCATTGGGATCTTTCGGCCAAACTCCTTCCTCGAGACACCGGATGATGGGGGTCATCCAATTGTCTCCCTCCTCTTCAACAACATTGTTAACTTCTTTGCCTTACGTCGATCTTTCCTCGGTACCTCCACCAATACTTCCTTCGCAGTGGTCAAAGCGACCGTGGCGGTTCATCGAGAACATCGCGCTTTTGGTTCTGACCTCTAGGGATGTTCCGGATGGTGAAGTTCTCAAAACTGGCTATGTACTCCTTTGCCTTCGCTAAGTACTTGATCATACTTTCATGACTTGCCACATAATCTCCGTTTATCTGGTTAGCCACCAACTTAGAGTCTACCCGGACCTCAAGGCTACGAACCTGCATACTCTCTGCCATCCTTAACCCTGCCAGTAGGGCTTCGTACTCGGCTTCGTTATTGGTGCTGTCGAATTCAAGTCGGATGGCATAAGTGAATTCCATTCCCTCCGGATTGATTAGTACGAGACCCGCTCCGGAGCCTTTGTTATTGGATGCCCCATCCGTATACAAAATCCATTTTCCCTCCTCCTTCTTCTTCGGCATGGGTTGGTTGAAGTATTCCTCGTTGCTTTCTCCGATGGGTGCTTCGATAGAAGTCCGCTAACACCGGCCTTTGATTGCGTTCCGGGGTTCGTAGGTTATGTTGTATGCACCCAATTCCACAGAGTACTTAGCCAACTTCCTGACGCTTCCGGCTTGTTGAGGATCCGCTTTATCGGTGATCCGTGATTACCTTTATAGGTGTGCTTCAAGTATCTCCTGAGCCTTCTCGACATGTGTAGACATAATGCCAATTTTTCAATCGGGCATAGTTCTCTCGGCTTCATTGAGTGTTCGCTCACATAACGAATTAGTAACCGCCTTCCTTCCTTTCCATGAGGAGAACCGCACCGACCGCTTCCTCGTGGCCGCTAGATCACATCTGATGTTTCTTTCATGGACGGTGTTGTTAGCGAGGAAGATCATTATCAACTTCTTCATCTCCGGAATGCCGATTACGCCTCTTCCGTCCACCGGTACTCATCCTTATTCTCCTTGGTGATGCTTTTGAGTGTTTCAAAAATGGTAAGGATCTTTCACCGAACGAGGCAAGAAACGATTAAGTGCCGTGACTTGCCGAGGCTCGCATTTCTTCGTGGTTCTTGGCGATTGCATGTCCATTATTGCCTTCGTCTTCTTTGGGTTTGCTCAATTCCTTACGAGTTACCATATACCCTAGAACTTTCCTTCCTCCATTCCAAAGGAGCATTTTTAGATTCAACTTCATGTTGATCTTAGGAGGTTGTCGAATGTCTCCCAATGTCGCTAGCATTCCTCGCTCCTCTTTGCTCTTGATGACCATATCGTCCACATAGGCTTCCGTGTTCCTCCTATCTCGTGATTGAAAGCGGAGTCTATCATCCGTTGATAGTGGCTCCGGCGTTCTTCGAGACGAACGGCATCTTGGTGTAGTGATGGGTTCCTTGCTCCTGTAGAATCTTTGTTTTTCTCGTCCTCTCTCGCCATTTGTACTGGTGATACCTTTGTAAGCATCCAAGAAGCATTTGTATTTATACCCCATGACCGACTCGATCTTCCCGTCGATCTCTGGCAAGGGTAATAGTCTTTGGGACAGGCGGAGTTGATGTTCTTGAAGTCAATGCACATGCGCCAGCTTCCGTCACACTTCTTCACCAGAACTGGGTTGGATATCCAAGTGGGGTACTTTACTGGTCTGATTATGCCGGCCTTGATCCATTCTTCTACCTCCTTTGCGATCGCTGACCGATCACAGACTAACATCCGGCGCTTTTGACATACCGGTCTATTGAAGGGTTGGCATTTAGGGTATGCTCTATGATTCCTCTAGGGACTCCATTATATCCCACGGTTCCAGCGAATATGTCGATGTTCCTTTGTAAAGCTCCTCGAGGCGTCGCTTACCCTCGTGACGATTACACCCCTATCGTTATGGCTTGTTCGGGAAGAGTGGGGTTGATCGCCACTTCCTCGGTTAACCCCACCTCTCCGGTGCTTGTATCTTCCTTATCTGCTCCAAACGATGGTGCGAAACTTTTCCAACCTCCTACATCCGAAATGATGACGGAACGGGTAACCAACGTGGCAATTCCTTGAGGAGTTGGGAACTTCATCATGGAATGAATCAGAAGGTATGGCTCGCAGGATCTTCAACCCGGTCCTTCCCAAGATGACATTATATGGTGATGGTGCTCGAATAATCGTGGAATTTCATCCGGACCTTCCTGCACAACCCTCGCCTCCGAATGACACGCCTAATTCGATTTTCCCGTGGGCGTGTTACTGTCCCGAAACCCCAAAGAAATGTCTGGGTCTTCATTCGACTCCTTATCTCACGAGGTAGGTTGTTGAGCGATGCTTTCGAACATCACCTCCATCAAGCTCCTTCATCTACGAAGACTCTCCTTACTAGGTACCCTTCCATCGTGGCTTCAACTATAAGAGGTCATCGGCACATCTCCGTCAGGGAGGAGGGAATGTTATAGGCACATTCATGCACCTTCCTCCCGCTCGATGACTTCCTTTTTCTCCGCTCGGCCAGTCCGGATCATGTTGATGACCTTGTCTTTAGTTCTGCGTCATTCCTAGGTGGTTCTCTCCTTCCCTTTGTCTCGGATCCTTGACGGATGATTTAGCTTCCCCGATTCCAACGCTATCTCTAATCGTATTTTGAGTGGTAGCAATCATTCAGTATAGTGCCCTTTCTCTCCATGATAATCACAAGATTTATCTTGATTCTCCTTGCGCGGGGATCACGATCGGCTTTGAGGGCGGGCGAATGCGGTGCTCAGTAGCTAAGATTTCTTTGGGTGGTTTTATAAGTGAATCCAGGGTTAGGCGGGGGTTGCCTCGGTTTTGATGATCACCGCGATGGGGCACGTACGGAGCCGACCGGTCACCATGGCGGTGTGAGCTTCCACGGTCTCTCCCCGAGTACGCATGCCGTCCTTCATTCCTCTTGTCCCCTCCGTAGTGACTCCTGACGGCCCTTTCGTCCTTTCGGAAGGGTCCCGCCGAGGCTCTTCTGGTTGTATCATAGTGTTCCCCTCGGGCATTCGGATCGGGCGAAAGCTTCCTCCGACCTTACGAAGTCGTCGACCCTAATCATCATCTCCTCCACCGCCTTAGGGATCGTGTCGGCGAATCGCTTGGCCGATTCGGGACACTTGCACCTGCTCATGAATGAGAGATCCTCATGATCTCCGGAGCACCCTGTATAAATCCTGTCTCCGTGGTCCACCTTTCTTTGAACTCCGGCAGCGTTTCATTAGCCTTTCTCACTATCTTGGCGATCTCTGTAGGGTCCTTGACACAAGCTTTGTGCAGGGAGAAGCGAGCCTCGAACTGATCCTTAAAAGCCGCCCATTCATCAATGCTTCCCGGAGGAAGCCCATCAAACCATCCTCGAGCCTTTCCATCCAACGTTTGTTGGAACATGCGGCACCACACGGGCATTGGCCACTCCCCATGTCCTGCAGCTCCGGTGAATCGGTTAAGATGGTCCTGGGGGTCCGTAGACCCATCATACAGCTTGATGTGGGTGGGCATTTTGTGTTCCGGAGCGGAAAACTCGATGATTCGCCTACTGAACGGAGATTTCGAGACTTCTTTGAAAGGCTTCGCCAGGTCTTCGTCTTTCACTTTGCTCCCCGTAACTATTTCCTTCTTTTTAATTGCTGGCTCGTCCTTATCAAGAGTCGTCTCGTCTTCGAAGTCTAGCCGTAGGGGCTCAACAGTATCCCTCCGGCTATTATGTTCTTTTATCATTGACTTGAGAGCAGTCACGTACCCTTCCAACTGCTCCCTTGTCAATGGCGTGGAACTTCCTCCTGAAGTTTCCGGTGGTGTCGAACCCGTCATCCTACAACTCTGGTAGATTGAATACGGGTCCCACGGATGGCGCCAATGTCGAAGTAATTTTTTGTGGGTTGTTGCAGTTATCCTTCGCCCAAGAGTAAGCCTTCGTGACACCTGCTAAGATGAACGACGCGTTAGTCTCGCCCCGGGTGTTATCCCAGGACCCGACTCCGGCGTAAGAGTAAGTATGTGTTTTACCGAAAGGTATAGTATAAATGTATGTGTGTGTGAAATGATACCTTATTCTCAACATCAGATGCGATATATACTACTCCGATGTCACTTTGTCTCGTCCTCGGGTCCGCTCATACTTCATGGGGTCGAGGCGATATCGAGCCGACATCGAACCTCGACATCGCCCCAGGGTCATGCCCGACATCCACGGGATGAGACAAAGTGTATCCGGGCTAAATGCCAAAAGCACTGTCAGTCGGCGTCCTCAGACGGGTGACGGCGGCGTATCTTCGGCTTCGATCACATTGCATTAGAGTATCGGTCCCTTGGTTAAGAGTATCGAACGGTCCTTTCGGTTGAGAGTATTGGACCCTCCGGTGTGAGACCGGAGGGGCATATACGTCGTCATCCTGATAAAAGAAATATTTTAATATAGTTAACCAAAAGTTATATCTCGAACTTAAAGAAATGAGAAAAAAAATATTATATCTTATCTTAATACGAACATAAAGCAAAGAACTAGCCAATTCTTTGAGGTTTCAACTTTCAACTAAAAACATTGAAGCTTCTTATCCTATACTATTAAAAGAATGAAACTCCATGATATTTGCCGCTTAGTGTTAATTTTTGTAAAAGACGTCTCTGTTTTATCTGCTTTTCTAAATGTAATCGGTCCAAAAAAAAATATTTTTTATTCTCCTTTTTTTCTTCTTAAATACCCCTTATTCCGTCCTTAGTGTTAGCAATGTAGGTTGGATAATCTTTTGTTTCTTTAAACAAGGTCCACCATGCCCAATCATTAAATTAACATCGCATAAATAGGTTAATGATTTGACACTCTTCTTTTTATTTGTACACTCCATTATGCGCTATAAACAGTTGTACATTTGTTTGATGCTGCTTTGCCAGTTTGTACATTAGAGTGTACAGATAAAAAAAAGAGTGTGCCAATCAACTCCCCGCAAATTAACCAAGTACAAATCTATGACATCACATCCCACATACATAAAAAATGCTTTGAACCAAGATTTTTAAGATCGGGATCCTACCCAAGATCATTTTTGTCTTTGCAAGATCGTGATCGTAAAATCGGATCGAGATCCTATGATCCTACAATAATATCATTATTTAATGATCTTTGTAATATTATTCAAATCTACAAATTGTTATATATTATAAATACGAAATTATATAAATGTTTCATGAAAATATTTACCTAAATTATAAATATGGAATGTTTAAGAAGAATCACATATTGTTTTTAAATTATATAAAACATAAACCATATATTTGTAGTTTTTAGTTTGTGGTTCGAGAAAAGTAAGATCGGATTGTAGTAGATCTTAAGATCATATGGTCAAGATCGGGATCCTATAAGATCTTAAGCTCGTTAAGATCCTACGTAGGATCCGGATCGTTTTTGCTTAGTTGAATCGTAAAATCGAAGATCCTAAGATCGGGATCGGGATCTTAACAACCATGCTTTAAATCAACATACAAAACAAAAGTACTTATCAGATATATTTTTATTATTATTAATGTAGTTGGATTTACATGGAGGTAGAAAGCAAACGAGCAACAGGTTGCGCTGCTAACTCTTTTTGGATGACAAAACTAATTCCTTTAAAAATAATTTGTAGATCTATGTGTCATAACAATATTATGCATAACTCGTTATACTCTGTTGAGGAGCTCCACTATTTCAGGTGCAAGAAAACCAAAAGTATCATAACGCAGCTAAGAAAATTAGTTTTGGTACATTCACTAACTTCTACAATAATTTCATAACCTTATATAAAATTAACTTGCAAATTGGGATGAGCGTGGGACATGTAAAACCAAGCGAATAAGGATCGCATTTGAGAAACTTTGATTGATTTGTGAAGCACAATTCTAGAAACTTTAAAGAAAGAAATGAGATACATGATAGTTGGCAAGACAAAAGAAAAAATAACGAAAATGAGATGTGTACTAGTGGGATAAAAGTTAAAGTCAGAAAAGAGAGGGATGTAGGCAATAACTTTATCATTTCTCCCAATTTTGTAAGTAATGAAGTATTACCTTAAAGTAAGTAAGAGCAAATTACAATAGTAACGCCTCAACGACGCTAACATCAAAATTCGGCGTTATATGGCATTAGCCATTGGAGACCCGACGTTATAATGACGTTATTGGGGCAATGTTAAGTCCCTAACAGGCGTTATTTGCCTCTCTCTTTTTCTTTTTTTAAAGAAAATTAAAGAAAATCACCTCACGATGTGAGACCGCTTGAGACACACTAAGCGTAATCTACGAGGAGTTACCGAAGTGACTGTTGTCGTGGTCATTTGATGTTGACCCTGGCAGAGTTTCCATTCAATCATTGAGGATCACGGATGTGAACCTCTCATAAATGTTCTCGATGATTGCTAAGATCATGAAGGACTCGATAACGCACTCACCGATGTTCTTATTGTTAAACATCAAGTGATGAAATGTCAAGTGTACTTAAGAGATCTTTGATGAATCTCGTGGCTCTAGACTCAATAGTGCGTTTTGGTTTTCCGAGCGGAGACTAGGAGAGGTCTCCTTCTTCAATATCAAGAATCTCAAGAAAGCCGATAGATTATGTAGGGTTTCCGGTGAGAATGAAACAAGCTTCATTGAGATAAACTTGAGTGGCCAAGAAGGTTTAGTGCATACGCCACCGGGTCCATGACGACTTTTAATCTTCAATACCGGTGTCATCAAGTGACAACCAAGAGTATATGAATTGAACTGTGTACGCCCTAAGTTGAATAACGGAGGGCTATTTCTTTTCACCCTTTTCTTTGCATTTCTTTTAATTCTTCAACCTTCTTTCTCCGATTCTCATTTCTCCTTTTACAATCATACCTAAGGACTTCTAAATTCTAACTATTTGTAGTGTCCTTGGGTAGATCCCTCCGGCTCTGGCGGATCATAGAACGGTTATTCCTAACCTTAGTCACCTTATAACTCCATGACTAACCTATGTTGCCATAAAACCATTTACTTGAAAAATCTCACACAGTGTTTATGAATGAAAACATTTTTGAACCACTGTTGAGATGAGATTTTGCAAAAATACTCCTCCTCCACATGTGCTTAAGAGTTTTAACGGTTAAATGCAGATGAGGAAAAAGCGCTTACATTTTGAATTGATCCACTCAAGATAGACAATCCCTCATGAGACACGATTCGCTGTATAGTTAAAGAGTTACATTGTCGACTTTTAGGTGACAACTAGCTCTAATAACTACCTTGAAGGTGTAAACAAACCTCGAAAGGTCACAAACCCGTCGAGTTCATGTCTACCAAGAGTTTCTAATGGTACATTCTAATCGGACAAGTCCTTTGCGAGACACGTTTACATAACTAGCGAACTAGCTTGAAATTATTACTCATCCCGGACAAGTCTTTTCGAGTTACTAACGGTTAAGATTTCGTCAATTCATTGGTTAAGTATGAAGCACACAGATTCATTTGCAATTGCATTTACACAACATATTTCTTATCACTTAATTTTCTCCCCCTAAAAAATGGCATATAAAAATGTTATTTTTGAACAGTTGAGAATAAATATGACCATTTCGAGTGTTGCGGGAAGAGTGACACAAAGAACATATTGGTGAACAAAGTTTTAAATCAAATACTCCCCCTCAACAAGTGATATAAACGGTTGAGGTTTTTGAAAATCATAAGGGGAAGTACTTGTTCTTTTGAGCAAAACCTTGAATAATGAAAGGTTTGATAGGTTTTACTCAAAAGTAAGAAGCTTTCGCTCCTTTTATAAGGATTGTGGCACTGAAGCGTACCACAGGGTCCTTTCTTGACAAGAACGGGTTGTACACTGATATGTGTGCACAAGCCATAGACATAATAAATCACATATCCAAATTTATAATGAAAGAAGCGGTTCAAGGGTACCGGGAAGTCTAGTGATGTTTCCAAGAGTGCGAATGGGCGTTGATAGCGGTGATGTTCATCTGGGTCGACCACCAACAAAGCTTTCCAACGCTCGAACCGATCCCGCCGATACAACCTTTCATCAATCATTCGATGATCCTCCTCACATCCCTTCGATCATGAGAATTCCATCGCTAGAGACCCAATCTTTGATGTATATCCTTCAACCTATAAGCCAATCCGTCCCTAACCATCTTCAAAGTGCGATCCCCAAACTTGTGAAGATCATTACACGCCATTAAGCAATTTCTTTGAAGTTCACCGCGGTAAACGACGCCAAAAGGTTTCTTGATGAGCGATATTGTACAAGTTGGTTGATGTCGGAAGATCAAGTCGAGGTGGAGTTAAGTTGACACGGGTCCGATATGATTCAATCATGAAATGGAGATCTTCTACACGCTCTTTGATGACTATGTGTACGATGAAGATGAGCGGTGACTTGATGAATTCACGTTGTACTTCGCTTGAAAATTGTCTCATGCGACCGTACTTTGGCAAGGTACATGTCTTCAATGTCGTTGATAGACAAATTCTCAAAGTCAGCTTCAGAGAATGCATAATCCCGTTTGTCTTGCCTTTTGACCACAATCTTCTTGAGAAAAGTGTAGTCCCATTTGGACGAAAGATCAACGTGTTTGATGGCAACGATACTCTTAGTACTGAACACTACATGTTGAGACTTTTGAACCTATCAACTTCTGTAGTAGATTCTTCGGTGTTTCGGCCAATGGTGAATCCCATACATTGCATCACGGTCATACTCTACCACATTGTTGGAGAACAAGTGGTTAGCTCTTTCCTCGATGGCTATGCAGTTAGAGTATATGGCTTCCGGGAATGGAAGTGTCAAAGATGTAGCATATTTCCTTGAACCATCGCCTCCATGTAGAAGAAATTCCAAGTCTCTGTTGAAGAAATATGGGAATGGAATCCTTGGCTCATCCTGGTTGGCCAATTGTTGGTAGAGGTTTTGACCGATCGATGTAATATGGAGGGTTGTCCCGTTTGGTGAAGTTGATGTTTGCTTACGGGTTGAGCCAATCCATGTTGTTAAACATAGCTCGAGCAATGTTCTCAAGGTGATATTCGACCTCGATGGCACTTTCCGAGGTGTCTTTTAGAAGTTGAAATGCTTCATTCTTGATTCGCTTCAACTCGGATTTCGCCATCTTCTTCACATGGAACTTTTCTTGCGAATTTTAGCATGCTCCAATGTATTACCGCTCACGGATCTTGACCTTCAGCAGGTAGGGAGTTGAGTTAACAAGTGTAGAGAACCATTCAAATTCCTCTGTTTTATCTTCATCTAGCCATGATACGGCGTCAACCATGGGCACCTTCTTCTTCTTTGTTTAGACCTAGATGAGGATTCTGGTTTCTGAACTTGTTTGGGAGAGGTGGGTTGTTGTAGGGGCTCAAGGACTTCCTCATCGTCACCACCCGTATACTCAAAGTGATCACCGGTTTTATGAGTCTGGGGTGGTAAGTCAGAAGAATCCTGAGGTTTATCAGTAGAAGAACGAGGAGGAGACCTTTGTTGAGCAAGAGTTCGTTGGGGAGGAGGTTGCATAGAAGATGATTCACCAGAATTCTTTGGGAGTTTAGAATCTTTCTCCTTATCATTGTCTCTATCTTCATCATCTCTAGGACGTTTAGGCCTTTCAGCTTCTTCTCGGCATGCAGATTTGAGTTGGTATTCCAGCAATGCTTCCAACAAGTTGCTTTCGTGAGAAGCGATGTTGAGATCGCTTAGACATTTGAGCAACTAGCGGTCAACCAATTCAAAGATCGAGAAGATTGTGGGATCAAGCGGGTTGATGCTAACATACATTGGTGTTGATCTCATAGTCCGCTTGGCCAAGTGCAATAGATTTGGATAAAGGTGTTTGGTAAACATCTCACGTGTAGCTTTAGGAACAATGTCAAGAAGGTACTTGTGAGTGTAACCTTGATCATTTCGCTCATTTCCTTGAAGGTTCCGTTTCATGTATTCTGGACGTATTTCCTTTCAACTTGCATCTTGTCATTCTCGCCATGAAAATCAGTGTCGATCAAGAAAGATATTCATCTTCTTGAAGAGCATGTCTTTCTTTCTGACTTGTTTGACAGCATTCACAATTCTTTTATGTGTCTGAGAAATCCAAGATCGAGTTGGCTTCTTCACTGATTTGGATGATGATTTGGTTGATCTTTTTGATGGTGGTGGTGAAGAGTGAGATGATGAATCCGATGATGATGAGATGTGAGGAGACTCCTAGTCCTTTGGCGGTTCAGAAGTTTCCTTTTGTGAGCGTGAAGGACTATCCAGAAGCAACTTATCATAATCAACATCTTTATCTTTCTCGGACTTTTCGGCCTGTGTTCCTCAAACTCATATTCAATAGTATCCTCCACAAGCTTTTCTTTGTTGCACAAGAGTGGTGGCACCAGTTCTTTATCGAGTTGATTAACCGCATCGTGAATTGGTCTAACGAAGGTGTCTAACGATTTTAAACTTCTTCTGTATGATAAATCCGGTTGCTCTTCATCACTTTCGAGCTTTCTTCATATGGCACAAGTCTGAGTCTTCCCTTGCCATGTTCAACTATTGGACTAGGAGGTTTTGCTCGAGGGAGGTGGTTCGGTTGCAGATTCGAGTAGTGGACCTCCTCGTCGATTGTGTATCTTGAGCTTTCGTCCAAGAGCTTTCTTGGTGGTTCTGTGTAGGAATAGGAACAACTTCACGAGGGAACTTTCTTCTTTGGAGTAGGTTTCCTCTTTGGGACCTTCCTTTGACTCTCTGTGCTTACTCGCACTTCCAAGACTTCCTCTTACGGTTCTCCGAGTAGGTGTTCCGAAGGCTTTTCATCGAGATGACCAACTTTTCCTTCTCTTACGGCTACCGATACCTTTTATGCGTTTCAAGCTTTTTGATTTCGTCGATCGATGGGTGATCGGGTAACACCGCACCTGTTTCTTTGTAGACGATTCCTTGATTCTCGCAGATAGGATAGGCTCGATCAACATGTCGTGATTGTCGGGGTCATTGAGCCTCTTGGGGATATCGGGATGAAGTCCAAGTGCTCTCTGGATCAACAGCTTTGTGTATCGACATAGGGTGAGCCAAGCTTTTTGAGAAATGTCATCATGTCATCCCAT
This sequence comes from Chrysanthemum lavandulifolium, assembly GCA_022545495.1. Taxonomy (NCBI): domain Eukaryota; kingdom Viridiplantae; phylum Streptophyta; class Magnoliopsida; order Asterales; family Asteraceae; genus Chrysanthemum; species Chrysanthemum lavandulifolium. Next base: position 13,135,807 of record CM040239.1, on the reverse strand, counting down.
ATAAGAGCTTCAATTTCGATGTCCTTCTTGTTGATTAATGACCAAAATATTTGCAGCTCCATGAGCTTGGGATGCTCATATCCACTGTCACGACCAGAGACCGATTTGGTGATGATGATGTAAAGGGTTCTCCACGGTTGAGGAATGTTCTTAAGCTCTACATGAGAATGCTTAGAGATAGTTCCTGAAGCTTCATCATAGCCAATATCAATCAGGAATTGCAGAACTGTCTCTTTAGTAGGTGTAGCATAGAAGACGGTTGGCACGATTTACGGAATGAGAAGAATGACCCAAGTCCGCATGAGTGATGGTGACTTGTTTGTGATCGAGAGTCACAATCACCGCACTTTGACCTTGATCCTTTGCATTGAATTCGAATTGTTGAATGTAGATCTCAGATCTTGTAGTGAGTGTGAGAGCATGTTCGGTAGGGATGATTCTTTAGAATATCCACAACAATAAGACAAGAAGATTCCGAGCATGTGAGGGTTTCAAAGTCAACCCTAAGGTTGTTCTTTCCAATCTTTCTCGGATAGCCATTAGGGAAGATGTCGACAATTGTGAGAACTTCGGTGCATCCACATTCATTTGAGCACCATGTCGTGATCGTAATAACATTAGCCAAAAGAACCAACATATCGAAGACATAATGTTAGTCAATGTAAGGTTTTTATTGTCTAATTATTGAATGTACTGTGCCAATGATTATTACGAGTCCTAAGTCACTTGTTTGTCCAATAGTCCAATGACGTCGTAAACGTTTCGTGAGTTAGTTAACTTTAAGTTTTAAAGTTTATGTTATCACTTATAGTTCACAACATATCAAACGTTTAAGTTTATTAGTGACATTATTGGTTTCGTGATGATATGATTCATTTATTTACAAGTTTGCACGCCGTAACAATTCATAACGAAGGTTTGATCAAGGCTTATGCGTAGGAATAGTAGCTTATGCGTAAGCAGGGAGAAGTATCTGCAGAGCGCAAGCTTATGCGTGGGATCCTTACTTACGCCGTAAGAAATATTACGCGAGGAAAAGACGACCTTATCGTGAGAGCTTACGGCGTGGCGTATAAAACCTTCACGCGTAAGGCTTACTCGTGAGTAGACCTTATGCGTGGAGTCATCACACGCATATCCTTCACGGGATACGCGTGGTCCCTATGTAGAACCTACACGCGCACGCTTATGCGTAAGATTACTCTTACGCATAACTTTCTGGCGTAGGGTGATCCTTATGCGTAGAGTTTCAATGACCTTGATTACGAGTTTTACGAGTAGCAAGCCCGAAATAAAATCATCATAACATCAATTTTGACACTAACACTCATTCTATATGATTTAATCACAATCACTCATTCAAACAGTTAGGCGTGAAAAACTTACGATAGCCTAAAACCCTAAAGTTCAAAATTTACGCGTATGAAATCTAGCCATAGGATATGCACCAAAGTGTTTCGGTAAGTCTAAGATGTTATGAGAGTGTAATGACCAAGCTTTAACACCTAATTCGCGATGAATCAAAAGTACCCAAATCTCAAGAACATTAAACCCTAATTTCTAATTCACAATCAATTAGTGTTTACGGGTTGTTATAGAGCTTAGATAACATTAATTCATCATGATAACAACATCACACAACAATCTTTTGACCAAAACATTCACATTTGAAAATACCCAAAACCACGAGTAAACCCTAATTTTCAAAATCACTCAATTCGTGAATCGGGTTCGTTTTGAGGATAGAAAAGGTATCATTGATGTTATTAAAGCATTTTGACACTATCTTTTTAGCCACAAACACACAAACAAGATTATGTGTTCATACGCATAGGCGTAGAACACAAAATCTACCATAGGTTAATATCTAACCGTTAATTTTCAAAACGATTTAAAACCATTGTTTGTAATCTTGTTAGGAACACAAAAACACTTACAAATTGAAGATCTGAAACACGGATTTGTCAAACAATTTTGGATCGTTGATGGTATTAGGTGAAATATTAATTGTGATGAATTAAATGAGGTTGGTGGGGTATTTTATTTAAAATAACTTTAAAGTTTTGACAGTTTTGGTCCCTCCACCTTTTCCTTTTTCATCCAAAGCCATTTAACTCCCATTTTGGTTACCAAGTGAAAGATTTTAAGAAATAAACTTGACGACACTCCCCCTTGACTTAAGAAAATAATGAAAGGTTATAATTTTAGTCCGAGGAGTGTCAGAAAACCAGAAAATTTACCACCATTGATAAAAGAAACAACCGGGATATGATAACATGCAAGTACACAGATATTTTGAAACAGTTAAGTATTTATTTTCTCCCCCTCAACACTTGATCGGAAAAATACTGAATTTTGAAAGATAAAAGTGTTGAAGGAAGAAATGTACTTGCCATGTTGAAAGAAAAATAGATAGAAGAATATTTTTGTTGTTTTATCAGGTTTTATATTTTTATATTTTGTTTTTGAAAAAATATTTACAAAAGATATTTTGGTGTTTGACAGGTTTTTAAGACTGTTTTAGGAGGTCATCCAATTCCTCTTGAGTCAAACACCTCATACCAATCTGGTGGACCAACTTATTAAACCTAGCGGGAGGCAAGGCTTTGGTGAGAAGATGCGCCAATTGGTATTCAGTACCATGAGTATAATTCAACTGTACCATGTTCCACGTGGTCCTTGATGAAATGATAGCTAAGATCAATGTGCTTTGATTTCGAGTCTTGAAGCGAGTTGCACGAGATTGCAATGGCACTCGATTGTCATGATACATCGGATTCATCAAACACGTAACCATAGTCTTTGAGTTGTGTTCTCATCCGGATGACTTGAGCACAACACGCGGACATGGCTACATATTCTCGCCTTGGTTGATGACATCGATGTACAATCTCGCTTCTTCGATTGCCAAGACACGGTTTATCACCAAGAAATTGTAGTGCTCATGAAGTACTTTTTCGTGAATCTAAACATCCTGCATGATCAACATCGAAAAAGCGATTAGTTCAAAACGAATCCTTCGGATACCATATCCCAAGTTAATGGTTCCTTGATGTATCGGAGGATTCTTTTAGCCTCGAGAGGTGGGTTTGATTGGTCTTGACCGATAACGGGAGCATAGATAAGCAGCAAAGACAATATCGGGCACGCTAGTTGTTAGGTACATTAGAGACCCAATAATACTACGGTATTTTGTAGGGTCCACTAATTTCTCATTTAAATCGACATCTAGTTTCTTTGTATAAGTCATTGGTGTGGCATAAGTGTCACGTGTTTTCATTCAAATTTGTCTAATAATTCAAGGGCATATTTGGGTGACTCAAGAAAATACCACGGGTGATTGATGAACTTGCGGTCCTAGAAAGAGCGTAAGTTCACCCATCATGGACATTTCAAAATTTTCTTCATTAGTTTTGCAAAAGCGATTGAGTACTTTTTATGTGTAGACCCAAAATGATGTCATCCACGTAAATTTGAACAATTAAGATATGTGCCCGTGATATTGTATAAAAAGAGTAGGGTCGACCGAACCTTTGGTGAAATTATTGGCAACGAGGAAAGATGATAGCTTGTCGTACCATGCGAGGAGCTTGTTTGAGACCATCTGAGCTTTGTTCGGTTTGTAGGCGTGGTTCGGGAACTCGGGATCAACAAATCCATCTAGTTGGTCGACATAAGCCATTTCTTTAAGTTGTCCATCGAGAAACGCGGTTTGACATCCATCGATAGACCGTCGTATTCATATGAGCATGACGCGAGAAATATCCGAGCGACCTCAAGGCGAGCAAGCGGAGCAAAAGATTCTTCAAAGTCTATACCTCTTCCCGGCGATAACCCTTAGCAACTAGGCGTGACTTGTTTCGGATTCTGCCCTTGACATCAATTTGTTCTTCCAAATACATTTGAGACCAATGGCGAGACCTCATTGGTCTTTCAACCGATTCCCATACTTCAAGGCGTTTGAATTGGTTGAGTTCTTCTTGCATGGATTCAATCCGGTATCTTTTGTCATTGCGACTTTAATGTTTTAGGCTCAGTTGGCGGGCGGTGAGTGCATAAATGCAATGTTCACCGTCCGAGTGAAGACGTTGTCTCGTGAACTTGGTTGGTTCGGGTTGCCAATAATATTTTCCGAGGATGATCTTTTGTCCATTTATGTGTAGAGGGTTGATGTTGGTATACATTGTGCGATTTTGAGGATTCAAATGGCTTATTGAAGATTCCATGAAAACAGTGCGTAGATCTCATTAGCAAACCGGGTTAAAGAACGATTTGGATCAAAATCTGCGGTGGGGTACTTCATTGAGAACATCATCACCGGTTCATCATTGTTGGAAGCGGTTTGTTCAACTGTTGTGTTGGAGTCAATTGGTGGTGCTTCTTCAACCGTAGTTGTTGTAGCGGTGTATCGGTATAGGAATATTATCGTTGTGCGGTGAAACATCGGATACACCGAGCATCGTTCATCGATATCGTCCTTTGAGCAGAGGAGCAAATAACCTTTCCATTTGTTGATGAGTGGTGGGGGCTTTGTTCGGTGATGATGGGGTTGAGGAAGTTTAAGCGGTTGTGACGGGTTCTAAGTATTATACTCGAAGCCATTTATGAAGAAGTTTCGAATCGACTTCCCCAAACCGACAATCATCTTTAGCATTTGAAACTTTGATGAAGTCTACATTTCCTCTAACTATTGAAGGTTTCAAAGATGCGCGGAATTTGTAGATGAGCGATAAACCACACAAAGAAAATCGACTAATTGCGGAAGATCCGTTCGAGGGTAAAATGCCGTAAATCAACAAGATCTTCTCACGTATGTAGGCGATCACACCAAACAAACTACGAAGACAAAATGATACGACTTTCCCCGAATGTTGTGGTCTTTTGGAATACTAATCACTGTGAATATGCAATAACTTCGATGCCAAGACCGTGTGTGAGGCATCTTAACATCATATTTGGGTAACTTCACACAAGATCACCCGTGAAATTGAGACGATAACACCAAAGTGAGACGTTTGAGCAGCGGATCGTCTTATTTCTTCCCCAATTGAAGAAATTCAAGAAGGCATTGGGTTTTCGCAGAAGCATGTAGAAGAACAAAAGCAATGACCACCTACACACTCTCCCCTCGATGTTTTCAATGATTCGTAATCATACACCATGTATGTTGATGATGAATTGAAGACAATAAACCATGTATAAGGAGACAATGAAACCATGTATGTCCAATTGATCGAACAAGTGTGAAGTACCAAAATATTTCGAGAGAGTCAAGCGATAAAACTTCTCTGTTCATAATGTTGATCATCATTTGTGTCATTGTTGTTGAAGCGTTTGATCTTTCGTTATAGAAGATTCGGTTGTTGTTGTAGATTCGGTGTATCGAAATTAGAGTATTATCGGTTTGTGCGGTGAAACATTCGATACATCGAAGCACGACTTTTGGCGAATCTTTAATCGGAGGAGCAAGCAATGTTTCCAATTCATGACGATTAAGTAAAATGGTGGAACGGTGATGGATCATGATATTTTTACGGTGAGAAGCGGGTCCTCTGTTTGTTTTGCGGTAGGAGCCATAGTCATTATACTGCATATAAAAATAGAAGGGGAAAGGAAGAGAAAACATGGATCCCAAGTGTAAGCTGGGTTCGGATGTTAAACATAAAGATGTAGTGTCAATTATCTTCTTGACACTGAACATGCTATTTTGATGATTTCCTTTCGCCTCGGGGATGGAGGTTGTTGGTATCCCACTTGTTTTGGTGCAACTACTTAGTATCTTGCCTGTAGGAATCCACCTAAGACTAACAGTTTTGAAAATCCTACCGTTGGTATCCATCTAAGGTTAGATCTAGGGATGTTGAAACTTCTTTTGGGAAGAGTCTGCGTCTATATGGATCCACCTATTAGGTTTCTGACGGTTTACATTTAGATCAACGGGTTTGTTTCTAATCGCTTGTTGAGTTAACTTAGGTTTTGGTTTGCTACTACGGTGGTGTTCAAGAATACACTTTCGAAGGTGATACACTAGGTCGTGAACCTAAGATTCCATCCTTTTGAAGAAGTGCCCTTTTCCTAGCCTTTTCTAGATCATAGTTCTTGTATCGTCATCCGAATCATATGAATTTTTAATTTTAATGCTCGGTTTAGACACGGTGTTCGAACTAATCCTAGATTTGCCAGAGCGACCACATGTTGAGGTTTAACGAAGCAGTTTAATGTAAACATGTTTAATGTAAATGTAAGCATTATTCTTAGGCCGTGAATGTGGAGTGACCGGTTTTATCAAATGATTATTCTCAACAACTTGGGAGGAAGCCGTGGTTTTGAAGATTTTGAGCGTTCGATTTAAATGCGGTTGGTTGTCTAACTACGGGTTTTACGAAAGGTTGTAGAGGCGATTTCCCAAGATTGTTGGTTTAGCAAAATTAGTATCCACACTCTTGTCAATTAATCTTCTCGGTTTGTTTTGTAAAGCAACATGTGCAAGCCCTTTGCTTGAATTTGAGCCTTTAAATGCTCATTTTCTCGTTAATAATGTATCCACACGATTACTTTGTTTATTTGAATCTTGACCATTGTGTTCTCAAGAAAAGATTTGTTTTGTAGTTTAAGTTCAAGAGATGCAATGTGCCTCTAGTTTTGAAAATTCTTTATGAAACCGAGCAATGGTCTTTTGAGAAGAATGTTTTCGTATTCAAGAGTTTGATTTGACGCTTCGGTTGAATTGTTAACAAGTAAGGGCTCGGACATGAGATAGTTGCTGGACATTGTGCAACACACGGTCAACCTCTCATTCATTACTAAATTTAGGTTGCTCGGTATGTTGTGTCGCATTTGCGATCGTAATATGATCAACAATAGATTATACCTCGACCATACATTACGTATCGATTGTCATAGGTGGGTAAGATATCTTCCTCAACCATTTGTTCTTCGTCACGAGTTGGGCTCTTTGTCGTAGTTAAGTATGATATCTTCTCCGGATCTGCCGTCATCCCCTTTTCAATGCTACAACCTCATTGTCCATGACAGCGAAGCGCGATAATCACAACATTCTCAACGTCCATTTGAGCATTCCTTTCACGTACATCAACTCTTTCACCTTGCATTGCGGGATATCGGAATTTGATGATGCCGACGCTTCAATGCCGAGCCGAGCCATGTATCCTTCTTTCAATGCCACAAATGGATCTTTATGATCGAGAATCCATTTTACTCCCTGCAGAAGAATCAAAGATAAGAAAAGGTGCAAAGTCGGTATAGCACACAGAAGGCCGATATAGTGAATCTCAATTTCCTTCCAAAAATAATTTTGAAAAATTTTGACTCTCAAAATTTGAAATTCACTATAAAATCCAATTCTAAGGTCGTAAGAAAAATTTGAGTTATGACAATTTTGACGCCAAATTTTGTGCCCAAAAAGTTGAATTTTTGACCAAAATTTTCACAGTTAAACCAAAATTTGAATCTCGCGTAAAAATTGAACGTTTAGTCTCCTCTAAAAACTAAATTTTACTCAAATTTTCCCTACCAAAAACCTTTTTTTTTGATAACTTGTGTTGATGGATCTTTGTAGTCGAATGAACCTTTGTGTTGATGGATTTTTTTTTTTTTTTTTTTTTTTTTTTTTTACATTCAAGTGTTGTGAAACGAATTCACTAAACGGGTAAGCAAACACATATAACTATACTTATCGCCATTGCCACCACCATCTCATCACATCACCACCTCAAAATATTTGTTCGCTACAAAATAGTCATGGCACCATGCCGCATTGCTGGTACCCTTCTAGTGTTCTATCACGTATACCTTATTTCATCTCTACAATTATATAGACGTTTATTTGGTAACGGGGGTCAAGAGGTTCAAATAGTTTAAAAAGAAAAGGTCCACAAATGGTTAGAAAATGGGTTTTTCAAGGGGGGTCGAGGAGGAGTCCTCAATTTTCTCATCATCTCAATCTCAAAAGCAAAACCCTAATAATAATAGCTTCTTCAGCACAATCAACAACAAGGGTGGTCATCGTTATTTCTCAACTGGAAGCAATGATAATAACAAATCATCTTCATGGAACATTTCCTCATTAGGAGGAGGAGAGGAAAGTATTGAATCTCCATTTTCGTTTAGTACTATCCAAGAAGATGAATTTTCTAAGGTATCTAAGAATACGAATGATGATGATGATAATGGGGTTTTCGCGTTGTCGGGCCAAGAGGATAATAATGAAAAGAAACAAAAACAAAAGGAAGAAAATAGATTGTTGGATGAAGAAGCCAAAAGAGTCTAATTTTAATGACTAATTTTCTTATTTTGCACTCCTATTCAAAACTTGCATTAATTGCCCAATTCTAATTTCTATAATAATAATGAGGGTAAAAATGACATTTTATTAATCAAAACTTGCGTTGATTACGCCTATCATAATTTCTCAATACTAACTTGTTCGTAAACGGATTAGTTCTATCTGGTTTGACCTCTTGAAAAGGTACGCTTGACGGAATGTTTGTGAATGCAATTGATTAACTGTCTACTCGCCTTTTCATAGTGATATACGAAAAGTACCGTACAATGCAAACTTTTACTATAATAATATGGATGTTATAAACAAAAAGTAGTTTTATGCAACAATAGTTGTAGATATAGTTGATTGAGAGAAGTTACATTGAAGGGTATGTCCCAATGTTTTTGTTCAGGTTAGCAGTTCATATAAAGTCGAATCACATAATCAACGTTAACTTCATAATGCAAAGGCATGAGCGTGTTTCAATTACGAACAATAACCAGAACCATTTGTGACTTGCAAAACCATCATTTCATGGTTATGACGCTACAAAATATTTTACTAAACACCATTCCTTTAATCAACAACGATACAAGTAACAAATCTACCACCAAAAGTGTAAATAACAGCAATTAATACCAAAAAGTGGGCTTGAAATACACTTCTAAACCTTAACCTCGACATCGACACCCGTGGTTGGGTGTAGGATATCAATGAGCCTTTATTCGCCCCGATCTCAAAATGGAATCTCGTGATCTTTGTGAACATGAGGGATTTCAAACACACAATAGATTCTCTTCTTGGTGGTAGTGTAAGCGGCCCATTGTCTTTGCATTTGTTGTTCACTTGTTCTAGCAACATCCTTAGTACGCTTGTATGTATCTTCTAAAGATAGCACATTGCGCCACGTACCTTAAGAACCAAGAAACTACTTTAGCTTATATGGAATTGCACTATTAGTATGAAAATAAAATGCAATCGACACAATGGAGAATTTATGAAACATATCGAGAGTTACAGTTAGGAAAATAAAACCGTCTTTGTGGTTTCGTCAAATCGCACACACATTTCTTACAACTTTGGAAGTACCTTGATGCCAATGGGTAACTAGTAACTACTACGGTATGCAACTAATCCTACCAAACCACAAGGGCGGTTTTGCAATTTATTCTTAATTAACCAAATAAAAACTAAAACTCACCATGTCGAATCAGCCCCCACAATCCCAAGAGCTATTTCACCATCTTCAACCTAAAAACAAACAAAAATAAACCAAATTCATTAAACCCAAACCTACATAATGGGAAGATTGTTGATGCTAATGATGATGTAATTTAAACAAGTGTTGAAGGTGTTATCCACAATGAAAAATTGAACCTTGACATCGAGTTGCATCGGTGAGTCAATGGTTTGTGCTTGAGGAGGTAATGGATCCGGGCCCATTGTCTTTGCATTTTTGAAAGCAGTACAAAAGTGTAACAAGCTTCAAATTGGTGACAGTTCATGTCAATTTTGATTTTTAGAGACCAAATTTGTATATTCGTTTAAACTATAAACTATCAAATTCATATTCAAATGAATATAGAAAACAAAGAAAAGTACCTTTAAAGCACAGTCACCAGTGTCTGGTTTTTATCTCTGAAGGAAAATCATACAACTGAAGAAGCTCTGGAGATGCAGTAATACACAGACCTTTTAGCCCAAAAATGCTTTGCGGAAGATGACTTGTGCCTGTATGTCTTATATCTAGCCTTTCTAATCATTCTAATCGGCCAAGATCTTCAGGTAACTTCTCAAGAAGAGCACAACGGTGAAGATTGAGAAACTTCAGATGTTTTAACATACAAATGCTATCTGGAAGATGTTTTATCTCTGTTGATGACAAATACAGTCTCTCCAGAGATTTTAACTGGCCAATGTTCTCAGGTAACTTCCCAAGACGACGACACTCTATAACATCGAGCAACTTCAAACGTTTTAGCATGCAGATGCTATCTGGAAGATATTCGATCTTCTTACTTCTCACATGTAGCTTCTCTAAACATTCTAATTTGCCAAGATCCTCTGGTAACTTCTCAAGAAGATCACCATTATTGAGTGTGAGAGATTTGAGACGTTTCAACATACAAATGCTATCCGAAAGATGTTTTATCATCATAGAGTACAAACATAGCTCCTCTAGACATTCTAACTGGCCAAGATCTTTGGGAAACTCTGGAATATCGAGTCCTAGTGTAAGTTTTTGTAAACATTGTAAACTACAAATTATGTCTGAAAATTTCTTAATGTCTGTGCAAGCACATAGACTAAAAGAAATAAGCTTCTCAATATTTCCAACTGATGATGGTAGATTTTCATCATAAGTACAACGAAACTGAAACTTTGGGAGATTACTGTTGGGATGCAATCGGCATGAATTTACGGACTCCCCAATCAGATCTAAAGTAGCTGAAGACCAATTAACCTTTGGTTCATCTCTACTGACAAACACAAAATTGGTAAACCTCAAACAACTACTTAAGTATAAGTCGCCAACTTTTTTTACACATCCGACGGGAGCGTTAATTTCCCCCAACTTATTAGAATCTCCAAGATTTACTCTCTAGATTTGGAATCAGCTCAAGGTCAAGGCTCCTCAACCTCGATTTACAAAGCTTGAGAAATTTGAGATTTGGACATGCAACAGACACTTGAAGTTCTACAAAATCAACACAATTATCAAGAGATAACGTCTCAAGATTTGGAGTCAACCCAAGGTCAAAGATTCTTAACTTTGAGTGACTGATATCGAGATGATTGAGTTTTTGACAAGTATCTGGCATGCAAAGTTCTTTTAATTTAGAAGAATCTTGTAGAGATAACGACTCAAGATTCGAGTCATCCCAAAGTCAAAGGTCGTCAACTTTGACCTATAGAGAGAAAGGAATTTGAGTTTTATAAGAAACCACAACAAAACAAGAAAATAGATTTATATTAGCCTATTAACAAACCAATAAATTAATGTAATTATTACAAATTATGCAAAACAACCATTCAACAATTATTCTACCTTTTTTTTCTCTCTTTTCAAAGTTGTACTATTCTGCTGGTATTGTACATTTCAAGTCCAACAAGATTGTTTGCTTCAAATGTTTTGGGTAAATACAAGAAAGGGTAATTCGTACATTTTAGATATTTTAAAGAATTTGGAAAGTAGTGGCTGGTATCATCAACTTCGCCATCACTTTTCCAGTTACCTAAATCTGCAAAATACACTTCAAGATATATAAGTTTCTTCATTTTTCCAAGACCTTCCAGAAGAATTCTCGAATTTCCTCTCCACATATCAAGTCTTAGACATCTTGTTGCTTCACTACCCTGCAATCCAAAACAGTGTCCAGAGACCTCGTGAAGTCAGAACAAATGAAAATGTATTAAACTTTATATACCTTGCAAGTAAACTGATCTTTACCATGTCATTAGCCAATATATCTTTAATTTCCTCGTCAATCCACAATCGGCTATGTTTGTTAGACTCATCGGGGTGCGAGCGACGAACAATGTTCTTTCCCATTTCTTCTATATGGTCATGCATGCCCAAAACCTCATATTTAGAAATAGTTATAAGAGATCTTTGCTCAAGAACTTTTAAACCATTTCTAGCATGAAATCCACAGCATTCAAGAATTCTGATTGCATCTTTTTTGAACTTGACTTTCAATATGCATGCAATATCTAGAAATGTTTCCTTATATTCATCTTCCGATCGATATAGCTTAATTCTAACTTTTCGAGAGTGTCTTTTAAAGGAATGTTAGCTAACTGCATCTATGGCATCTACCCATTCATCCTTATCTTTACCACGAGAAATGAACCAAGACTTTGAGTGTTAAGGAAGACCAAAGTGAGATAGCGTACAACTTTTCCTCGATAGCTTTTCGTATCCTTAAAGCTGGATTCTCTGCTCCAAATGCATATCTCTTGAGGAGACAAATTGCTTCTGCTACGATAAGAGAGCAATATCACGAATCACGTTCACTTTGTGTGCTACCTATTGGGTTAATCCCAATCGACCCAACCCAGCGACCCAAGTCAACACCCATTATGACCCGGTCAACAAAAGTCAACGAAAGTCAACCATACGAAAAGTCAAAAGAAGCAGTTACAACGGTTACATAGCAGTTATCAATAACTGCTCCATATGTATTGAACCGACACAATGCTTCAAACATACCGTTTCATTTAGTATATATACTTCGAATTCTAATGTAAGAAACATGATGACAGATTTTGTACAATGACGACAGATTTTGTACAATGATGACAGATTTTGTACAATGATGACTGAAATAATATAGAAAAGTTTCTTGATTCAAAATCGTTTATTGTTATTTGGTATATCTTTGATTAAAGATCCTTAAAACGGGCCAACAATTGGTATCAGAGCCACAATCATCATATACCAATCTATTCGTTATAGTTTCAGAATAAAAAAAAATGTTTGGAACTTTGCAAAATAAATTCGGACACAAATCATAACATCATTTACGTGTTCCTATTTACGTCAGCGTAGGGAACAATCACAACCGTGATTACTCTCACTTGACATCGGAAAATCATTTAAAGAATTTTTGAAAATAGTTTTCTTTTTTACCCAATCAATAGGATTAAGAAAGCGAATTAAATCGCTTATATATTGATTCAAACAAACCAAGCGAAGTCATCAATTAGGCACAAATCAAGATTGAATTAAGAACAAACACACTTTGTTCAAAGGAATCAAGCCCAGAAGGATCAATTGAAACCCCAATTGATTCATTAGCGAACTCCAATCGTAAAAATACTCTCGGATAAGAAAACCCCCAATTAAACCGAAACCCTAGGTTTCAAGTTAGAGGGACAACAGTGCTCGTACAGAACACCACACCGGAGAAAGTAGAAAGGACGCACAAAACCACAGCCATCAAAAAAAAAAGAGGCCGGTAAACCATCGTTGATATTGGAGATAGAAGAAAGAAGATAAAACGTTATCTTCGAAGAAGAGAGAGAGCAGAAAACACACAAGATCTCAAAGAAATAAATAAGAGGCAGCGTGGGTTTTTGTTATCTCAAAACAAGAGATAACAATATTATAAGAGGACGTGTACAAGGTTAAAGGCACAAAGGATTTTATTTTAGTTAAGGCATCGGGTTAAACCATCAACCCCTCCAGGTTCCAAAGTTTTTCAAAAAGCCACTTTATTTTTTTACATTATATATTTTGATATATACAGCTTTTTAGATTGATAAGTTATTTTAAAACATTATTAAAATCTTATCATATTTTGTATAGTATATCTAACCTAGTTTTTTACACTACTTAGAATACTGACTAGGAATAATTTGTAAGGAGTAATTAACCTTAGGTTATTCATTTTTTTTAATTTTATAGTCTCCCAGGATAGTTTAAAAATTGTTAAAACTATACCTAGAAAAGTTTTACACCCATTTTGAGGAAGATAAAACATTAAGAGCTCATTTTAAGAAATAAGAATTTTATAAATAAAACACATTGTGTTAAAATTCTTTATTGGAGATTTATTTGTCATTTTAAAATATGACGAAAGATAGTGGTAGTAAGGAACCTAGTACTAATTTTACAAATAGTACACCCCAATTTCAATGCCCAATCCTAAAGCCCGCGAATTACTCATTATGGGCAATTCGAATACAAATCATTCTCGAAGCGAATGGTTTATGGGAAACAATTGAGCCGACTGAAACGACTCAACCCGATAAAAATATGATCAACCTGGACTTAAGGAAGATCACAACAACAAAGGTGGAAATAACCAGAAGAACATGATCAACCTGGAAATAAGGAAGATCACAACAACAAAGGTGGAAATAACCAGAAGAACATGATCAACATGGACATAATGAATATCACAACAACAAAGGTGGAAATAACCAGAAGAACATGATCAACATGGACATAATGAAGATCACAACAACAAAGGTGGAAATAACCAGAAGAACCAGATCAACATGGACATAATGAAGATCACAGAAGAAAATGTGGAAATAACCAGATCAACATGGACATAATGAAGATAACAGAAGAAAAGGTGGAAATAACCAAGATCAACATGGACATAATGAAGATCACGGAAGAAAAGGTGAAAATAACGGATCAACATGGACATAATGAAGATCACGTAAGAAGGTAGAAATAGCAGAAGGAAAATTGATCTACCGGACATAAGGATGATCACAAAAATTAAAAGCTCGGATGGTGGATTTAACGGAAGATGAATCAAGAAGACTTAAAGACCCACGTTCAAACGATCGTGATTAAGGGGAGAATATTGGGTTAATCCCAATCGACCCAACCCAGCGACCCAAGTCAACACCCATTATGACCCGGTCAATAAAAGTCAACAAAAGTCAACCATACGAAAAGTCAAAAGAAGCAGTTACAACGGTTACATAGTAGTTATCAATAACTGCTCCATATGTATTGAACCGACACAATGCTTAAAACATACCGTTTCATTTAGTATATATACTTCGAATTCTAATGTAAGAAACATGATGACAGATTTTGTACAATGATGACAGATTTTGTACAATGATGACAGATTTTGTACAATGATGACTGAAATAATATAGAAAAGTTTCTTGATTCAAAATCGTTTATTGTTATTTGGTATATCGTTGATTAAAGATCCTTAAAACGGGCCAACACTACCAACACTTGCTCATCTCTTGTTGTAATGATAATTCTACTTCCCGGCTTAAACCACTTGGGCTCACCGGCTAACGCCTCAAGTTTGTCTATGTGATCCCCATCATCTAGAACAAGAAGTACCTTATTACCGACATCCTCTTTTCATCATGTTGTTCCCATCAAAACACCATTCACGGTGACTTGTTCATTAAGACATCCGAAAGGACTTGTTCTTGTAATTGCTTCAAACCGCATAATCGAGCCATTTTAAACTTCTCTCACATTCTCAACAAAGCATTTAGCTTCAAAATCGCAGATAGATAATCAAAAACGACTCTCGATGTAGTTGTCTTCCACCCCTCCATGCCCTTGATCCCTATCATGCGAACTTCATCGATACCAACTTCTAAAGATGTAACAACATCCCTTACGGGTATCCATGCCGACTAACTTTTCATCAAAGTCAAACCGATGAAACGTAACTATAGTGAAATCATTGAGCGATTTTTTGATGAATTTAGCTTCGTGCACATTTATATGTAAAACAAGATACATTTAGCATACAATCATATATGATGAACATGGCACACCGATCGGTGCAAAACCGTCAAGTTTTCTCACGCAAGCTAATCACTCGTGAATGATCAGCCGTAAGGAACTCAAAACAGATTACACACCAATGCAATTTAAGATCAGGAGAATACAGTGGATTCCCGGGTCGTTAAGTCCCACGGAGGTTGACTGGTGTTAAACACAATCAGATGATAGAATGATCACTAAGGATAGTGATCAGTAAGGGTTTTGAGTTGTTTATAAACTACAGAAGATTAAAAAAGGTTAAAATCTATTAAATAAACGCTATCACTATTTTTACAATGATGTTTTTGTGTTTTTATAAAACTAAATAACTTAAATAAACTATCTTAACTAAAACGTATCCTTAAATTATCTAAAAATGTTACTTAAAATGGAAACGTACGTTATTTGCAAAAA